>CM041776.1:152562850-152775153 GCA_023374045.1 Limonium bicolor | reverse complement strand
ATACGAATGTGTGTTGTAGTGCGACCCATAGTAGGGTCTTGTTTGTGTAGTGACTCATAGGATGAGCCAAGTGCGAAAAACATAATGTGGGACCACACTAAAACTATCGAACCAAGAACGATAATCTAAACCTACGAACTCACTAGAACGTGAGAGAATTGTATGGGAAAATAGTAAACCCGATAACGGTTAGATAACCAAATTGATTTAATCCACACGATAAATATTAGTGGAAGTATATGAGTAACCTCTAACTAGAGGATTGGAAAGTTGTTCGAAATACGAACCTTTAGGGTGTTAGTTATGCCCCGCTAAACAAACTCACATTCACATTAACACACTATACATACTCATTCACTTCATACAGTAGTTCATTACTGCAAGGTAGTATACCCGCTCGGCCCCATACCGTAGCGTAGGCGGTAGCTCAATCCGTTGTAAAAACGGTTCACTAAAATCCGGTCGGAGTAGCCCAGATCGGTAGCAGATGGATGAGTCTGATGAAAGCAGTGTAGTACTCATCAACTGTCATCTTATCTCCTTGTCTCAAACTGTCAAGCTCTAGGCGCTTGGCCTCCTGAACATGAATCGGGTAGTACGTGGATCGCAGTAGTAGGGCCGTGTACTCCCTCCACTGGAAGGTAGGATCACCAACTCTTCCCTCCCTTACCAGCTTCCACCAAGTCTGAGCCGATCCCTTCAGATAGTAAGCGACTAGTCGGACCTTGACACCGGCAGGAACATCCAAGGTCTCGAAGGCGGTCTCCATCTCGGAGATGTACGCCTCCAGCTTACTAGGGTTGGTCTCCCCACTGAAAGACGGGGGTCTCAAATCCGCCAACGCCTTGACCCAGTTGGTCTCGCGCGGCTGTGGTTGCGGTTGTGGCCCTTGTTGACCCTCACCGCCTTGCTGCTGCTGCTACTGCATCGCAGCTAATAACTGTGGGACCATCTGGGCTATGGTGGCCGCAACAGCGTCGGCCATGACCTGTGCCGTAGGGTTCTCCCCTGGTTCCCAATATCACCAATGCCGCGCCTGCGGCCTCGACCTCGTGGTCTACCTAACATCTGAATTCACATGAACATTTATTAGCACTGTGCTTGCACACTTATCGGTCCAACGGTTGTAACATTCCCGACAATAAGGTATTTCCACACTTAGTTAGTGGTTAACCTTCTCGTAACTGCTACTTAGGTAACTATGGTTAGATTTCCTAACTCGGTATATCCTTAAGCTCGGTATTCTAGCCATCAGAGCGATACTTCGCTCTGATACCACTTTTGTAACACCCCTACTACACACTTAACAATACTTGTAATCACAGCGGAATTAAACAACTAAATAATAACTAGACGATTTGGTGCTACAACGCCGTTAACCACCCACGTGGTCAACAAGGCAGAACAAATACAAGTGTACAGGTCTGATAATCAGACTCCCGAGCATAGAACTAGTAACCATTAATACATAAACATAATACCGAGTTTGTTGCTACATCCATAAACGTAACTGTACATCAAACTGACAACGGCCGTCACTGTACTACAATGGTACCCAAAATATATCGCCAAGGGAGCACAGGCGCATCCCGGGCTTAACATCCAAAAATAATCAAAGTAATCATGCAACCTAGGATTTATAGCCATTCCGCTTCCTCGATCCTCATCCTGCAGTAAAAGAAATATGGAGCCCCCAAGGGGTCAGAACCCTTGGCTGGTATGGTTAACGCGCAGCCCATCGGCTACCGGGATACGCGCAACTAATTGTCATGATGACATGGCATTCTTTTTAAAAGATACAACATATACATATATCATAACATGAGTATTGTACACAACATCACACATAACATACAAGAAAAATTCCTTTTAGGAAGTGAACCAGTACAATTAGTTCCCATGGAGAGCCTAGAGAATGTTGCCATACTCATGCTAAGCTCGTTACATAACTCGTTACTGTCCTGTTAGAGTGAACGGATAACTTAACACAAGGTGCCTCGGATATAGTGATCCAAGCACACCGAAACAACACATAGTATGCCCATGTGGCCCGACGTGAGTCAGTAAATAGCCTTGGTTAAGCTGAAGGGAAGGTTGGAAACCAAATTGGAAAACAACCATAACATACAAAGAGAATCGAACCGGTTATAACATCGACTCCCATACTCACACGCGTGGCCGGAACAGACCGGACTCCTCACTTCCCCCGTTAGCACTTGTTAGTAGTTCAACATCGAACTCAACAATCAATCACATACAAGTGGTTAAGTCTTGTTAGACACACACAAGAGAATGGAGTCACACTTAACGATACAATAATATTTAACAACGGTAAACTCATTACATGACTTAAGTCTTACAAGGTTGTAAACACACAGAAAAACAAACAACACACAAGCCGGTGTAAACCGGTAGGCAACAGACTGCAAGAAACCATACCTTGGTCCTTGCTTCGATTGATTTCCACCGTAGGTCACTCCATACATGTTTAAGAATGTCGGTTAATTACTTACTTAACTTCAAATTTACTAAATGTTTAACAGGATTATATGACATGTTTTAATGCCCCAACTTATCCTTGATTATCTACATCATACCCCCTAGCGTTTATTACTTAAGCCATACTCTTATGTTTTTTTTTTGTTAAGTTTTGGTCAGTCCGACCCACCGTCCGACCCAACCAACTTGGTCGGACCCTTCTAGTAATTTTCGGTTTTGAAAAATTTACTTGTCCGACCCATGTCCGACCCAAGTCCTCTGGGTCGGACCATTCCAGAAATTTTACCGTCTTTTAAACTCACCCGTCCGACCCATGTCCGACCCAAGTCCTCTGGGTCGGGCCGTTCCAGAACCACTTACTGGCGTCTAACAGAGGCGTCCGACCCAAACTAGGATCGGACCCCTGGGTCGGACGCCACCAGAACTTGCCCAAACATTGTCAAATCTTCACTAAACTTTTCCTCAAGCCTTCTAATGTTTTCCAACACCATTTGGCACACTTATTCTCACAACAACACATAAAACTCATTTCTTTCTCCTTATAGACTTACTCATTTCTTACCAAAATTCCTAACACTTATAATGTTTTCTCCTTAGGTTTCTAAGTGGTGTTTCATACCTATGAAAACCACTATGCCAATAATGTTTCCTCACCACTACTACATCATCTCCCAAGCATCATTACTTCTCCCTTATTCACCAACATTGCACAAGTCCTAAACACAATCTCACCATGATCTTGAAGTATCCCAAAACACTCATTTGCATTCTAATCCTCTAGAACATTGCCTAAGTCCCTTTTACACCTTAAAACACCATAATGCATGTTCCTTTCACTAGTTGAACACTTAACCATTCTAAATTCTTCCTAACTTACCAAAACTCATTTAAACACTTAGAACTTCTTGTATGCTACCTAAATTTTGACATGAACTCTCTTAGAACATTGCTAAGCCAAAACACATTGTTTCACTATTAAACATCCAAGAACACTAAAATCCATCAAGCACATTCTTATACACAAAACTTCACTCATTTAGCACTACATCACAATATAGTGCATAATTTAAATTGCTTGGCTCTTAGGCCCTTAAGATGCATAAATCATAAACACTGAATTTCCCACATTATATTGCCTTTGACCTGCAAATACACTCAACAATACATATGCCTTTTACTAAGCCCTTGAGAGCATTTTTCTAGGTCATTCACCATTGGCTCCTTAAATCATTCTCATAAGCAATACAAGCTCATTTCTCCTAAGACTTTAAATACATTAGGTTAGCATATTTACCTCTTTTCCTCACAAACTTCTTTCTTGTTTCCTTGTTTAAAAATCGGTAAGGGTGTTTGATTTCTTGTCAACTTCTAAACAATATACAAATAATGCAATGAGTATACAAGCTTTATGCTTCATCTCATTGTAAACCCTAAATACATAGATTGCCTTAGAATATTTAGATGATTTTTACCTTGGATATCAAAGAGAGTTTGGATATGTAGCAAGAGAGGACTCCACCAAGCCCTTAGAAGATTCAAATGAAGCTAAAACAAGCAAGGTAAGGACACCATCAATGGTGATTTTCAGACAACACACAAACATGAAGGAAATGTTATTTTTCTTTGAGTTTCCTTACCTAGAAGCAAAGGAGAACAACAATATGTGACAAGATGAGCTCAAGCTCCTCCCATGGTGATTCCTCTTGGCACTGAAATGGAGCTCTTAGGATTTTGAGAAGATAGGAATGAAGAGCTTGATGAGACTAAGAGAATGGTGGTCTTGTTTTTGATTTGGCAAAGTGAGCTAGGAGATATAAGAGGTTGCAGATGAAGAATGGTGGTGGTACTATTGCAAAACCGTGAATGGAGAGCAAGAAGGAGGTAGAAGAGAGCTTGGAACCGTGGGAAATGAAGAGGGAAATGAGAAGTAAAGATAAGTTCACTTTTAAGAGATATTAAGTAGTAAAGCAAATAGTAACTTGCTTTATCATTTATTATTTGTTTTGTTAACTTACAAGGTGGTGACTCACCTCATAAAAACCGGCCCCCATTAGTCATCTAGGGGTGTTTTAGTCTTTGTTGACCATTTAACTTACTTATAAACTTATGTTATAAACTTGCTTATTTTGTTACTATTCACTAAACAAGGCACATAGATGTGAAATTTTTGATTTCCCATTGATATAGACTTCCAAATGTGATACTAAGTAGTAAAAATATTAATTAAAGAGTAATGATGGACATTTAGCCATTCAAAACTCATTTACAAGACAATTTTTCAAAAACGTGTTAAGACCTTAAAGCACATTTTATGTTTTAACTTGTTTTCAAGCTTGGTTTTCTTTGGTAATTGGTTTAATATGTTCATTAGTATACAAATGAGGTCTTGGTAAGTTCATTAGGTCTTAACCAAGCTTATCCCAAGCTTAGAGCACATTTTGGCTTTTATTGACCTTAAGGCTTTGTTTGTGTTTTCTATGGTTTAAATTGTTTACTAATGTTTCTAAGACTCTTTTTAGTCTTAATATACCATATTTTAGTGTTTAAACAACATAACTAGGTTTGGGGTATTTCAAAACCCGTAATACGTCTAACCCATCTTACTCTCGGACGGTCTCCTTCTGTTAGTCACCTACAAAAAAAAAACAGTAGCCCCCGAGGGGGTCAGCACCTTTGCTGGTATGATTCTCTTATAGCCCCCAAGCTAGCGGGACTACGACGAGTCGGTAGCATGGAGATTGATTAGATACACAACATAATAATAAGTGTAATAAACAACAAGCCACATATGAACACACATGCTTCACACATAAAGAACGACTTAAAAGTGTTCCCTTAATTAGTGAGTTAATCATTTAACTCCTTAAGTTTTTATTCCTCTTAATCTCAGTCCATTCTTATCTAACCTTAGTCTTACGTACCAACCGTTCTTTAAATAGAATAGGTTGTACTTTATCTCAAACCTTATCTCAGTTCTTATCTCAATTAAGTTAATCGTTCTTTAATTAGAATGGTTATTCCTTAATTCATTGTATATCTTTTCGGGTCAAGTAACCCTAACCAATGAGTTATCAACTCCATTGGTTTACATAAACAATATTTGTTAGAATTGGTTGGGATTTAGGTAGATCCCACCACACCATCTCAGTATGTCTCCCTCCTAAAACAAGAAGTCCGAGGAGGTCGAGTCTATATGTCGACTCTAGGCGACGAGTCCGAAGACAAGTCATATTTGGAAGTCGGAACCTGATAAGGATACCAACCTCCCCCAATACACATGTGCCGGTACCATTCCGGATTCCTCACTCCCCCCAAGTCTAATTAGTAGAAGTCTCAAAGTCAAGGTTTGTTAGTTAACCTCTTTTGGTTACTAAGAAAACCAATATTTGGAAATGCTTCCTATTCTCACACAATTCTTTACTAAACATTGTTAGTAAGTTCTCAAGGTAAGTTGTGTTAGTGCATCACAATCACACAACAAACATAATATTCAGGTTACATGTTTAATCTTGTTTAGTCGGCACACATAAACAAATAGCACACAAGCCGAGGGACACCTCGTTAGCAAGCATGCTACAAGAAAACCATACCGTACACTATCGGTTTTTCGGTTGCTTTGTTATAACCCGATAATACAACATTATATTATGTCCGGTTTATGTTGTTGTTATCTAAAATGGACTACATTACTTATGTCAGTGGGACTTGGTCGGCGTTCTTTTAAATGTTAAGGGCGAGGAGGTCCTTTGCTATCAAAATAATTAAGGTAATTGATTTATTAAATAAGGAAAGGAAACCTTATTTAAATCACTTCTTTATTTCACTTTCTATTCTCCGATCAATTTTATTCACGTTAGTTTGTCTTTTCTACAAATTGAAGACCGTTCTCCATGGTGGTGCTGAGCGACAATTTTCTCTTCTCCTTCTCTCTCTCAATTTCTTCCTCTGTGAGAATTGTATACTGCTGTTGTGATCAGATCAAAGACCCTTGTTACTGTTGTGTCCCTTCTTCGCAAGTCAGGTTCGGATTTCTCAGGTTGTTGTTTCGGTGTAGTGTCTTCTTCCTTTTTGTTTTCATATTTTTGAGAGGCTGTGGTTGCTGAATTCAGAGACTACTAGGCTGTTGTTGAGTTGCGGGTTGCGCGGATTGTAGGTTGTTCAAATTGTGGGATTTTCTGCACTCTCAATTCAGGTTTGTGTTGCAGATTTTGAGAGTTCAATGACTTAGGTTTCCCTTGTCGTTACCTGATTTTGGAATGTCAATTGTGTGGTTCAGTGGTGGTGAATCTGTGTCTGGTTGGTGGAATTGTTTGGGCTTCGTCTACTGCTACAGATGTCGGTGTCTACGTAGATTAAACGAGGTAGGTGGTTGCTTGATTCGGTCTGGAAGTTCAGCCATAGGGATATTGCAAGATTTGTTCTCTGATTTTGTGCGTGATTCCCTTTGCGTTTTTGCTGCGTTTTCGGATGGCTAAAACCCCATGGTTCTCTGTATTTTTCTGTGATTTGGTGTGTGTACCAGTTTGGCAATTGTGGTGGTGTTTTTGCATTGTTTTCTGCTCCGTTCGTCTTCTGGAAATTACAGTTTTTGCGCTGTCAGAACTTCCGTCCTAACTTTGAAGTTCGGACAGCGTGCTTTGCGCTTCTGTATTTTCAACTTCGGGGCGTGTCCGAACTTCGGTCCGAACTTCGATGTTCGCACACACCCCAGTTTCCTGTCTTCAAAGCTCAGACTTTACCACGTAACTTTTTCCGAAAAACGTCCAAACGTCAGTCCAAACTTCGATGTTCGGACACACTGAATTTCCCTTCTGTTTTCAAACCGACTTGTGTCTGAACTTCAACGTCAGGACACAAGTTCGGACATCTTACTGTTTTCAGCGTAACTTCTTCATTTGAACTCCGATTTGAGTGCCGTTTGCGGCGTTGGATTCCTTTTGATCTGTACTACTGATTTATGAGTGTTTTGGCATAGTTAAATGCAAGTTTTTCTCTGATTATACAATCCTTCTGTTTTGGGACATTATACTTTGTTTCTGAGCCGTGAATGGCTGGGTCGAGCTATTCCGTGGTATACCATATAGACATCGTTCTGAGTGTAGGTCATTCCCTTTCTATTCTGTGGGGTTGACGAACCCTTTGGCTCTTTAGAGTCATTTCTGCATTGTCAAGAGATCTGTTATGATATATGGGTCTTCGACCCCCTTCTGAGTGTGTGCATTGTATCTTGTCCCTTCTCTGTTTAAGACTCTGATTGTTGCTGCACTGGGAACTCTTGTGTTCCATTCTGTTCTGATTCTGAAAGCTTCTGACTGTTTGTGAAATTATGGATATGATGTTTATCCTCCTTCTTCTGACTTCAGCTGTTTTGAGCGACCTCACTGATGACGGTCGCTGCTTACTGGGCATAGTGTATGCTCACCCCCCCTAATCTTACTGTTTTTGCAGATTGATCAGCGAGGATCATCTTAAGTTTCTGGAGCCATAGTGTTTGGCTTTTTGATCGTTTAAACTATTGGTTTATGATGTTGTTGCCTCCAGGCCTTCCACTGTTTTGAGCCTTACGTTATTAGGTAGTAATACACGGCGTGTAACGCCCCTAACTCTTAGGCCGGTTTTGGGGGGTGTTACATTTAGTGGTATCAGAGCAAGGTTTGGCTTTCTTCGGTGTATGTGGGTGTGTTTTCTTGTGTGAGGATCAGTTGTGACAGCTCCTTGAAGTCTGAGTCAGTCTAACGAGTTTTGGATTTACTTGTCTCAGAATGCCTCCTCGTAGAAACACCAGTGACCCCTCAGGGAGATGCTGCAGAGGCAGTGTAGCAGTTCGTGGCACAGCTCATGCAGACAGTGGCTGCAGCTACTAGGGAGCTGGTGGAGGAGCTGGTGGTGCAGGCCAAGTTGGGGCGAATGCTGTGGGAGGCCGAGTCAGGGCGCTCCAGGAGTTTATGAAGCTGAAACCACCTTCCTTCGATGGCTGTGGTGACCCTCAGGAGGCGAGCCACTGGATTACTGAGGTGGAGGACCTGCTCAGTGATGGGTTTAGAGGACGACCAGAAGGTGGACTTCGTCACGTTCCTCTTCAAGGGGAGGCAAAGGAGGTGGCGAATGGTGATGGGTAAGCATCCCCAGCCTTGGACCTGGGGTGGTTCTGCTTGGAGTTCAACAAGCAGTTCTACCCAGATGTTTACAAAGACCAAAAGATAAACGAGTATAATCGACTGCGCTAGGGGAGAGATATGTCAGTCGAGGAGTACATGAGGAAGTTGTGACTCTCTCGAAGTATGCACCCGAGCCGGATGAGCACAGGAAGGCTCATAAGTTCAAGAGCGGGCTGAGACCTGACATTAGGTCCACTGTGACACCTCTTCGTCACCGGACTTTCAGAGATGTGGCGGATGTCACTCTGCTGGTAGAGACCGACATCAAGGGTAGGCAGGCTGGCAACGACCACAAGGGAAGAGACGTGCTGAAGAGTCTCAGAAGAAGGAGGCTACTCCTCCACAGAAGAAGCAGTCTTATGGAGATCGTCAGGGAGCTTCTTCGTCTTCGTTAGCTAGGACGAAGCATGGGTCTTATGGTCACCCATCCTGGTAGGGAGTGCTACAAGAAGACTGGTGTCTGCTTTATGTGCGGGTCGATGAAGCACAAGATTGCTCAGTGCCCTCAGGCGTCTGGTAGAGGCACCGGTTCAGACTCATGGGCGAGGTCCGACCAGAAGAAGCCTCAGACTCAGGCCCGAGTTTATGCTATGGCAGGAGAGCATGATCGTGCTGGTGATCGCGTCGTCTCATGTATTCTTCAGATCCATTCTCAGGATGTGTTTGCCTATTTGACTCTGGAGCTACGCACTCCTTGTTTGTTTGATTTGTTGGGTACCTTGGACTGACTGCCGTGCCTAGTGAGGTTGACCTGTGTGTGAATAGTCCATTATGTGGGATTGCCCCTTGTGTGCTGAATTTTGTGTGTAAGACTTGTCCCATAGCAGTTAGGGACAAGACTTTTTATGCTGACCTCATCCCGATGCGGATGGCCTGTTTTGATGTGATCTTGGGCATGGACTGGCTAGCAGAGCACCATGCCCATATAGACTGTGCAGCTAGGAGAGTGATATTGATTTGCCAGACGGGACCCGTCTTGCTTTCTCTGGGAATGCAGTTCCATGTGCGCCTGTGGTTGTGTCAGCGATGCAGGCAGCCAGCTTCTTGAGGAAAGGCTGCCAGGGATTCTTGTGTTATCTGACAGAGGTGCGTGAGGGATCTAGCTTGGAGAGCATCCCGATCGTCAGAGAGTTTCCTGAGGTCTTCCAGGATGACGTGCCTGGACTTCCACCAGTGAGGGAGGTGGAGTTCACGATTGATTTAGCACCAGTGACTCAGCCCATCTCTAGGGCCCCTTACCGTATGAGCCCGACAGAGTTGAAGGAGCTGAAGGTTCAGCTGCAGGAGTTACTAGATAAGGGCTTCATTCGCCCTAGCGTTTCACCTTGGGGAGCGCCAGTGCTATTTGTGAAGAAGAAGGATGGAACCTTCAGGTTATGTATTGACTTTAGGGAGCTGAATAAGGTGACCATCAAGAATCGCTATACCCTACCGCGCATCGATGATTTGTTTGACCAGTTGGCCGGCGCCATAGTGTTCTCGAAGATCGACCTTCGTTCAGGCTACCATCAGTTAAGGATTAAGGCCGAGGATGTGCCTAAGTCCGCTTTTAGGACTCGTTATGGTCATTACGAGTTCTTAGTTATGCCGTTTGGTTTGAAAAATGCTCCCTCTGTTTTTGTGGATATGATGAACCGGGTTTTCAAACCCTATCTAGATCAGATTGTAGTGGTTTTTATAGACGACATTTTGGTATACTCCAAGAGCGCGAAGGAGCATGAGGAGCATCTAAGGATTGTTCTGTAGACGTTGAAGGATCGTAAGCTGTACGCTAAGCTGAAGAAGTGTGACTTCTGGCTAGATCGCGTAGTGTTCTTGGGACATGTAGTCTCGAAGGACGGTATCTCGGTGGATCCTGAGAAGATTAGAGCTGTGATGGAGTGGGCGAGGCCCACGAATGTTGTTGATATTCGTAGTTTCCTTGGTTAGCTGGGTATTACAGGAAGTTCGTTGAGGGGTTTTCAAAGATTGTATCCCCGCTGACCCGACTGTTGAGGAAGGATATCAAGTATGAGTGGAGTGAGGCTTGCGAGCAGAGCTTCCTGGAGATTAAGAAGAGATTGACGACCGCACCGATTCTGACCTTGCCATCTGGGACCGAGGGCTTCGAGGTCTTCTATGATGCATCCCATAAGGGACTTGGGTGTGTCTTGATGCAGCAGGGTAAGGTAGTGGCTTATGGCTCTCAGTAGCTGAAGCCCTATGAGAAGAACTACCCTACCCATGACCTGGAGTTGGTAGCTGTAGTGTTCGCGCTGAAGATTTGGAGGTATTATCTATATGGAGCGTCGTGTAAGGTTTACACGGACCACAAGAGTCTCAAGTATTTGTTCACTCAAAAGGAGCTGAACTTGAGATAGAGGAGGTGGTTGGAGCTACTTCACGACTACGACTTAGAGATCCTTTACCACCCTGGTAGAGCGAACGTGGTGGCAGATGCTTTGAGTAGGAGAGGTGCTCCGGGTGTAGCTTGTGCTTTGACAGGAGTTCAGAGGACCGCTATAGAGCTTCAGCGTATGGGTGTTGGGTGGTCAGACCAGACAGTGCCAGTATGATAGCAGCTGAAATACCCCGAATCTAATTAATACTGCTTATTATTAAATAATGAAGAATTGATCTAGAAACTGATCATTTTAGTTACGCATGCTAATCTATGCATGAAAACGTTACGTAAATTAATACTATTATACGTGCGCATGCAAACTCACGCATGCAAACGTCACAAAATAGTCATTTTACCATAAACGCTAACTGGCGTAATATTACTAAAAGTATTAACGTACTCGTACAAACGTATATGTACGATTATTAACAAGGACTAAACTTCTTGCATAACTTGCTCAAAAGAAAGAGCGTCAACAAGGAAGGTTAATACGAACGTGTATACAAACGAGCAACGTAAATATTATACGGATGCCTAAGAATTTATAAATGCTAAAATAAATTGATATACATACTCAAATAATATAACAACTTATGGTACATCTATTGTATATATGATGGAGACATGATAACTCAGCAAAGGTCAAAGAAATGCACCTAAACTCCTTAAGGTCATAAACGGGTGTTAAGCCGGACTTTAAGCTAAACAAGTTATAAAAGTTATGAACATCATATGAAGTTAATCAAGGATCATATATGACCCTTAGAACACAGGACCCATCTAATACTGAGTGAAAATACAAAATGCTCGGGAGTTCCCTTAAAGGCCCTTAAGGCCCGAGAGTCTCGGAAATACATTATAGGATGAAGTAAAGCATTAATTTTCATTCCAAATACACCATAACACTTTAATGAACCTATAAGATGAAGTTCTCATGAGAAATTCTCAGTTAAAGACAAAGTGCTCGGAGGTTCCCGATGGGGGCCCCATAAACCCTCGGGAGTGCCTCGGAGTGGTACCGAAGTGGCACAAACTCCAATGTAAATCATTCTTAGAGTTCCTAACATCATTATTCAACATTCTAAAGAGAATTCTCAAGCCAATTCCTCAAAATAAACAAAGTGCTCGGACGAATTTCTTAACGCTCCTTTTGCCCCGGGAGTGTCCCGATGGGCCGGGAATTATGTCATGAGTTGATGTAGCCCCATATAACTCAATGTAACACCTTAATGTATCATTATGGACTATAAATAATGTTTCTAAACACTTGGAACTCATAGAGATAACTTATTTTCCAAAATATCCTTAGATCAAAAAAACGCACCTTCGGGTGTCACTAAAATGCGTTTTACGCAATTACCTTGTAGTTTTTGACATGCCACGAATTATGAAAATTAAATGGGGATAAATTGACTCTCTAAATCAACTAAAGGCAGTGTCAAACAAGGTGCTCTATAGAGGCCGATTTTCTGCCTAAAAACTAGTATAAAAGTTACATTTAAAACTTATAAAAGACAAAGAACATGGTGACTCACCTTCCCATGTGCTATAATACTTAAAAGAAGAAGAAATACAAGTCATATTTGACCCCCATGCTGTCGAAATCCTGCAAGAAAAACAAGGCCATGTTAGCTTGACAAAGCAAAAATAATTAAAGCAAAAAGTAGATCTAGATTCTACTTTTTGATTTGTTAAATGTAAGTGACCATCCCATGCTTGTCCATGCCTCTTAGCTGCCGATTGAGAGGCTCCAATTAGCCTTAGAAATCGGCCACCTACAAGGGAAGAAGAAGACAAGTTCAAACATTGAAAAATCAAAGGAATAAAACCTTACCTAACTTACCTTGTCATTTAGCTTCCATAATTTCTTCTACCTTGCCTTGTCTTGTAACATGGCTGAAAGAATCCATGTTTGGAGGGCTTATGGAGCCTAATAAACTAAATAAAAACAATAAACAAAGACATGACCTAACATGCCAATTATGATCCAAAATTAAACAAAACAAAAACCAAGCAAACTTACCTTAAGTCTTACGGTTGCAATTTCATTTCCCACACTCCTTGCAACCGGTTGAGTAAGCTCCTCTCTTCCTTTCATCTTCTTCCTTTGAAGCTCTTAAGTCCATTAATGGAGATTTAACTTCTATCTTCATCTTTAAGGTAATTTCCTAGCATTTCTTGGCAAGCCTTGAAGTAAAACTCTTCCTAGCATAACTACAAGGGTTCGACATCAATTAATACTCCAAGGAAGTTGTCTAAATCAACATTAATCCAAGGAGCATCTCAAGGTTACCTTAAGGTATTTTTTATGCTTGAAAATCCTTAAAGCACATTTTTGTGTGTAACCGAATTCTACTTCTTCTAAGGCTCTTTCTTCTTCATTTTCATGAAGGAAAGTTTGTTCTCCATCCATCCTAGGAGTGCCGAAAATTTAAGAAGAAAAGCCTAAGGTAAATCCTTGGAAAACTACTTATAAATCTACTTAACTTCTTTGTTAAGATCTAACTCCTAAACCTCTTCCTCTCTTGCATAAAAACCGATGAGGAACATCAATTTCCTTTGGAAAAGCTTGAAGATTCAAGAAGACTTCAAGCACTTAACCATCCTTTATTAAGAAGTAAGTTTACTAAGCCAATCTTTATGTTTTAAGCTTGGTTAAGCCTTTAAAAATTGTACAAAAATTATGTACCTTTTTAGGAGTCTAAGACCGAAACTATATGGTAACATATACCAAAAATAAAATATATAACATATATGGAAAATATTTCCCTTAAGACACATTTTTGTGTCACAAAATTTACCTAAGTTAAATACATATACATGCCGAATGGTCAAGGGCAAATATGCTCTATTTTGAGCTAAAAATCAATCTAAGACATTACAATAATTTTTACATGAGTTATGACTCATATGAATTTATGTATAATTATTTTGACATATAAATCTACTTTTATATACTATGGTAACTTATAAATTATGGCCGAATAGTCTTGGTGAAGAATAGATTTTAAAGAGCTACTTATGCATATAAACTTATATTATAAAGTTTAGTGATTTAAAAATATTTATTAGTGTTTAAATGGCTAATTAATTAAGTTATGTGGCTAAATTGTAAATTTTTACAAAGTTTGGTGTATATATAATAAAGGAAAAATTACACTACCCACCCATGAGGTTTGGCGATTTTACACTGCCCACCCATGAGGTTTGAAATTTAACAATGCCCACCCATGAAGTTACTTGAATATGTCCTCCGTCACCAAAACTTCTTAATTCTGTCATCTGTCGTTAGTTTTGACCAGAGACACATATGTTGACCAAACATGCCCTAGTAGCAGATTAAATGTACACCCCAACTACCACCGTACACATAACATCAAATTGCAGCGGAAAATTCAACTCATCACATTACTTATTTCAATGGTGTTACACGCCGTTAACCACCCACGTGGCTAACAAGGCTAATACATGTACTTTGTATCGTCTGATGGACTAGATTCCCGAGCAACTACACGTTACATTTGCTTCCCTTAACAACAACCCATATACTTTATACATTCCAACCGCACCGAGTATTTACGAACTAATGCCGATAACAATTTCGGTCTTACTACGCCTACAATGCTTACGCCATTTAAATGGCTACCCATGTATAAACATCTACCCCGTCCTACTCTCGAACGGCTTCCAGCTCCTTGTACCTGAATGAAAAGAAAAGGAGAGAAAGGGTGGCCCCCAAGGGGCTCAGCACCTTTGCTGGTATGGTAATCCCGCAGCCCACATGCTACCGGGCCACGCACAACTAATTGTCGTCTTAGCATGCGATTGATTATATTTAAATCATGCATGTAACTATAAACACACAACACAAAACATTTCACCTCAATGGGCTCAACAAACGGATAATACATCCTTACTTGATGAGTCACTCATGGTATTCATTATCCCTAGAGTGTTCCTCCTCTAACGGAGCTACTTCCTTAATAGACGACACTTACCCTTAAATCGGGTTATCCTTAAACGCCTCTTGGCACAAATGGGATTCATTTACATGATCCACACACTCCATATCTTACAACATATCACATTCCTCACATAACAAAACATAACAACACCTTTCTCGTTTTGACGTAAACATGATAGCATCGCATTCATTTTAAACACCTAACGTATACATATCATAGCATAGCAAGGGAAATTGCATAGCACAATAACAACACAAAACACCATAAGATCGGTTCACACAAGGAACCTTCCACCATAGTTAGTATACATAGTGAGCCTAGAGATTATTGCCAATCTCATGCTAAGCTCGTTACCAACCTCGTTACCGTTCAGTTATATCGAACGGTTAACTTAAACCCAAGGAGTGTCAGATAGTAATCCCAAGCACACCGAAATAACATTTGTATGCCCCTGTGGCCCGACGTGAGTCAGTAAACTAGCTTTGGATAAGCTAAGGGAAGGTAGAAACCAAATTGGAATACAACCTATACATACACCAAGAGAGCCGAACCGGATATGACATCGACTCCCGTCCTCACACGCGTGGCCGGAACATGACCGGACTCCTCACCCCCCATTAGTACATATATACTTATAAATAAGTAGTTAGAGATCCATTATGGAGCCTACCACATCCACACACCATACGGTATCATGACCGAGTTAAGCACACAAGGGAGGTTCACACACTTGCATACAACAACAATATCCAACTATCTCACACATAGCCGTGGTTAGAACGTTCCCAAGGTTTGGGTCGTTAACTCCGAATACCGTTCTCTCATGTGTTCCTGGTTCTGGTTAGCTAAGGTTTAACACTTATTTGAGGTTAAACGGTATCGGAGATTAAAGCGCCACATAAATGAATTACTATAAACTTATTACATGTTTTTATCTTACAAGGTGGCGAACACTCAGAAAAACACATTGGCATACAAGCCGGTGTAATCCGGTAGGACACAGGTTGCAAGAAAACCATACCTGTCACCGGAGTCCACTTTACCACGTCCACTTATGTTCCTCGAGCAATTCTCGAACAACTGATAACATTACATGTACTTTTATTAACATCGGGGTAGCATGATTATTTAATGTCTAATGCTTATAACTTTTCCCCGTTAACTTAGTTACATACTTTACAATTTTATCATGTTTCACTCTTTCATTTTACTTGAACTTTTTACCCACCAAATTGTGACTATTACTCACCTAACACGTCCTACACAATCTTATAACATCATTATCCATCAATCCCCATCATTAGACATCTTTTAATAACCTAAAACCATGTTTTTAGTTGTCCGGGACTTGGTCCTCTACTTAAGTCCCGGACCATATGCTAACTCAAGTCTCGGCCTTTTAAAATGGGGTGGTCCGGGACCTTATACAAGGCCTAAGTCCCGGACCACATCCTTATGTGACTCTCGGCCTATTTTACACCCTGGTCCGGGACTTGAACCATGACCTAGGTCCCGGACCAAAGCTACAGACTTGGTAAAATTGCATTTTTCAAACCTTGTTGCATTATTTCTCCACCTCCATTAATTGTATAAACTTACCTAATGTTCCTAGGTATTCTAATGTCCAAGTATCATCTTTATAACCATAAACAACATTTTTGGTCCGACAGACCTTACCGACCGACCTTGCACAAGGTCGGTCCATTCCAGAACACTTTACCGTCTTTTAAATACACATGTCCGAACATGTGTCCGGACTTCCCAAGTTCGGACACAGTTCGAGTGTGCCAAACTCTTACCCAACAGAGCCTGTCCGAACTTCCATGTCCGGACGGAAGTTCGGACAAGGCAAAATGCTCAATTTCCAAGCCCTTAAACACTTAGCCAAATTCCTCCAAAGCCTCCAACACTTATAGTATCTACTCCCTAGGTTCCTAAGTGATGTTTCATGCCAGTTCTAACCATTACACCAAGACATATCTTCCACACAAAC
Organism: Limonium bicolor; assembly: GCA_023374045.1. Classification (NCBI taxonomy): domain Eukaryota; kingdom Viridiplantae; phylum Streptophyta; class Magnoliopsida; order Caryophyllales; family Plumbaginaceae; genus Limonium; species Limonium bicolor. Next base: position 152,758,155 of record CM041776.1, on the reverse strand, counting down.
ATCATCATCCAAACATCCTTTCTTACAAATCAAAACTCCTTATGTCATTCTTACAATTCCTTTTCAAAGCTTATACTTTCTCCTCAATTTACCAAAGTTGCCTAAGTCTCAGCTTAAGTCCAAAATGACTTTGGTATATACTAAAACCCCAAAATAATGCCTAAATCCATATTACACTCTAGAACACTTCCTAGTTCACCAAAATTCCTTTAAAACACTTTGAACTTCTTATACATTTCCTAAATTTTGACATGGGTTCTCTTAGCACATCATCATTCCAAAACTCATGGTTTTCACCACTAAATATTCAAGAACACCTAAATCCATCAAAAACACCATCACACACAAGTCTTCACCGAATTTACACCACATCACAATATAGTGCACCATTAAAATTGCTTGGCACTTAGGCCCTTAAATGCATGGCTCTTAGGCCCTTAAAGTGCATAAATCCTAAACACTGAATTTCCACAATATATATGCCTTTGACCTGCAATTACATACAACAATACATATGCCCTTAATAAACTCCTTGAGAGCATTTCACTAGGTCATTCACTTTGGCTCCTTAGATCATTTTAACAAGCAATATAAGCTCATTTCTCCTAAGGCATTAAACCACATTAGGTTAGTATATTTACCTCTTTTCCACACAACTTCTTTCTTGTTTCCTTATAAAACCGGTAAGGCATTTCATTCCTTGTCAACAACTAAACAATATACCAACATTGAAATGAGTATATAAGCTTTAAGCTTCATCTCATTGTAAACCCTAGTTACATATATTGTTTTAACACATCAAGGTAATTGTTTACCTTTGAATGGAAAGAGAGCTTGAATGAGTATCAAGAGAGGACTCCTCCTAGCCCTTGGAAGATTCAAATGAAGCTAAAACAAGACAAGAGAAGACACCATTACTAGGTGCATTTTCGGCCAACACCAAAAATGAAGGAAATGGAGTTTTCTTTGGTTTCTCCTTACCTTGAAGCAAAGGTGATCAACAAGGCATAAAAATATAAGCTCAAGCTCCTCCCATGGAAGTTCTCCTTGGCACCGAAAAGGTGGTTTTGATGATTTGAAAAGACAATGTTGTAGAGCTTGCTCCAACTAAGAGAACGGTAGTCTCGGAATTAAATTCGGAGCATGGAGTCATAAGTTACAAGTGAAGGAAGATGAAGAATGAGATGGTTCTGTTGGAAACCGATGGGAGAGAGGAGGAAGAAGACGTTGGAAGTGAAGGGAAATGAGAGAATGAAGATAAAACTTGCTTTTGGAGATATTTAAGCTAAAAACAAATAGTACTTTTGCTTTGTCATTACTTAACTTATTTATTTGTTCAAATGTGGTGAGTCACACATGAAAACCGGCCCCTTATATCTCCTAGGGGTATAATAGTCTTTGTTGACCAATTAAATTACTTATAACCACATATGTTACAAACTAGCTTATAAAAATCACTATTCACAAAAACAAGGCACATAGAAGTGAAATTTTGATTTCCCATTGATATAGACTTCCAAATGTGATACTATATAGTACACATGTTAATTAAAGAGTAATGATGGACATTTAGCCATTCAAAACTCATTTACAAGACAATTTTTCAAAAACGTGCTTTAAGACTCCTTAAAGCACATTTTGTGTTTTAACTTGTTTTCAAGCTTGGTTTTCTTTGTTAACTGATTTAATATGTTCATTAACATATTAATAAGGTATAGGTATGACCATTAGGTCTTATACAAATTTATCCCAAGCTTAGAGCACATTTTGCTCTTATAGGCTTTAAGGTATTTTCTTGTGTTTTATTTGGTTTCATTGTCTACCAAGGTTTCCTAAGGACTTCATTAGCCTTATTAAATCATACTTGAATATATTAAGTCTTGGTAGGATCTTTGGGTCCTAACCAAGTTCGCTCATAGCTTAGAGCATGTTTTTGCTCAAACTGTGTCTTAGTGCTTTATTGCATTTTACTATGGTTTAAATGTTCACTGATGTTTCTAAGGCACTTTTTAGCCTTTACATACCATAGTTTGATATTTAAACCACATATCAAGGTTTGGGGTATTTCATTAAAAAAAAAGAAACTTCATTCCTCACGTGACTATTCTCACACTGGCGACTTTCACGAGCTCCACTGGTTGCGTTCTCCATTGTTGCTTCGATTTTCTTTGCTCTTCGTTGGGATTCCTTTCTTAGTGGTGCGCCATTGCTGCTCGGGACTGTAAGTTCGTGGGTTTCGATTTCTAGGGTATCGATTTCTGATTCGTTAGTGTTTCGATTTTCTTTGCTCTTCGTTGGGATTGTTTCGATTTTCTTTGCTCTTCGTTGGGATTCCTCTCTTTGTGGTGCGCGAGTTCTGCTCGGGAATGTAATTTCGTGCGCGATTACTGCTTCTATCTTCTATGTGTGATTGCTGCTTCTCTCTGTTAGTAGTGTGTGATTACTGCTTTTATAGTTCTCTTTTTCCTCTCTGTCTATTGTATACCTGCGGAATCAGATTTGATTATTTATGATATTTCAGTTCTGTTGTTTACCGTGGCATTTGGAGATTTTGGGATTACATACCCACTGTTGGGGATGGATTTCATACCCACTGTAACATCACTCGTCTACGATTCTGTCTTCTGATTTCTCTTCTCTGTTGCTTCTGCTGCAGTTGGCATCTGGTACAAACATAATATCTGATAACTGTATAATTATAAGGAAATGTCTGATTTTGCTTTCTTAAATGACAGCTAATGTATGAGCATGGATGTCCACATTATTGAGATCTCGTATGGAGGATGGAATTTCTGTTTTCCAGAGCTAGACCCTGATCTTTATTCCACTATCGAGTTGATGAGAGATTACATAGAAGGAATGGCAAGACAGCCTATTACACCTCCAAGTAACCCAACGTTCTTCTACAAGCACCGAAGAGTACGAAATACATTGAGATCTGCAATAACATGTCTTTGTTGAACATGTTCAAGGCTTTTTCCAACAAAGAAGATAACTCTGGAGGTAAGGGAGGCTGTCAATCATTCTCTGTTAATGGATATGTGGACTGAATATGAGGTGGCTGATGCGAATGGATATTTCAGTGTCAACTTGACTGCCCATCACTGTGATTGCATGCTTTGGGATCTATCTGGTATTCCATGTATGCATGCTTGTGCTGTCATATCGAGACAAAGACTAGATTTAAAGTCATATGTGGCCCATTGGTTTTCGAAGGAGATTTATATAGAGACAATAAGCATGCAATCTCACCGATACCGGATCCAAACTTATGGCCCGACACTGATGATGTGAAATTGCATCCACCATTCTTACGAAAACTGCCTGGAAGACCAAAGAAGAACAGAAGACGAGAACAAGGTGAGGCACCCCATGTTACTAAGAGATCTACTCACGTTACATGTAAAATTTGCAATAGAATCGCCCATAATTCCAAAACGTGCAAATCTCAAAAAAATAGGGGGGATGGTCCAAACAGTGGTTCTCAAGGGGCATGAAGTAGCACTCAGTCTAAGGGAAAGAGGAAAAGGAAGTAGCTGCAATCGGGTGTTGGTGCTTGATTTAGCTTGTTTCTGGGAGTTTTTTGGGGGAATAGAATCATAAGCTATGTACTTTTTGGGTATTTGGAGGTCTATGTACTTTTTGGATATTTTGGATGTCTTTTGTGATGTGGGGTACGTTATGATAATCTGTGTTTTTTGGATATTTGAAGGTCTTTAGTGATCGGGTACTGTTGTCAGTTTCTTCAGTTGGGTGTAGTTACGGTAACTGTCGAACCCACCTGTTTCAGTGCAGTAGTCAACATAAGTGCAGTTTAAGTGATGTTTTCACTACAGTACATTGCAGTATACAAGTTGCTATATCAGTTTCTTCAGTTTGGTAGTTACTGTAACTGTCGAACACACCTGCTGTTTCAGATTGGAATTTATGGATATACAAGTTGCTGTTTAACTACAATATAATGATAGTTTTATGTTGTAACTAGCTATTTTAGTGCAGTATAAGTGCAGTATAAGCAGCAGTATAAGTGCAGTATAAATGCAGTTTAAATGATAGTGCAGTATACAACTTGCTATATCAGTTTCTTCAGTTTGGTAGTTACTGTAACTGTCGAACACACCTGCTGTTTCAGATTGGAATTTATGGATATACAAGTTGCTGTTTAACTACAATATAATGATAGTTTTATGTTGTTGTAACTAGCTATTTTAGTGCAGTATAAGTGCAGTATAAGCAGCAGTATAAGTGCAGTATAAATGCAGTTTAAATGATAGTGCAGTATACAACTTGCTATATCAGTTTCTTCAGTTTGGTAGTTACTGTAACTGTCGAACACACCTGCTGTTTCAGATTGGAATTTATGGATATACAAGTTGCTGTTTAACTACAATATAATGATAGTTTTATGTTGTAACTAGCTATTTTAGTGCAGTATAAGTGCAGTATAAGCAGCAGTATAAGTGCAGTATAAATGCAGTTTAAATGATAGTGCAGTATACAACTTGCTATATCAGTTTCTTCAGTTTGGTAGTTACTGTAACTGTCGAACACACTGCTGTTTCAGATTGGAATTTATGGATATACAAGTTGCTGTTTAACTACAATATATGATAGTTTTATGTTGTAACTAGCTATTTTAGTGCAGTATAAGTGCAGTATAAGCAGCAGTATAAGTGCAGTATAAATGCAGTTTAAGTGATAGTGCAGTATACAAGTTTCTGTTTCAATTTCTTTAGTTTCTTTAGTGCTGTTTAGATACGGTTGCTAGTTTAAATGATGTTTTCACTGCAGTATAGTGCAGTATACAAGTTGTTGTTTCTGTTTCTTTAGTTTCTTTAGTGTTATTTAGGTACAGTATAGAAAAGAAACAAGGAAATTTACCAGAAGCAAAATAAGTAGATTAATGACTGCATAACATAAGTAGCTTACAACACTAGAACTTGCACTTGGTTCTACATCACCAGAACTTGGACTTGGTTCTACAACACTATAAATTACACCGGACTATTACAAAAGGGAAATCCAAACAAAAAGACTGCCAGCATTAATACAACAAAGGTTGCAGACACTATCTTTGTATTATTCAGCTGCTCCAATTTAGTTGTCTCCATCTTTTCAAGTTTGGTCAGAAGACAGGTGTTCAAATTCTTCAAATCCAGCAACACATGTTCAATGTCACCGATGCAGGAGTTCATTTCCAGTCTTTTGATGTCAGCATTGGCAATGGATACTTCCGCGGGTTAATATCTTTCCACCATACAACGAAGTTGCACTTTTTGCTGCACAATTGTAAAATGGTGTGGCATAGTTTTTAGCAGTGTTGGCCACTTGTAGTTGAGCAATAAAGTTGCAGTGGCATTTCGGTTCACTCTTGGAGTTGGAGTTGAAACTATGCTTGCTTGAAGAAGACATTATGCATAAATCACAAAACAGAAATGCAAACTCATTTTTAACAGAAAAATACGCTCAGATCGGTCCTTATGGCCATCCTCATTGCTTTACAAAAAAGGTTACGATTCTTAAAGCGCAATTTCAGTAGCTATGGAGCAACTCTATCATAAACCGTTTCGACGCTATAAAGCGGAGCAATTACATGAAGGGCCGCTTCTACATAGACCTCTACGCATAAAGGCATAACCAATTCAGAAAAGGACATTTTACTTGAAACATCAGTGAACTATCAGACATTATGTTTTGTACCAGATGCCAACTACAGCAGAAGCAATAGAGAAGAGAAATCAGAAGATAGAATCGCAGACCAGTGATGTTACAGTGGGTATGTAATCCCAAAATCTCCAACAATGCCATGGTAAATAATAGAACTGAAATCTCATAAATAATCAAATCTGATTCCGTAGGTATCAACAGACAGAGAGGAAAAAAGAGAACTATAGAAGCAGTAATCGCACACTGCTAACAGAGAGAAGCAGCAATCGCAAATAGAAGATAGAAGCAGCAATTGCTTAGAATCTTCCAATCTCAAGCAGCAGTATACCATAGACGATAGACGCAGCATTCGCATACTACTATCAGAGAAAAACCAACAAACTTGCAACTGAAACCCTAAGGCATCAGACATCAAAACCGTAAGGCATCAGAAATCGAAACCCTAGGGCATCACAAATCGAAACCCTAGAAATCGAAACCCATGAACTTACAGTCCCGAGCAGCAATGGCGCACCACTAAGAAAGGAATCCCAACGAAGAGCAAAGAAAATCGAAGCAACAATGTAGAACGCAAACAGTGGAGTTCGTGAAGTCGCCAGTGTGATAAATAGTCACGTTGAGAAATGAAGTTTAATCTGCTACTAACAGAGAGAAGCAGCAATCGCACATAGAAGATGAAGCAGTAATCGCGCACGAACTTACATTCCCGAGCAGAAATCGCGCACCAGAAAGAGAGGAATCCCAACAAAGAGCAAAGAGAAATCGAAACCCTAGAAATTGAAACCCACAAACTTACTTTCCCAAGCAGAAATCGCGCACCACTAAGAGAGGAATCCCAACGAAGAACAAAGAAAATCGAAGCAACAATGGAGAACGCAAGCAGTGGAGTTCGTGAAAGTCTCCAGTGTGATAAATAGTCACGTGAAATAGGATAAGTAGTTTGGTCAACATAAGTGTCTGGTCAAAACTAACGACAGATGACAGAATTAAGCAGTTTTGGTGACGGAGGACATATTCAAGTAACTTCATGGGTGGGCATTGTTAAATTTCAAACCTCATGGGTGGGCAGTGTAAAATCGCCAACCTCAAGGGTGGGCAATGTAATTTTTGCATAATAAAAGCGAGAGTAAAAGGCTTCCTTGGGATAATTATGACATAATATAAGGTTAGAAATTAAGTTTATGAATTTTAGTTAATTTAAACAAGTGTAAAATTAACAATTTATAAAGTTTTGGGCTATTATGTAATTTATAAAAGTTATTATGAAAATTTGGAGTTAATATGGGGAGGATCCATAATTAAGAGAATTATAAGTACACTTCCGAAAGTTAGAGGAATTAAATATTTAAACTATACTTTATAAGTTATTAAGTAACTATTATAAAGTTTGGGGCTAATTTGCAATTTTGGAGAAGAATGGTGTAAAGCCGAGATTCATATAAGTTTATGGGTATATTAATGTACTAAGTATAAATTTGACCTTGGTCAAAATGTTGACCAAAAACTTTGGGTTAAAATGATTTATGACATGAAATATTAAGTTTATAAAAGTTTTGGGGTGATTGATTAGTAATTTATAAGAGTTTAACTTTAAAACCGGATCTTATATGGGGCGAAAGCATAATTTGTAGAAATATAAATGTCCACTTGGTTGTTAAGGAAATTAAATATTAAAATTATAGTTATAAGTGAATATATAATTTACATAAAGTTTTGGGGTTAAAATGTAATTATTGAAAGTTCTTTGTAAAAACGAAAGGTTAAGGGTTAGTTTGGTAATTTATAAAAGTTAAGGTGTTCAAATAATAATTTCCGAAATATAATGGTGGTTTAGTGAATTAATTAATTAAGGAAGAAGAAACTATGTAATACAATGTATTTTGGTGCATAATGTAAAGTTTATGAAATAAATAAGGTTATAATAAAATAACCGAAAAGTATGATATATTTATGGGATTAAAAATATTTGTAGGTCCTATATGGATATTTAGGAAATTTGGAAAAGAAAATTATGATTTAAGGATTTAAGAAATTAAAACTATATGATATACAAGTACAAGTAATTCACTTGTAAAGGAAATATATTATTTGGGGTTAGTTTGTAATTATAAAAGATATGGGGAAAATATGTCCATGCGTGACATGTAAATATAATTTGAGAATTTATTAAGTGGTTATGTCCTTTAGACAAGTATAAGTATCATAAATAATACATGTATATAAAAATTATACAGTTAAGATTTTCAAGTAAATCAAAAAGCAAATGAATATAAGGGATTATGGAATTAAAACTATGGGTTGTATAGTTATAAGGAATTTAATTGCATCGCCCACCCATGACGTTTAGCGAAATTACACGGCCCACCCACAAGGTTTCAAAAATTACTTTGCCCCCATGTGGTTTCCACAATTTTACATCCAGCAACTTTTCTAATATTTGATCAACTTAAAAGATGGTTAAATGATATCCAAATTTGATGAAACTTTACATGGACGATGCTAAGGTGTATATTTTTGTTCAATGCCAAATCCAAAGTTTTTTAAGGTCCTATATGACCTGTGGGACCCAATGAAACATGAGACACGTTCATTGGGTCCCACGGATCATATATGAGCTTAAAAAACGTTGGATTTCACGTTTTACCAAAATATAACACTTTAATATCGTCCATGTAAAGTTTCATCAAATTTGGATATCATTTAACCATCTTTTAAGTTGATCAAATATTAGAAAAGTTGCTGGATGTAAAATTGTGAAAACCACATGGGTGGGCAAAGTAATTTTTGAAACCTCATGGGTGGGCTGTGTAATTTCGCCAAACGTCATGGGTGGGCGATGTAATTTTTCCATAACAAAAAGTATAAGAATATTATGTCCATATGTGACATATAAATATTTTGGGAAATTATGAAGTTGATCTGTCCTTAAGATAATTGTAAAACATGTAACAAAAATGGTACATGAATATATGGTTATATACATTAAGGATTTAAAATAAATCAAAAAAATAACAAATAAGTTATACATCCAGGTATAAGGTAATTGAAAGAAATTACCACGCAATAAAGTTTATAAATTAGAACTACATGTTTTGGAAATATACAATACCCTAATTATCAATAAGGTTAAGAGGTTGAAGAAACTACCTAAGTATAAAGAAATAAATCTCACATGAAATAACGAATATGAGATCGTTTCATGATCAGTAAAATTATTATACGAGAGTTACATAAATTAACACTCTCAGTTAATCCTATTCTAGGACTTTGTTTGACCAGACGTTGACCGGGAACTAAACAAGTCAGTCTACGGTGAACGGTATGGGATTCTTGCAACCTGTTTGCTACCGGATTACACGGGCTTGTGTGCTATCTGTTGTTTGAAATAATAACCAAGATAATTGCATGTAAGATGTTGTATTACTCTTGTGCACTGTTGTGTTTCTTTACGTGCGTGAATGATACTAACTATAACGTGTATGTCCCACGCATACAACACTACATTACCAGTGGATTAAATATCTGCGTTTTATCATACCGAGAACTTGTACTCAAGTTTCTCACTAACTTCACTTTATAACAAGCGTCGTTATCCTAAACATGATAATCGACAATACACATTGTGTTCTTGATTAACGTCCTTATGTGACATCTAACAAATTCTATACTGCGAGAAGCGAGGAGCCCAGTTGGAACTGGCCATGCATGCTACCGGAGCTGTACCTGCCTCAGTTTGTCTCCTATACAATTTACGTCGCGACAGGAGTTTTTGGGTGCACTATGTCACTCACTGGCTGCATACCGGAACAGTTCAAGTTGGGAGGAAGACTTTATTCCTCTCTAGGGTTCGATTCCCACCTCTTTTAAGTACAGGAGTTAACTACGTTATCTTCCGAGGGACTAATTACCCACCTACTTGTACGAGAGTCCCATCGTCTAAGGGTTTATCATACCCGACCAATTCACTCTGTGTGAAGATGGAGTTTAACGAGGTCACTATACCTCCACTACTGTGAGGTAATCTTATATACAGGTTAGTCCCATTGTGAGGTCTGACTACTCGTAAACAATTGCAGATCATCTAACTTGACCTTCTGAAGTCTTGTTCTGTGAGACCTTGTTGTCCTGGTATGAATATGTTATTATCATGTATGCATGTTTACAGCTTTATAAAAAATGAACTGCATGTATTCGACAAAGTAGTTGGTGTGGCCCAGTAGCCGATGGGCTGCACGTTTTCCATACCAGCGTTGTTTGCTGAGCCCCTTTGGGGGCACCCCCATTTACAGGTACCTGAAGAAAGAAGAGATTACCCGACCGAGTGTAGGTGGGGTAGAATTAGGACAGGGGATTATTATTACCGGAATCATTTTACAAGTACTGTACTTTTATTATTGACTTTTGTTGTTTTAAGAGGTTTGTATTCAGAGCTCAGACCGTATCATTTGTAAGTTATGTTGGAGTTAGCCTTGTAGTCACATGGGTGACTAACGGCGTTGTAGCACCACCCGTTGTTATGTATATATTTTCCGCTGCATTTCCAGTTATTTTTGCGAGCTATCATCGTAAGGTTGTGGAGTTTCGGGTTGGGGTGTTACAGCAGCGCTTCAGGTTTAGTCTTCGTTGGTTGGCAGGATCAGAGTTGGTCTGGAGTCAGACTCAGCGTTGAGCCGAATCAGATAGGGCTGTCTACAAGAGCAGTTCAGAATTCAGTATCTCTAGTGATGGTTGTCTGTGTTTTAGAGGTCGAGTGTAACACCCCTACTACGCGCCTAACAATAAATACAGTCGCAGCGGAAATGACCAACTAAACAACAACTAACAAATTGGTGTTACAACGCCGTTAACCACCCACGTGGTTAACTAGGCAGAATAAATAACAACGTATCGGTCTGATGATCAGACTCCCGAGCATAGTAACTAACATCCATATATAACATAACCGACAATACCGAGTATTTAATTTACAATCATCTCCAAACCATAATCCATAACTGTATAGCAGGTATCAACATGTACGCCTCGGGAGCACAGGCGCATCCCGGGCTCAACAACCTATTTAACCAAAAGTATATCTACCGCCTAGGACCTAGAGCCACTCAGCCTCTTCGATCCTCATCCTGCAATCAAATAAAATATGGGGCCCCCGAGGGGGTCAGCACCTTTGCTGGTATGGCTAACGCGCAGCCCATCGACTAACGGGATACGCGCAACCAATTGTCATAATACATGGCATTCATTTTAGAACAACCAACATATATATACACATATACCATAGCATAGCAAGGGAAATTGCATAGCATCACATCATCAATACATACCATCACAAGAACGGTTCACATGAAGATCCTTCCACCACAGTTAGTACATACCATGAGCATAGAGATTGTTGCCAATCTCCCCAAGCTCGTTAATTACCTCATCACCATCCTGTTATTTGAACGGTTGACTTAAACCCAAGGTGTGTCGGATATAGTGATCCCAAGCACACCAAACAACACAGTATGCCCCTATGGCCCGACGTGAGTCAGTAAACTAGCTTTGGATAAGCTAAGGGAAAGGTTGAAACCAAATTGGAATACCACCTAAACATACACCTAGGGAGCCGAACTGGATATGATAACGACCCCCATCCATCACACGCGTGGCCGGAACTTACCGGACTCCTCACTCCCCCCGATTAGCACTTGTTAGTAAACACACAACATTTGTCAAGTCACATACAAGCAACATTCAGGTCTTGTTAGACACACCAAGGGGAAAGGAGTCATAATAACACAACATCATAATATATAACAGCTGTAAACTCTTTTCATGCCTTAATCTTATAAGGTTGTAAACACTCAGAAAACAAACAACACCCAAGCCGGTGTAAACCGTTAGGCAACAGACTGCAAGAAAACCATACCTTGGTCCTTGCCTTGTTTCGTTCCCACCTTGAGAGAATCCTATACACATTAGTAAGGTCGGTTAATTAATTATTTAACTTCACACTTACTATATATTCAACATGCTTGTATGACATGCTTTAATGCCTATCTTACCCTAGGTTACCTTTTAATACCCTAGGGTTAACTACATAAGTCACATTCTTTTCTGTTTTTTTTTTTTTACATGTTTTGGTCCGACCGACCCACCGTCCGACCCACAACTGGGTCGGACCCTCCCAGTGGTCTTCGGGTCTGAAAAACTTTACCTTGACCGACCCATGTCCGACCCACCATTCTGGGTCGGTCCATGTGCGAACATTTTCCTTACATTTTACAGAGGCTCGACCGACCCATGTCCGACCCACCCTTCTGGGTCGGACCGTCACCGAACATCTTCCTAACATTTTACAGAGACTCGACCGACCCACAAACTGGGTCGGCCCCTGGGTCGGTCGCCTACTAAACTTACCTAAACTTGCCAATTCTTCACCAAACTTCTCCTAAGGCCTCTTAATGCTTCCTAGCAACATTTGGTAACCTTACATCCACATACAACATCCATGAAACTCATTTTCTAATTCCTTAAAACATTTACTTATTTCCTTGTAAAAATTCCTTAACACTTATGTTATTTTATACTAGGTTCCTAGATGGTGTTTCTCACCTATGGTAACTACTATCCAAAATGCTTTCTCCTTAACTTAACATCATCTCCCAAGCATCATCTCACACTAATTCCTTATCTTGAAACTCTTTTCCTAGTGTACACTTCTCCTTATTTACCAAAGTTTGCCTAGGTATTTACCTAAGTCCCAAAGTGACTTTGGTACCTACTTAAATCTCAAGATCATGCCTAAGTCCTTATTACACTATAGTATGTCTCCTAGTTCACCAAAATTCCTTAAGAACATCTTAAACTTCTTATTCATCTCCTACACTTTCTAACTCACCAAACCTATGTAAACACTTAAAACTTCTTGCTTCTTACCTAAATTTTGACATGGGTTCCCTTAGAACATTACTAAGCCTTAACACTTTACCTTCTCCTTTAAACACACAAGATCATCTAAAATCATCAAGAACACTCACATACATAATTTCACCAAATTTACACCACATTACAACATAGTGCACAATATAGTTTGCATGGCACTTAGGCCCTTAAAATGCATGGCTCTTAGGCCCTTAAAGTGCTTAAATCATAAACACTGAATTTCCACAATATATATATGCCTTTAACCTGCAAATACACTCAACACACATATGCCCTTTACTAGTCTCTTAAGAACACTTCACTAGGTCATTCCCCATTGGCTCTTTAGATAGTTTTAATAAGCATTATAAGCTCATTTCTCCTAAGGCATTAAAATAGCATTAGGTTAGTAGATTTACCTCTTTTGCAAGATAACTCTTTCTTGTTTCCTTTAGAAAACCAATAGAGTACTTGCTTCTTGACAAGTTCTAAACAATATACAACTTATAATGAGTATTCAAGCTATAGGCTTCATCTCATTGTAAACCCTAATTTGACATAGTTTCAAAAACATAATGTAGTTGTTTTACCTTGTTCTTTGAAGAGAGTTTGGATATACAACAAGAGAGGACTCCACCTAGTCCATGAAGAGTTGAAATGAAGCTAGAACAAAGTCACACAATGAGCTACATCAATGTGTATTTTCGGACATGACAAAAACAAGGAGGAAACTTGATTTTTGTTTGAGATTCCTTACCTAGAAGTAAAGGAGAGTAATAATATGTAGAAATCCAAGCTCAAGCTCCTTCAATGGTGGAACACCTTGGCACCGAAATGGAGCTCTAGGAGTTTTGAGGAGATAGGAATGAAGAGCTTGATGAGAGGAAGAGATTGGTGGTATTTGTTTTTGATTTGGACAAGTGAGCTAGATTTAGCAAGTGGTCAAAGGTGGAGCTCTAATGGTGATAGTGGTATTACCGTGAGAGAACAAGGAAGAAAGGAAGAAGAGTGGTGTTTGCAAACCGTGGGAATGAAGGAAAGAAATGAGAATGAAGATAGAAGTTGCTTTTAGAAGATATTTATGTTATAAAGTAAAAAGTAGTTTTACTTAGTTTGCTTTAATTACATTACCTTAACTAGAGAGTGGTGAGTCACCACACTATAAAAACCGGCCCCCTTTATTAGTATAAGGGTTTTAGTCTTTGTTTGTCAATTTAATTACTTAATACAACATATGTTATAAACTAGCTTATAAAAAGTACTATTCACTTATACAAGGCACATAGAAGTGAAATTTTTGATTTCCCACTAATATAGCCACCCAAATGTGATACTATATAGTACACATATATATTTAAGAGTAATGATGGACATTTAGCCATTCAAAACTCATTTACAAGACAATTTTTCAAAAACGTGCTTTAAGACTTCTTAAAGCACATTTTGTGTTTTAACTTGTTTTCAAGCTTGGTTTTCTTTGGTAATTGGTTTAATATGTTCATTAGTATATAAATGAGGTCTTGGTAAGCTCATTAGGCCTTACTCAAGTTTATCCCAAGCTTAGAGCACATTTTAGCTCTTATTGACTTTAAAGCACATTTGTGTTTCCTTTTGTTTAAATTTGTTTATAAGGTTTCTAAGACTCTTTTTAGTCTTGTTACACCCTATTTAGGTGCTTGAACAACATAACTAGGTTTGGGGTATTTCAATCTACCCCCCTTAAAAGAACTTTGTCCCCAAAGTTCATACTTCCCACATATCTTACTATTAGAACACGGGGAACATTTATAAAAACAATACTTCCAACCATCATTACCAACCTTACCATCATTCTTACACCACAACGGACTCAAGGTCCACCATATAATACCATTCAGACACAAAATACACAGACAATGTATACTACTTATCGTACACAACCATAACCGAAACGGCTCTACCCCCCTTAAAAGGGGTACGCCCCGTACCCTATACACATAAACACTAAGAAGCAAACAATGACGGGTGCTTCGCCTTCATCTTTTCTTCCAGCTCCCAAGTGGCCTCCTCAACGTCCTGGTTAGACCAGAGGACCTTCACCAGTCTCACGGACTTATGGCGAGTGTCTCGAGTCTTAGTGTCCAGAATCCGTACCGGAGTCTCCACTGATCGCATGGTCGGCTCTAAAGTTAGCCTTTCAGGCTGAAGCACATGAGACGGATGAGACATATACTTCTTCAACTGGGACACATGAAATACATCATGTACCTTGCCCAGCTCGGCGGGTAAATCAAGTCTATAAGCTACCGGGCCGATCCGCTCCGTCACAACATAAGGACCTACATATTTCGGGCTCAACTTGCCCTTCTGACCAAAACGGAATACTCCCTTCATGGGGGATACTCTCAAAAATACCTGATCGCCCACGGCGAACTCCAGGTCACGTCGGCGCACATCTGCGTACGACTTCTGTCTATCCTGAGCTGCTTTCATATTAGCCCTGATCTGGCGAACTTCTGCCTGAACTTGCTCAAGATACTCTGGTCCTATAATGACCGTCTCACTCGACTCATCCCAGCATAATGGCGTGCGGCATGGTCTACCGTACAATGCCTGGAAGGGAGACATCTTGATCGATGCATGATAACTGTTGTTGTAGCTAAACTCGATCAGATGTAACTTATCAATCCAGCTGGTCTGAAAATCAAGTGCACATGCACGTAGCATATCCTCAAGTGTCTGTATAGTGCGCTCACTCTGACCATCGGTCTGTGGGTGAAACGCCGTGCTCAATTTCAGTTCAGTACCAAGTGCCTCTCGTGTAGACTTCCAATATCTGGATAGGAATCTGGTATCTCTGTCAGATACTATCGTTTGGTACACCATGATGTCTTACAATCTCTTTATCGAATAATTCTGCCAACTTTGCCACTTTCCAGGTGTCCTTCATCGGAATGAATCGAGACACCTTGGTCAGTCGGTCAACTACCACCCAAATCATATTTAGACCTCCCCTTGTAGGCGGAAGCCCAACCACGAAGTCCATAGATATGTCATGGAACTTCCACTCCGGCACTGGCATTGGCTGCACCATACCACCAGGCCGTCGGTGCTCAAACTTGACCTTCTGACAAGTGAGACACCTCAACACATAGTCATTTACATCCTTTTTCATTCCAGCCCACCAGAATATCTTTTCATACCTTTATACATCTTTGAAGCTCCGGGGTGAATCGAAGTAGTAGAACAATGGGATTCACTCAATATGCGCTCCTTCAGCTCAGCGCTACTCCTGGGTATACACAATCTGCCATTGAGCCTAATCAGGTCATCATCGTGGAGTCTGAAGTCGTACTTCTGCCCCTCGAATGTGCCATCAATAAGCTTCTGTCTAATTCCACATATACTGATCCGTCATTTGAGCACTCCGCACCTCTTCAACCAAGCCAGTATGAGAGACTAGCGAATGGAGAGAGTGTGCTCGGCGACTCAATGCGTCAGCTACCACATTTGCCTTACCCTCCTTATACTGTAAATCGATATCATAATCATTCAGGAATTCAACCCACCTTCTCTGCCTCATGTTCAACTCTTTCTGAGTGAACAAGTATTTCAAGCTCTTGTGGTCAGAATAAATCGTCACACTTACTCCATACAGGTGATGTCGCCATATCTTCAGTGCGAAGACAATGGCCCCCAATTCTAAGTCGTGGGTAGGGTAGTTCTCCTCATGCTTCTTCAGCTGTCGGGAGGCGTAAGCCACGACCTTCCCGTGTTGCATCAACACACAACCCATACCCCTGCCTGATGCGTCGCAATAGACCTCAAAACCATCTGGACCGTCTGGTAATGTCAGAACCGGTGCAGATGTCAGAGCATCCTTGAGACTCGCGAAAGCCCTCTCACAGTCGACTGTCCACTCGAATGGTGCATCCTTCTTCATCAAGGAAGTCATCGGCTTCGAGACACTGGAGAAGTCCTCACAAATCTCCTATAGTAA
Source organism: Limonium bicolor (assembly GCA_023374045.1). NCBI lineage: Eukaryota > Viridiplantae > Streptophyta > Magnoliopsida > Caryophyllales > Plumbaginaceae > Limonium > Limonium bicolor. The sequence goes on along the minus strand of CM041776.1, from coordinate 152,741,606 downwards.
CCTGCCAGGACCGAGGAAGCTCCTGATGTCGGTAACTGTCTTCGGCCTAGGCCAGGTGCGCACTGCATCTATCTTTGCCGGATCAACAGCGATCCCGGCCTCAGATATCACATGTCCAAGGAATGATACTTGGTTCAACCAAAATTCACACTTAGAAAATTTAGCATACAACTGATTTCTCCTCAAAGTTTGTAACACATCTCTCAGGTGGCTTTCGTGCTCACCTTTCGATTTAGAATACACAAGAATGTCATCGATGAAGACTACCACTGATTTGTCCAACTGATCTTGGAACAAACGGTTCATTAAGTCCATGAACTTTGCTGGTGCATTTGATAAGCCAAACGGCATAACGGTGAACTCATAGTGCCCATACCTAGTTCTGAAGGCTGTCTTTTCGACATCACTGTCACGGATGGCAATCTGGTGATATCCGGAACGTAGTCTATCTTGGAGAATACTGATGCTCCCCTAAGCTGATCAAATAGATCGTCGATGCGTGGTAAGGGGTAACGGTTCTTCACCGTAACAGCATTCAGCTCCCGATAATCAATACATAGGCGGAGGCTACCGTCCTTCTTCTTCACGAAGAGGACCGGCGCTCCCCATGGTGACACACTAGGGCGGATAAAGCCCTTGTCGAGTAGGTCTCGCAGCTGCTCCTTGAGCTCTGTCATCTCAGCTGGAGCCATACGGTAAGGTGCTTTCGCAATGGGTCCGGTGCCCGGAATCAAGTCAATCTCGAACTCAACCTCTCGTGCTGGCGGCATGCCCGGCAGTTCCTTAGGAAATACATCAGGAAACTCCGACACTACCGGCACATCTGGGCTAAACTCAGGGTCTCTCTCTATGTCCTGGACATAGCAGAGGTATACATCATTTCCCCGTCGCAACTCACGGTACATGGCCATGGCGGTGATGATCTGTGTCGAAGGCTCCCTGGGCCTCTGGCGGTAAGATATAGTAACCCCAGATGGACTCCTAAGAAGCAGTCGATGCTCGGCACATAGGATTCTGCCCTTGTACCGCTCCAACCAGTTCATCCCGACGATCACATCAAAACCCAGTCCGTCGAACTCTATCAAGTCGATCGGAAACTCCTCATCCATGATTCGAACAATAGCATCTCGGTAGTAGCGGGTACATCTGATCCGCTCTTTCGACGGGAGAGTGACCACGAAGTCTGGCATCTCTTCACCGTCTAACCCCAGCCTCTTCGCAAATGATAGCGAAATAAATGTGTGTGAGGCTCCAGAGTCGAACAAGATCGATGCATCCACGCCATTCACTGGAAAGGTACCGGTGAGGATTGTGCCGCTCTTGCCGGCTTCTGCCTTATTGCAGACACTCAGTATACCTCCCGTTCCGAGTGCACAGCCTAATTCATTGGCAAACTAATAAGTATTGGGTAACAACACGTTATACTCCAAAACAACTCCTTTATTCATTAACACACCTTTTAACATAAATTGGTTACTGTAGACACACTTACAATATCCTTAAACACTGGTTTACACATAATTACAAGGCTAAAACTGCCTGAAAGTCAAATTTAAACGTCCGGGTTTCATGTGTGTGGCATTGATCACTGCCGACGGTGCGGTATTCAGTTTGATCTTTCTGATGCCATGGTATAGCATCCTTGATTGCCCACCCATGATTAACACATCTCCCGATTTCAGAAGTAGCTTCTTTGCGAGATCAGCACGCTTCTGCTCGCCATATATAAACACAGCGGTATCACCAATGGACCAAGACACCACGGGTACTCCCTTACTTAGAGACTCGGGTGACTCGTCCTTGTCTTGGTGCATACCCAAACGTCCACCTTTCTGGTAGAAGTTTACAATGCATAGATCTGCCTTTACACTTGGAATTGATTCCGTCTCAACTTGCTGAGCAATTCCCACGGCGTGGTTAACAACCGCGTGGAACTCCTCTGGTATGCTTGCTACTGTTGCTCCATCTTCAGCTCGAACTTCTGATATGACTTGGTGTAAGGGTTCCAGTCCTTACCCATGCACATCATCTTCAATTGCATCCTTGCTCCGTTCGGGTATTCGGGTGTGTAGAACCCTCCTGGTTTTGCTCCAAGTTCGTCGCATCGTCTGATGATGTGGATTTGTGCTTCCGGTGTCAGGTATCCATTTAAGAGTATCATACCTGGCTGGATAACCTGACATTGCTCCAATGGAAAGTCGGTGATGTTGATGGCGGTTTCTTCAGGGTTTGGTGCGGGTGGGATTGGATAGCAGATATTGAAGGTTCCTAAGTTCAAATTGCCTAATTTAGGTGTTTTCCACATTATGTTCTAACTTTACTTATATGTTTATACCTTAGACTTGTTAACACTCATGCATGAAATGCGGTAAGCAATCACTTTTTACATTCAACAACTTAGGCGGTACCTGGTCTAGAAGAGGGCCCTGGCGCCTCAGACCGGTCCACCACATTCAGGGTGGCCTTGTTGGACCCCGACCCCTTCCCTTTCTGGGACTCTGTGTACCTCTGATCTGGGGGTGGCTGGTTCGCCGTCTTCTGGCCATCGGTGGTCGCTGTGGCCTTACCCTTCCACTTTGGCTTGTAGTTCCTGCTGTTGGGGTTCGTCCAACACTCAAACTCACGGTGCCCCATCTTCTGGCAGTGGCGGCACCTCACATCATTCCCCTTGCAGTCTTTGCCGGGGTGGTCTCCACTGCACCACTTACAGTAGAAGTGGCGCTCCGACCTAGAACCCGTGCCAGCTGCTATCACAATACATCATCAATACTTGTCTCATAACTTACTAACATACATTCTAACTTATCACACGGAGTTAGACAATTACCCTTAGGTGGGTAAGAACGTAGGGGCTTGGCCGCATACGCATAGGTGAGCTGCAGAGGCTCATCAGCAGTGGTGGTCTGGGCCTGGCCCTTGTCACCTTGTTGCTGTCCTTTCTGGGGCTGGGAGTACTGCTTCTTCTTCTTCCCTCCCCACTGCCCTTGCGTGCCTTGGCCCTCGTTCTGAGCCTTGCGCTTAAGCGCATTCTCCTCGTCCCTCAGACGGACGGTGATCTCCACAATAGCAGCGGCATGATAGCACTCCTATATTTAGGGTGTCAGTTATGCCCCGCCAATAAACTCACATCACATTAACGCACTGTACACACTTATTCACATTATACTGTAATTCCTTTACCTGCAAGGTGGTATATCCAGTAGGCCCCATGCCGTAGCGTAGGCGATAGTTCAGTCCGTTGTAGAAACGGTTCACAAGGATCCGGTCTGAGTAACCCAGATCCGGTAGCAGGTGGATAAGTCCGATGAAGGCTGAGTAGTACTCATCTACCGTCATCTATCCCCTTGCCTCAGGTTGTCCAACTCCAGGCGCTTGGCCTCTTGCACATGTATAGGGTAGTATTTGGCTCGCAGCAGAGCCGTGTACTCCCTCCACTGAAAAGTCGGGTCAGCAACCCTTCCCTCGCGCACAAGCTTCCACCAGTTTTGTGCCGAGCCCTTTAAGTAATAAGCAGCAAGTCGCACCTTGATCTGCTCAGGTGGTGCTAGGGTTTCGAAGGCGGTCTCCATCTCGGAGATGTATGCCTCGAGCTTACGGGGATCGGTCTCCCCACTGAATGAAGGCGGCCTAAGATCAGCCAACGCCTTGACCCAATTGGTCTCACGTGGCGGTGGTGGTGGTGGCTGAACTCCGGGCTGTTGCCCTTGCTGAATAGCAGCAACTAGATCGGGTACCAACTGGGCTACGGCGGCTGCAACTGCCTCAGCCATAGTCTGGGCCGTAGTATCATCGCCCTGGTTACCCAAATCTCCAGTACCGCGCCCGCGGCCTCGACCTCGTGGTCTACCTGCCATCTGTATTTATATGAACATCTTATTAGCATTATGCCTGCACACTTATCGGTCCGTCGTTTGTAACGCTTCCCGATGATAAGGTATCTCCACACTTAGTTAGTGGTTAACCTTTCCAAACATGTTCACTTAGGTATTTGTAGTTAGGTTTCCTAACTCGGTATATTCCTAAGCTCGGTATTCTAGTCATCAGAGCGATACTTCGCTCTGATACCACTTTTTGTAACACCCCTACTACGCGCCTAACAATAAATACAGTCGCAGCGGAAATGACCAACTAAACAACAACTAACAAATTGGTGTTACAACGCCGTTAACCACCCACGTGGTTAACTAGGCAGAATAAATAACAACGTATCGGTCTGATGATCAGACTCCCGAGCATAGTAACTAACATCCATATATATACATAACCGACAATACCGAGTATTTAATTTACAATCATCTCCAAACCATAATCATCCATAACTGTATACCAAGGTATCAACATGTACGCCTCGGGAGCACAGGCGCATCCCGGGCTCAACAACCTACTTAACCAAAAGTATATCTACCGCCTAGGACCTAGAGCCACTCAGCCTCTTCGATCCTCATCCTGCAATCAAATAAAATATGGGGCCCCCGAGGGGGTCAGCACCTTTGCTGGTATGGCTAACGCGCAGCCCATCGACTAACGGGATACGCGCAACCAATTGTCATAATAACATGGCATTCATTTTAGAACAACCAACATATATATACACATATACCATAGCATAGCAAGGGAAATTGCATAGCATCACATCATCAATACATACCATCACAAGAACGGTTCACATGAAGATCCTTCCACCACAGTTAGTACATACCATGAGCATAGAGATTGTTGCCAATCTCCCCCAAGCTCGTTAATTACCTCATCACCATCCTGTTATTTGAACGGTTGACTTAAACCCAAGGTGTGTCGGATATAGTGATCCCAAGCACACCAAACAACACAGTATGCCCCTATGGCCCGACGTGAGTCAGTAAACTAGCTTTGGATAAGCTAAGGGAAAGGTTGAAACCAAATTGGAATACCACCTAAACATACACCTAGGGAGCCGAACTGGATATGATAACGACCCCCATCCATCACACGCGTGGCCGGAACTTACCGGACTCCTCACCCCCCGATTAGCACTTGTTAGTGAACACACAACATTTGTCAAGTCACATACAAGCAACATTTAGGTCTTGTTAGACACACCAAGGGGAAAGGAGTCATAATAACACAACATCATAATATATATAACAGCTGTAAACTCTTTTCATGCCTTAATCTTATAAGGTTGTAAACACTCAGAAAACAAACAACACCCAAGCCGGTGTAAACCGTTAGGCAACAGACTGCAAGAAAACCATACCTTGGTCCTTGCCTTGTTTCGTTCCCACCTTGAGAGAATCCTATACACATTAGTAAGGTCGGTTAATTAATTATTTAACTTCACACTTACTATATATTCAACATGCTTGTATGACATGCTTTAATGCCTATCTTACCCTAGGTTACCTTTTAATACCCTAGGGTTAACTACATAAGTCACATTCTTTTCTGTTTTTTTTTTTTACATGTTTTGGTCCGACCGACCCACCGTCCGACCCACAACTGGGTCGGACCCTCCCAGTGGTCTTCGGGTCTGAAAAACTTTACCTTGACCGACCCATGTCCGACCCACCATTCTGGGTCGGTCCATGTGCGAACATTTTCCTTACATTTTACAGAGGCTCGACCGACCCATGTCCGACCCACCCTTCTGGGTCGGACCGTCACCGAACATCTTCCTACATTTTACAGAGACTCGACCGACCCACAAACTGGGTCGGCCCCTGGGTCGGTCGCATACTAAACTTACCTAAACTTGCCAATTCTTCACCAAACTTCTCCTAAGGCCTCTTAATGCTTCCTAGCAACATTTGGTAACCTACATCCACATACAACATCCATGAAACTCATTTTCTAATTCCTTAAAACATTTACTTATTTCCTTGTAAAAACTCCTTAACACTTATGTTATTTTATACTAGGTTCCTAGATGGTGTTTCTCACCTATGGTAACTATTCCCAAAATGCTTTCTCCTTAACTTAACATCATCTCCCAAGCATCATCTCTCACACTAATTCCTTATCTCCTTCTTGAAACTCTTTTCCTAGTGCACACTTCTCCTTATTTTACCAAAGTTTGCCTAGGTATCTACCTAAGTCCCAAAGTGACTTTGGTACCTACTTAAATCTCAAGATCATGCCTAAGTCCTTATTACACTATAGTATGTCTCCTAGTTCACCAAAATTCCTTAAGAACATCTTAAACTTCTTATTCATCTCCTACACTTTCTAACTCACCAAACCTATGTAAACACTTAAAACTTCTTGCTTCTTACCTAAATTTTGACATGGGTTCCCTTAGAACATTACTAAGCCTTAACACTTTACCTTCTCCTTTAAACACACAAGATCATCTAAAATCATCAAGAACACTCACATACATAATTTCACCAAATTTACACCACATTACAACATAGTGCACAATATAGTTTGCATGGCACTTAGGCCCTTAAAATGCATGGCTCTTAGGCCCTTAAAGTGCTTAAATCATAAACACTGAATTTCCACAATATATATGCCTTTAACCTGCAAATACACTCAACACACATATGCCCTTTACTAGTCTCTTAAGAACACTTCACTAGGTCATTCCCCATTGGCTCTTTAGATAGTTTTAATAAGCATTATAAGCTCATTTCTCCTAAGGCATTAAAATAGCATTAGGTTAGTAGATTTACCTCTTTTGCAAGATAACTTCTTTCTTGTTTCCTTTAGAAAACCAATAGAGTACTTGCTTCTTTGACAAGTTCTAAACAATATACAAACTTTATAATGAGTATTCAAGCTATAGGCTTCATCTCATTGTAAACCCTAATTTGACATTGTTTCAAAAACATTAATGTAGTTGTTTTACCTTGTTCTTTGAAGAGAGTTTGGATATACAACAAGAGAGGACTCCACCTAGTCCATGAAGAGTTGAAATGAAGCTAGAACAAAGTCACACAATGAGCTACATCAATGTGTATTTTCGGACATGACAAAAACAAGAGGGAAACTTGATTTTTGTTTGAGATTCCTTACCTAGAAGTAAAGGAGAGTAATAATATGTAGAAATCCAAGCTCAAGCTCCTTCAATGGTGGAACACCTTGGCACCGAAATGGAGCTCTAGGAGTTTTGAGGAGATAGGAATGAAGAGCTTGATGAGAGGAAGAGATTGGTGGTATTTGTTTTTGATTTGGACAAGTGAGCTAGATTTAGCAAGTGGTCAAAGGTGGAGCTCTAATGGTGATAGTGGTATTACCGTGAGAGAACAAGGAAGAAAGGAAGAAGAGTGGGTTTGCAAACCGTGGGAATGAAGGAAAGAAATGAGAATGAAGATAGAAGTTGCTTTTAGAAGATATTTATGTTATAAAGTAAAAAGTAGTTTTACTTAGTTTGCTTTAATTACTTATTACCTTAACTAGAGAGTGGTGAGTCACCACACTATAAAAACCGGCCCCCTTTATTAGTATAAGGGTTTTAGTCTTTGTTTGTCAATTTAATTACTTAATACAACATATGTTATAAACTAGCTTATAAAAAGTACTATTCACCTATACAAGGCACATAGAAGTGAAATTTTTGATTTCCCACTAATATAGCCACCCAAATGTGATACTATATAGTACACATATATATTTAAGAGTAATGATGGACATTTAGCCATTCAAAACTCATTTACAAGACAATTTTTCAAAAACGTGCTTTAAGACTTCTTAAAGCACATTTTGTGTTTTAACTTGTTTTCAAGCTTGGTTTTCTTTGGTAATTGGTTTAATATGTTCATTAGTATATAAATGAGGTCTTGGTAAGCTCATTAGGCCTTACTCAAGTTTATCCCAAGCTTAGAGCACATTTTAGCTCTTATTGACTTTAAAGCACATTTGTGTTTCTTTTGTTAAATTTGTTTAGTAAGGTTTCTAAGACTCTTTTTAGTCTTAATATATCATGTTTTAGTGTTTAACCAACATACCAAGGTTTGGGGTATTTCATTATTGTAAACTCATTACATGTTTAATCTTACAACGTGGCAAACACACAGAAAAACACATTGGCATACAAGCCGGTGTAATCCGGTAGGACACAGGTTGCAAGAAAACCATACCTGTCACCGGAGTCCACTTTACCACGTCCACTTATGTTCCTCGAGCGATTCTCGAACAACTGTTAACATCACATGTGTTTTTATTAACATCGGGGTTTGCTTGATTATTTAATGTCTAATTGCTTAACTTTCCCCGTTAACTTAGTTACATAACTTTACATTTTAACTTGTTTTACTTTTACATTTTGATACAACTTTTCACCCACTTAATTGCCATTTAAAACTCACCTAACATGTCCTTAACAACCTTATAACATCATTACCTATCAATCCCCATCATTAGACATCATTTTCCAACCTTAAACAACATTTTTAGAGTGGTCCGGGACTTGGTCCTTACCTTAAGTCCCGGACCAACACATTAGAAAACTCTCGGGCAATTTTAATAGGGTGGTCCGGGAGTTTGTACTTCCCTTAAGTCCCGGACCACAACATGTTACAACTCTCGGCCATTTTAAAAGCTTGGTCCGGGTCTTGAACCATGACTTAGGTCCCGGACCAAAGCTACAGAATTGTCAAAATTGCATTTTTCAAGTGTTGTTTCCTTAGTTCTCCACCTCCATTAATTGTATAAACTTACCATATGATCTTAGGTATATTCTAATGCCAAAATACCACTTCGATTCACCTTAAAACATTGTCCAACTTGTTACCCAATTTTCTTATACATACACCAACACTTATAACATTTGACTCTAGGTTTCTAAATGGTGTTTCTCACCTTTGATTACAACTATCCCAAAGTTTCCTCCTTACCTTAACATCATCTCCCAAGCATCTTCGCTTACTAAACAAATCTTCTTTCACAACTTCCTAAAAGTTCCTTTCTCAAAACCTACCTAAACATTATTCCCACCTTGCACATTATCATAACCTAAACCTAAACAACTCCTCCAAGACTTAAACATCCCAAAACACCATTGAATTCCTAGAACTTCCAACAACACCTAAATCCTTGCATCACTCTAAATCACCTTAATACTTGTTTTCTTCTCAAGTAAACATTTATTCACCTTTAACACTTCCTAGTTCACCAAATTCCTTAAAACACTTAGAACTTCTTACACATTCCCAATTGGCCATAGCTTCGCTTGTATTACTCACATCCAAACACTTAGGTTTTTACCCTTGTGTTCATTCAAGAACACCTAAAATCCATCAAGAACATTTTTACACCAAACTTCAACATTAAGCACTACATCACATATAGTGCATAACTTAAATTGCTTGGCACTTAGGCCCTAAATAACATGGCTCTTAGGCCCTTAAATTGCTAAACCTTAAACATGAATTTCCCACATAAGTAATGCCTTTGACCTGCAAATACCTACACCAATACATATGTTCTTTACTAGTCTCCTTGAGAACACTTTACTAGGTCATTCCACCATTGCTCTTTAGGTAGTTTTAAACAAGAATTATAAGCTTATTTCTCCTAAGGCATTAGACCACATTAAGATAGCAATTTTACCTCTTTTTCCTCCCAAATTTCTTTCTTGTTTCCTTACAAAACCGGTAAGGCATTTGGTTCCTTGCCAACTACTAAACATTATACAAACAAACCATAATGAGTTTCAAGCTTGAGCTCCATCTCATTGTAAACCCTAGGTTTACATTATTTCAAACATTAATGTAGTTTTTTACCTTAATCTTTGAAGGGTGTTTGAATATCTATGAAGAGAGGACTCCCCTAGTCCTTGAAAGATTCAAATGGAGCTAGAACAAGCAACACAAGGAGCTCCATCAATGAATATTTTCGGTCACACAAAACATGGAGGAAACTTGATTTTTCTTGAGATTCCTTACCTAGGAGCAAAGGAGATCAATAATATGTGGAAAGACAAGCTCAAGCTCCATCAATGGTGATTCTCCATGCACCAAAATTGAGCTCTTGAAGATTTGAAAAGGTAGAAGTGAGGACTTGACCTAACTAAGACAAATATGGTCTTAGAATTTGATTTGGAGCATGGAGTTGGATTTGGCAAGAAATGAAGATGGAGAAAGAGAGGAGCTGTTGCCAATCGTAAATGGAGGAAGGAGAAAGGTGAAGAAACCTGTGTGAAATGAAGAAGAGAAGGAAATGAAGAAGATGAGTTTGCTTTTGGAATATTTATGTTATAGGCAAATAGTACTTTACTTTAAGCTTTACTTACTTATTTGATTTCTTTTACACTTGGTGACTCACTCCTTGAAAAACCGGCCCCCATTTAGTTAGAAGGGTACTTTAGTCTTTATTTGTCAATTTAATTACTTATAACATTATATGTTACAAACTAGCTTATAAAAATCACTATTCACTAAAACAAGCACTTAGAAGTGAAATTTTTTATTTCCCATTAATATAGCCACCCAAATGTGATACTATATAGTACACATGTTAATTAAGAGTAATGATGGACATTTAGCCATTCAAAACTCATTTACAAGACATTTTTCAAAAACGTGCTTTAAGACTGCTTAAGCACTTTTTGTGTTTTAACTTGTTTTCAAGCTTGGTTTTCTTTGGTAATTGATTTAATATGTTCATTAACATATTTATAAGGTATAGGAATGACCATTAGGTCTTATACAAATTTATCCCAAGCTTAGAGCACATTTTTGCTCTTATTGACTTTAAGGTATTTATTTGTGTTTTGTTTGGTTTAATTGTCTACCAAGGTTTCCTAAGGACTTAATTAGCCTTATTAAATCATAATTGAATATTACTAAGTCTTGGTAGGCTCTTTGGGTTCTAACCAAGTTCACTCATAGCTTAGAACATGTTTTTGCTCAAACTGTATCCTAGTGCTTTATTGCATTTACTGTGGTTTAAATTGTTCACTAATGTTTCTAAGGCACTTTTTAGCCTTTACATACCATATTTTAATATTTAAACCACCTATCAAGGTTTGGGGTATTTCAATCTACCCCCCTTAAAAGAACTTCGTCCTCGAAGTTCACACTTTTCACACATCATTAGATTAGAACACAGTAATCACTTGGAAATAAACTTCCATAACCAAACACACTTTACATCACAACCTCGGACTTATGGTCCGGGCAACACATTCACATCCACACATAACATAACATATTCCCATGATAGCCTCGGACTCAATGGTCCGGGTATCTTAACAACATTTACACATACATAACAACCCTTAGACTCTCCTGGTCTTGGGTAACATAACAACCTTTAGACACTTAGGTCTATGTAACACAACACATTTAGACTCATAGGTCTTGATAACATACACTTTTAGGAGATCAAAGTCAAAATAACATTTATTACACATACCACACAACATGTCATAGCATGTATAACAATCAAAAATATCTTTTACATACACACTGTGATCCCGCAGAACCTGGTCGCGATGGACACCTTCCGTCCCCGTGCCTTTGGGAGATTAAAACTATCACTTAAGTTTAAAATTTTTTTTTTGTGAGGTTAAGTAAGAAAACTTTAATTATGCAAAGTATCCATCAACGTTTTATAAATACCAATTGAAAATCCTTTTGAAAACACACACAACTCCAAGTCCAACTTAAGCTCTTTGCTTCTTTTATTAGCGTGGTTATTTGTGACCACTTATAGGGAGCTTCAAGAGTCATCCAACCCTGATGTGATCAGCATCAGTGTTGAACTATCCTTCTACTCCAATTTGTGTTCGGCTTCCCTTGATCACATGCAAATCAAGTTCCACCTCCCACTTCATTTTCAAGCATCAAATAAATCACTCATTTGCAATTTTCTATCTTTTAAATCATTCTAGTCATGATCATAACATCTCCAAAGGATAGAACTCCATCTATCAGTTATCTCCATTCACTTTATCCTGTTGCCTAGGGAATCTTATTCTCACTAGGTTCTATGTCGGTATCATGCCCTTTCTTGAATCACTATATAGTATATATATACATATATTTTATCAAAATACGACACACCATTTCACATCTATACACTGTCGGGGTTTTGTTCCCCAGGAGTTTCTCTACTCCCACATCTGTACTATCACACACACTGTTAACAAATACACACACTTATCACAATGGTATTCGCATCTTCTGTGGCGCAATTACCACAATTAAACCATGAATGAATGTGTATGTTTACGTAACACCACACCAATCATCAAAACAATAATATAATTTTGTGCTATGCACAATATAGTCACATACACTACGTACACTTGTACAGTAATATACACTAAGTGGTTTTGCGCTCTACCCCCCTTAAAAGGGATTACGCCCACGTAATCAATCACTAAACATTGGCTTATAATGTTCTGCCGTCGTGAAGTGTTTTAACTTCCACGCGGTCTATTACACATGGATTCTGATTAAAGGATCTAACCATATTGGCGGTTTAGTTCCTAAACCAAGAATTCTCATTGGAGTTTGTTTAAACTCTTAGTTGGTTTCGATTCTGGCCTGTTAGGCTTCTAGGCGTTAATAATTAGCCATTCACTCATATTCACCATGTACATTCAACACTTGGTCACTGGCTCACTAGTTTCTGCTGCGAAACTCTAATAACTGTAGAGCTTAATTGCTCCCTTTTTGTTATTCTTACTGTATTGTACATCCCCAATTGTCACCTTCATCATGGTAACAATGGTTTCTCAACCGACGCGTGGTATCTCTTACCGTTAGCGAATTCGGTGAGTTATACACTTTCTATCCACTTCCATAACAATTTACTGTGTATACCACTATGTATTTCACAATGATCGACTTGTTCCCTTCCGACTTACTGTCGGTTGAGATTGAGCTACTACCTAGTGTGTAGTGCTCTCTCAGTTATTTACAACATTTGGGGTATATTCCATACCGATATTTGGCAGTTAGTGCTACTGTAGTCACTTACTGTTAATTATGTCTCCACATTTGGTTTTGTACAAGTACTCTTTTATTGGTGCGGTCTTGGATTTCCTATGCATCGGCCATTATAACATTATTCCTCCATAATTAACATGTTTCCAATTCCTAGCTATCTCATTCGATCATTACTGCACAAGTGCAATACCAAAACACTCAGTCATACAGAGTGCAGAGGTGTAAACTCTTGACAGTAAATCTCTTATGCGACTCGCCATGGAATTCACACTGAGTTCCTCATCACATAGTACCTACCACTGGCTTATTGCCCAGTTTGTTTAACATCACTTATCTTGCATCTCCACTGAGTTTAACTCATAACTGGTCTTATCTGTTACATTATCATTTAACAACATTTATACAATGGTCGCTTGTTGCGCACCGTGCTTTTACTCCCTGTATAACATCAGCTTATATCGTATCTACTGTCACCTCAACTTCCACACATAATTTACATTATTCACATTACGGTTCATCCCTCATTTGGATGACTACTGAATGCTCCTTGAGCATCGATCATTCGAGTCATAAGCCGGCATTATTCAGCTCGGTGTTTCACTTTATACACACACACTACTAAGCTAACTGCTCTCAGATAACAAGAATATTGTCCATCTTACATATTTCTTGAGCTTGGTTCACATAACTACCGCTCCAGCGGTTTCACAATATCGAGAGGTATCCCCACTCTTTAAGCAGTGGTTTGTTCTCCGCTCTACTTACTTATATAACATATACTTTTGCAATCAATCTAATTTTCATAACACATTTATTGTGGCTTATAAGCCTTACTGCCTTGAGCTGCGCTCATTGTAGGCTGTCCACCCACATGTACTTCTCTGTACAACATTACATGGTTTGAATATTATATTGAGCTCCACGACAAAGTCGTTGCATTCTGTTTCCTTTCCTGGGATGTCCCTTAGGATTGTCAGTCCGTCTCCTGACAACTTATATCTAAACTGGGTGTTAGTTTCAACCCTTGTGTTTCGGTCACGTTACCTTGTTCAATTATCGTTGACGCAAGCACCCTTCAAGGATCGCTCCTGGGTGTTGCTAAGTTGTGCTTTTACATCAGGTTCACACTTATTGGTATACTCAGTTAGCCACGCCGTTTGCGTTCTTAACTGGCTTATTATCTCCTCCTGTGAAGATCAACATTTCCTGATAGTGTAGGTACTCATTCTGGAAGTTTCATCCCGTTCATTGCACATTAATGTGTCCACATTAGGCATCTGCTTTGCCATGTACAGGCTGGGTCACCATTCCAGCTATAATGTTTATCCCTGAGGATCCTCAAATCATATACGATGTCTTTACATTCAGTTAGTGCACTTCGCACCTCCTGACTCTTAAACATTTCCTTGGAAGGAATTCACTAATTCCTTTAGTCTCGTTAATTTAACTGAGTTCCTTAACTTCAACTATTCCTTGTAATCCTTAGCTCTTGTTTGATTTATACTGCTGACCGTAGACGGAGTCGACTACTTCCCGTGTTTCGGACTCCACTCGTATACATATGTGGGGTACCATACTGATACATTGCTACTTACCCAACTAACCCATAAGTAGGTCTGTCAGGCCCACAAGCTCCTATCGGAGTGCGGTCGTCCACAATTCAGTTGGTACACTCGTAGTGTCCGTCACACGCCTAGGTGAAGTATTCTGTTGTCAACTCCCTTATATTGTCCCGTGACAATATTCATTCCATGCTTCCCGAACTTAATCGAGGAAAGTTCATCCACTGTCGTATCTTATCATGCTCTACTGCTGGTTTTACTGGTTTGGTTTAAAAGAAGGTTGGAAAGAAGTGTTGGTTTGAAAGAAAATCTGGTTTTGAAAAGAAAGGGTTTGAATAAATCTGGGTTTGAAAGAAATTTTCATGGTTTCACAACATCTTCTTACCTTAGCCAAGTCTAGCTTCTTGCTGACTGGTGTACTTACAATTACAGAGGTTAGGCTAACAGGCCCTTCCACTGTTATGACGATCCCACTTAACTTTCTAGTACTTTACTAAGTACTTTGTATTTGTTAAAACTTCCCCGAACAGCCTTGTTATAGCAGCACTTGCCATGGCAAGTGCGCCATGCTAACTGGCTATCGGTTAATCACACACACTGGTTGTGGTATTGTTTTTACCCGCACTGTCATCAGTGGCCTTGTTGGCCCTCACTGATCTTACTGTCCTGACAATAAATCCTCTGGGTGACTTCTCACTGTCTTCACATGACGATCATCAACTAGGGTGTTTCCCATTCTGGGAGACCCCCTTTTCTTAGTATTGTATCCTCTTTATAGCCCGTTCCACGCACTTGTCGTGGTTACTGAGACTTGTCTCTTGTTTGGGCACTACTTTGTAGTTCCTTTAGCGGTTGGTATACCGTTGGTGTATCACTTAACAACTGTGGTCCCGTAGACACTTGTCTCGGGTTTCTTTAATCCACTTCTTGCCTGTTGCACGGTTGGTGCATTGCAAGTTGGTTACTCTCGACTGCTTAGCATGTCGACCCAGGTTGCCGGAAATTTTATTCTCTTATACACAAAATCCTTCGTTCTTCGCTATTAAATGCGGTTAACATCATCCAGATGGAGACCGTCTCCGGGATTCCCAGTTTTCGGGATCTACCGTATGACAGGTTCTCCGTACGCAAAAGGTATATAATAACAGCCAGATCGGGTTTTCCCGAGTAAGAGAGGACTTCCATCTCTCTGGCATTCTTTCCCAAGTTATCAAACAGGGATTGTGGAGGGCGGGTAGGATATTGTAGGTTTCCAGTACACACTGGTAATTCCTATCTAGCGTATCTCTCACGCTATCACTCAACCCTTAACCCAAAGTACTTAAATCCTAACTCGGTACTTCCTAAGCTCGGTAATTCAGTCATCAGAGCGATACTTCGCTCTGATACCACTTTTTGTAACCCCCATCCAACCTTAACACACTTACAATAAACTGCAGCGAAAAACAACCTCATCACATTCTTAACTCGTTGGTTTACACCCGTTAGCCCCCCGTGGCTAACAAGGCTAATACATACACATTGTACCGGTCTGATGGGCTAAATTCCCGAGCGTCTACATATTACTATCCCTTTCCATTAACACAACAACAACATACACCTTCCAACTATACTGAGTATTTATAAACTGATGCCGACAACAATTTCGGTCTTACTACACCTACTGTATGATTACACTAAATGATTACCACACGACTACCCATCCTACAACCCTACTCTCGAACGGCTTCCCACTTCGTACCTGAAATAGGAAAAGAAGAGAAAGGGTGGCCCCCAAGGGGCAGCACCTTTGCTGGTATGGTAATCCCGCAGCCCACATGCTACCGGGCCACGCACAACTAATTGTCGTCTTAGCATGCGGTTGATTATTTTTAAATCATGCATGCAACTGTAAACACACAACACATAATCATTTCGCCTCAACGGGCTCAACAAGCGGATAATATATCCTTACTTAATAAGTCACTCGTGGTATTCATCATCCCTAGAGTGTTCCTCCTCTAATGGAGCTACTTCCTTAATAGACGACACATACCCTTAAATCGGGTTATCCTTAAACGCCTCTTATCACAAACTGGGAATCATATCCATGATCCACACACTCCACATTATATAACATATAACATACACTACATAACAACACATAACAACACTTTGCACGTTTCCACGTGCACAACATAACACCGCAATAGATATTGCATCACAACAAAATACATAACATAACGGGAGTGGTTCTCTTAGGAACCGACCCAACATTGTTTATACACTGGTGAGCCTAGAGAATGTTGCCAGTCTCATGATAAGCTCGTTATACAATAACAACACACTCATTACCATCCTAATAGTTGGACGAGTAACTTAAGTTAAGGCGGTTCGGGTTTGGAGGCCCGAACACCACCACACAAACACATGTTCCCCCTAAAACCGATCATAAGTCAGAATAGCTAAGCTTTGGAGTAAGCTAATGGGAGATCATAACCCGTGAGGGAAACAACCATAACAAAGAGAGGGTAAGGCTAGGAAGGATACCCTCTCCAAAACAACGCGCGACCGGCCAAACCGGATTCCTCACCACTGTTAGTACATACTTCCTTTAGATATTAGTTAGAACCCCACTATGGAGTCTATCATGACTACACACCATACAATATACAACTGGGTTAAACACACAAGGGAGATCCTTACACTCACATACACATATCACACAATTAACACACGCATAGCCGTGGTTAGTACGTCCCATGGTACGGGTCGTTTACTCCGAATACCGAACTCTCATGTGATCCTAGACTGACTCGTTAACTAAGGTTAACACTTCCGAGGTTAAATGGTATCGGAGTGTACACGCCACATAAATGAATTACTGTAAACTCATTACATGTTTAATCTTACAACGTGGCAAACACACAGAAAAACACATTGGCATACAAGGGTGTAATCCGGTAGGACACAGGTTGCAAGAAAACCATACCTGTCACGGAGTCCACTTTACCACGTCCACTTATGTTCCTCGAGCGATTCTCGAACAACTGTTAACATCACATGTGTTTTATTAACATCGGGGTTTGCTTGATTATTTAATGTCTAATTGCTTAACTTTCCCCGTAACTTAGTTACATAACTTTACATTTTAACTTGTTTTACTTTTACATTTGATACAACTTTTCACCCACTTAATTGCCATTTAAAACTCACCTAACATGTCCTTAACAACCTTATAACATCATTACCTATCAATCCCCATCATTAGACATCATTTTCCAACCTTAAACAACATTTTTAGAGTGGTCCGGGACTTGGTCCTTACCTTAAGTCCCGGACCAACACATTAGAAAACTCTCGGGCAATTTTAATAGGGTGGTCCGGGAGTTTGTACTTCCCTTAAGTCCCGGACCACACATGTTACAACTCTCGGCCATTTTAAAAGCTTGGTCCGGGTCTTGAACCATGACTTAGGTCCCGGACCAAAAGACAGAATTGTCAAAATTGCATTTTTCAAGTGTTGTTGCCTTAGTTCTCCACCTCCATTAATTGTATAAACTTACCATATGATCTTAGGTATTCTAATGCCAAAATACCACTTCGATTCACCTTAAAACATTGTCCAACTTGTTACCCAATTTCTTATACATACACCAACACTATAACATTTGACTCTAGGTTTCTAAATGGTGTTTCTCACCTTTGATTACAACTATCCCAAAATGTTTCCTCCTTACCTTAACATCATCTCCCAAGCATCTTTTCTTACTAAACAAATCTTCTTTTCACAACTTCCTAAAAGTTCCTTTCTCAAAACCTTACCTAAACATTATTCCCACCTTGCACATTATCATAACCTAAACCTTAAACAAACTCCTCCAAGACTTAAATACATCCTCAAAACACCATGAATTCCTAGAACTTCCAAGATAACACCTAAATCCTTGCATCACTCTAAATCACCTTAATACTTTTTTTCTCAAGTAAAACATTTATTCACCTTTAACACTTCCTAGTTCACCAAAACTTCTTAAAACACTTAGAACTTCTTACACATTTCCCAAATTGGCCATAGCTTCTTGTATATACTCACATCCAAACACTAGGTTTTACCTTGTTTCATTCAAGAACACCTAAAATCCATCAAGAACATTTTACACACAAACTTCACACATTAAGCATACATCACAATATAGTGCATAACTTAAATTGCTTGGCACTTAGGCCCTTAAATAACATGGCTCTTAGGCCCTTAAATTGCATAAACCTTTAACACTGAATTTCCCACATAAGTAATGCCTTTGACCTGCAAATACATACCAATACATATGTTCTTTTACTAGTCTCCTTGAGAACACTTTACTAGGTCATTCACATTTGCTCTCTAGGTAGTTTTAACAAGCATTATAAGCTTATTTCTCCTAAGGCATTAGACCACATTAAGATAGCATATTTACCTCTTCCTCCCAAATTTCTTTCTTGTTTCCTTACAAAACCGGTAAGGCATTTGGTTCCTTGCCAATACTAAACATTATACAAACACATAATGAGTATTCAAGCTTTAAGCTCCATCTCATTGTAAACCCTAGGTTTACATATTTCAAAACATTAATGTAGTTGTTTTACCTTAATCTTTGAAGGGTGTTTGAATATCTATGAAGAGAGGACTCCACCTAGTCCTTGAAAGATTCAAATGGAGCTAGAACAAAGCAACACAAGGAGCTCCATCAATGAATATTTTCGGTCACACACAAAACATGGAGGAAACTTTATTTTTCTTTGAGATTCCTTACCTAGGAGCAAAGGAGATCAATAATATGTGGAAAGACAAGCTCAAGCTCCATCAATGGTGATTCTCCATGGCACCAAAATTGAGCTCTTGAAGATTTGAAAAGGTAGAAGTGTAGAGCTTGACCTAACTAAGACAAATATGGTCTTAGAATTTGATTTGGAGCATGGAGTTGGATTTGGCAAGGAAATGAAGATGGAGAAGAGAGGAGCTGTTGCCAATCGTAAATGGAGGAAAGGAGAAGGTGAAGAAAACCGTGTGAAATGAAAGAAGAAGGAAATGAGAAGATGAGTTTGCTTTTGGAGATATTATGTTATAAGGCAAAATAGTACTTTACTTTAAGCTTTACTTACTTATTTGATTTCTTTTACAACTTGGTGACTCACTCCTTGAAAAACCGGCCCCCATTTAGTTAGAAGGGTACTTTAGTCTTTATTTGTCAATTTAATTACTTATAACATTATATGTTACAAACTAGCTTATAAAAATCACTATTCACTAAAACAAGGCACTTAGAAGTGAAATTTTTGATTTCCCATTAATATAGCCACCCAAATGTGATATATAGTACACATGTTAATTAAAGAGTAATGATGGACATTTAGCCATTCAAAACTCATTTACAAGACAATTTTTCAAAAACGTGCTTTAAGACTCCTTAAAGCACTTTTGTGTTTTAACTTGTTTTCAAGCTTGGTTTTCTTTGGTAATTGATTTAATATGTTCATTAACATATTTATAAGGTATAGGTATGACCATTAGGTCTTATACAAATTTATCCCAAGCTTAGAGCACATTTTTGCTCTTATTGACTTTAAGGTATTTATTTGTGTTTTGTTTTTTTAATTGTCTACCAAGGTTTCCTAAGGACTTAATTAGCCTTATAAATCATAATTGAATATTACTAAGTCTTGGTAGGCTCTTTGGGTTCTAACCAAGTTCACTCATAGCTTAGAGCATGTTTTTGCTCAAACTGTATCCTAGTGCTTTATTGCATTTACTGTGGTTTAAATTGTTCACTAATGTTTCTAAGGCACTTTTTAGCCTTTACATACCATAGTTTAATATTTAAACCACCTATCAAGGTTTGGGGTATTTCATATAGAGTTCTCCAACTCCCGTGTGGCACCTTCCACCTTTGGAGTGGATTATCCTCATAGCAGAGAGACAGGTATGACTCTAGCCCTTCCGGGATCCACAATACATAAATGGTAAGGCACTGAACTATTTGTGCTCTCTCCCGAATTCGTTCTAATGGGCCCACTCGCTCCGTATTGAGGTGCAGATCCATGAACATAGGCTCTGTTTGCCTCTTTTCAATGCTGTGTATCCTCTTGTTTGGATTACTAGAGTACATGTATGTGTCTTCTCTCACTGATATTCAGCTTGAGGTGTAATATGACATTGGCTATTGTAAGTACTTAGTGCTCTTTGCACTTGTCTTTTTAATACTGAGACGTACCAGCCTTATGTTGTGCTCGTATTAGAGTTCTGTAGCTTCATCTTCCATTCTACATTATTCCCTGCAAGTTTTACTCGTCTAAGTTCGCCCATGTATTTATTATTGATGGCTGCTCCTATTGTTCACTTCTACGCGCACCACATCCCAGTTGATTCATCGGTCGTTAATTCTCATAACGTTTATGTTCACATCATCTGGTAGGTTCCTCTGGATTGCAAGAATTTGCCCGATCCCTATGAGGATTCTACATATTATTCGCCTATATATTGGGTTTTCATGTTTCTATCCTTAGTGTTCACATCTTCGAGAGGTTTCCTCGTCTTCATTATATACTGTCTGCTACTCTGTGTTGAAGGTTCTTTATATCTCTAGCCCGTTGGTTTAACTGTGGCTCTTCTCGTCCATCTTCAAGGTAATCTGCATTACTATCCTTGACATGGAGTTGACTACTTCTCGTGTTCCTAACACTACTTGTCTACATACATGGGGTACCGTATTGATACATTACTACTTACCTGACTAACTTATAAATAAGTCTGTCGGGCCCACATGCTCCTATTGGAGTGTTGTCGTCCCATGTCTCGTTTAGTAAACTGGTAGTGTCCGTCACAGGGCTATTGTGAAGTATTCTGTTCTCAATCTCCCTTTTGATGGATGTCCTTTTAGTTGTTTATTAGTTCGTGTTATCGGTTATCTTGTTGTAAGTGCTATTGCCCTAGTGGCATGGGTTGTAAAGTGGTCGGAGACAATATTTTTTTGCTCCCTGGACTCATGTCCTCAGTAATATATTTCTTCTTGCACTCCTTTCTGAAGGTAGTACTTGGTTGTCAATCCGTTAAACATTAAAATATCGATTCGCCTTTACAGCTGCAGTCTGACTTAGTGTCTTCCAAACTTGGACGGGGTAAGCAAGTTTAGCGCTCGATTGGATCCCAGTGATACCATGTCCACATCACTTTGTTACCCTCACTTGAGTTACAAGCCGGCGTTACTCAGCTCAGTGTAAGTAAAATTTGTGCTATATTTAGTAAAATTGGTTCTCCTATCTCGATCTCATTGAGTACAACACATATTCCTTTTCTCCCTGTTTAATCATGATCACATCTCACCTGTAGTTTATACTTGTTCCCTCATCCGTTTAATTGGATGCATTGCAGATTGCATAATAGCTTGAGCAACTTGGCTTTTCATTTCCCAACCATCCTCACTAACGGTGGTGCATCTACAAAGGGTATTCTATTTCACATATGGTTATGCTTGTCCATAAGGACTAAACATTCATCACTATTATTGATTAGCATTAAATGCGGGTATACACTTCTCGTATTTGGCTAATGAGCCATGTCTGAAAATTCTCGAAAAATTAAACTGGTGTGCTTACAATTACAATGGTTGCATAATTTCTTCAGTTGCAGTGGTTGGACTAACGGTCTTCCCGAGGTTCCATAGATTTCTAATTTTAAGGGTGTATGAAAATTGGTATGAAAATTTTGGTATATAATACGAGATTAAAATTTAGTGGTAGTTGTAGCACTTGTTGTGGCAAGTGCGCAAGGCAGGTTGAAATTTCAGTGGTTTGATTGTCATAGCGCTTGCAATAGCATGTGCGCCATGCAGGTGGAAATATTAGTTCAGTAATTACCGGTCTCATTGACTCTTTCGTCATTGAGTATGGGCTACATGATAATGTAAGCATTAACATTCTGTTCATATATATCTGATCCATCAAAATTTCAAGGGTACTCCTATCCAGTACACTAAGCTAGTCTCAAAAGTCATACACAAAAGGCGAGCGGTCAATGACACACTCGCACATACTTACAACACATTTCTTTCACAATTCAAAGCTAAGTACATAACAAAACAAGCAAAGGCGTTCATCTCGGAGTTCAGGGTGCTCATGCCCTATCGACGCCCTTCCCTCTCTGGGATCCAGCATCAGTAGACGTCTGGCCCTCCTGACCGCCTCGTGGTACTCCAGATCCTCCAACTGAGGTCCTCTGAGTATTCTTTGGTGGCCTGTAGTTACGGCCCTCAGGGTTCATCCAACACTCGAACTCCCGGTGGCCCTCTTTCTTGCAGTACCGACACTCAACTTTGCGGCCACTATAGTCAACCCCAGGGCGATCCTTCCCACAACGCTTCCAATAGAAATGGCGCTGGGGTTGTCCGGTGCCTAATGGTAGCATTTAGTTTAAGTTAGTAGCTGTAGGTACCAAGGCTAAGGTTACAATTTAATTTGTGAGGAAGGTGTTCTCACCCTTAGGAGGAGCATATCTCAAAGGATGAGCATCTATAGCTAGGCCGGTCAACCGAGGGACGAGCTCTGCTGCCCCTTCTTCTGGAAGAATTTCCTGTTTAAGGTTTCGGGTCAGCATTCATAGAGGTGTTAATATGGTAAGTAATTTAAAATGGGATAAGTCCTTACTTTCCCTTCTTCTGGCTATCGCCTGGAGATGCTCCTCCACCCTCAGACTCTCCCTCAGGGTTCTTTCTCTTCTTCATCCCGAGAGTCTCTTCCTGAGTCTGGAGCATTAGCTCCGTCCTCGAGGCAGCATCGTAACACTCCTGGAATCTCATTGGTAAGTTCTCACAAAGTTAATCGGTAATGTAGTAAGTAAAGAATTTATGGCTTTTAGGTTAATACCTGGATAGTAGTATAAAGGGTAGCACCCATCGCCATCTGGATGCGAAACAACAATCCCCCCGGAACTTCTCGACCTTCACGGTCTCTGAGTAATCAACTCCGGGGATGAAGTCCAGTAGACCAATGAATCGAGCGTAGTACTCATCCACGGTCAGACCTCCCTGGGAGAGTGTCTCGAACTCTCGGCGCTTCTTCTGCTTGAGATGTGCCGGGTAGTACTTCCCCCTCAGCAGCTCAACGAAGGCAGCCCACATAAAGTCAGGCGTAGCCAGGTGATAGTCCTTGACCAACCTCCACCAAATGCTGGCTGCATCCTTCAGGTGGAAAGCAGCAATGACGACCCTCTTGTCGGCAGGTACTTGCATAGCTTCATAGGCCTTCTCATGTTCTACTATAAAACGCTCTAAGGCTACGGGGTCTGGCTCCCCTGAATAAGTAGGTGGTCGGGTCTCGGTAACTGACTTCAGCCAGTTCGTCTCCCTGGGCTGTGGCGGGTGGGCTGGTGTTCCTCCAAATTGAGTACCAAGCTGTGCAAGAACGGCAGCAATCGTCTCTGCAACTCCTGGAATCACGGGGTCACCGCCTCCACCTCTACCGGCACCACGGCCTCAAGTCCCTCCAAACATCTGTAGTACAGAATGTCGCATGATCACTCGGTAATTTACCGTACACAACCAGTGGATATTGAATTGCCTTTAAGGCTAATATATCACGCAATTTGTGTTACTAAACACAATATCTTTTAAGACGAGTAGTCTCGTACCTCACAAACGTTACCCGTAATTTCCCAAGTCCTAAGCTGAAATACCCCGTAATTAAAAATAGTGATTAATTAGGCTAATAAATAATTTAGAAGCTTAATTAAGTGTAAATAATCATGAGGGAACAAATCCCGAAGAAAACGGATCCATAAAACGGATTAAAAACGCTAACGAATCTTAAAGCACGTTTTTGAGGAAACCGGGAAAACGTGACTTTAAGCGGGTCAAATAGACTCGTAACAATTTTGGTCAACTAAATAATCATTAATAAATATTAGTGAAGCTTTAGAACCAATAAAATCAATAAAACGAGAAATTAGTAAAAACTGTCAAAAACGGGAAGTTGTGGGGTAAAAATATAAATAACTCAAACTAGTGTGTCCAATATTATAAATAAGATTTTAAAACCCATGTGGGCTGTGTGTGCTAGCCGATTTCTATCCCCCACACATACGCACTCTTAACTTCCTTTTTATTTACAAAAGACAAGGAAATTAAAAAGTAAAAAGCAAACCTACTTTACTACCTCACTCACCCACTCTCTCTCCTCTATTCTATTCTCTTCTCTCACGTACACACTCACCTTATCCTCTCTATTTCTCTTCTTCCTCAGCCGGCAACAATGGAGAATTAGCAAACTCACAAAAACATCTACTTATCTTCTCTTGTTACTCCCTTAAACCTTCTCCAAAAATTGTAAAAATTACACCATTGTCTTCCTCTCATCAAGGGGAACACTTCCATCTTTCCAAAATCCGAAAAGGACAACTTTCATCTCCATGGGTATGGAGCATTTGGAGCTTCAAGACTACCACTAGAACCACCTTCTTCTCCTTGTTATTTTGAGGTAAAAATCTTCTTGAAACCTCACTGTTTTTCTAGCCTTATGGGCAAAACGAAAATCTAGCTAAAACTCTTGTTTGCTCCTTTTGTACCCAGCCGATTTTGGCCTCTTTGAAGGAGTAGAAATATTGTTCTTAAGCTCCTCTAAGCTTCATCTACTCCCTTGGAAGGTAATATATTTCTAAACCCTAGAACTTACATTAAAAGCTTAAATAATGATTAGGGTTAGTTCTAGTATTGAAATATGTATATGTATGGGCTGTAGTGTTAGAGAATTGAAATTACAAAACCGGTGAGAAGAGGAAGGAAAGAGAGAAGGAAGAAGCAAGAAGAAGAAAAGAAAACTAGAAGAAGAAACAAGGTAATTACACTCATCTTTGTGTAGTCTTGTAAATATATTATGTAACAGATTTTAGTAGCATAGGAATGTATGTTGAAAAAGGTAATGAGTAGTAGTGTAAAGAGGAAGAAGAACTAAACTGTTTTGGGAAGCTTAAAAGAATGTAAAAACTGTCAAAACATAGTTGGGAATTTGATATAGTGTGCAGGAATTTTTAGTAGTGTTTAGTGCTTGGAAATTGTGTATGAGAGCTTTGCATATTGATGTCTATAGAAAACAGGTGAATTGAGTAACAAAGAGTGAATAAATGATGTGGTGAGAATGTAATATTTTAGGGGAGGTTATGTCAAAATTTACCTAGAACTAGAACACTTAAGAAACTATAAACTAGGTAAAAATATACATTTGTAACAGATTTTAGTTTGAGCTGTATAGTGGGTAGGTTAGGAGAGGTAGCTAGTGTATTGTAAGCTCTAGAAATGACATTATAAGAGGGAGCTAAAGATGAGGAAGGTGAGAGTTAAAATCTGTAGGAAAATGCAATTTAGAAAATAAGGTAAGTGCTGAAATGAGAACTAAGAGGAAAATGAGTGAGGGAATTAGCATAAGAGGAGTAATAGGTTAGCAATGGATTAAAACATGTTTAGGAGCTTATTTAGGTGCTAAAATATGTGGGATTAAGTGTAGGAACAATGGGGAATTAATTGGGCAAGGTTTGGATTGTAACAGATGAAGAAATTGCAAAATCTGTAACACACAGCAGCAGGTCCGGGACTTGGTCTCTGGTTAAGGACCCGGACCATGCTGATTTTTGAGCCGAGAGTTGGAGTAATGAGGTGGTCCGGGACTTAGGTCCCATACAAGGACCCGGACCACCCCTAGAAATATGGCCGAGGGTTTTCTCATCTTCAGGTCCGGGACTTACCTCTTGTAAGAGGACCCGAACCATAATTAAATTATGTTCGAGAGTTTCAGCCATGCCTGGTCCGGGACTTGACATGGGTACAAGGACTCGGACCACAAATAAAATCCATTCGAGACTTTTGCCACAGGGTGGTCCGAGACCTAGGATCCGGACAAAGTCCTGGACCAACCCAAATTTTTGAAAATAAGTTTGTTAAATGGCTTTTAAGGTAAGGAAGTGAATGGTAATGATAGTATAAGGTAATTAGGACCTAATTAAGGATGTTTAAAGGTTATTAAGAGTATAAACAAGTTGTAAAACTAAGGGAGAATAAGTAAACCATATGTAAGTATAAGAATTGTAAAGATGTAGTAAGTATGAATTAGGAAACGTAAGAGTAATCAAGTTAAGTTAATGATAGTTAGATTAACCACTCGATTGTATGTATATCATAGGATTTGATTTGTGAACACCGGAGGAACGTCGGATACAAGTACAACGGTGAACGGTATGAATTTCTCATGCCCCGTATGCTAACTTGGTTACTCTAATTTGTGTGTTGTGTGCCAATTGATCACCAAATAAGATGAATGCACAAATCGGAGTTATTAGGACTACTTGTGAATATGTAGTGTTGTATGTTGTTGTATATTGTCTTTAAATCTTAGTTTGTATAATTCATGAAATGTATGGATGAATATGAGTGTGTGTATGTATGATATATTGTTTTGTGACCGAACATGTTTATGATTGGACTTTTATCTAATTCCTAACAAGCTAACCAATCTAACTTAAATTGGTAATTAAATTGGAATGAGTAGAAGTCCGATATAGTTTCGGCCACGCGTGAGGATGCGGAGACACAAGAGGTTGGATCCAAGTCCTGACTCTTAAACTGGTCCGCGGCCCAAATCCCTTAAGTGGGTAGCATCTCGGATTGGTGAGTCAAGTAAATCCCGGTGGTGGGACGGTGTAGTCCCTAGGCCGGAGGTCATATCGACTTAACATGAGTATGAGTAAGTAAGTAAATGTAAGTAAGTAAGTAAAAGTAAAAGTAAGCATTGGGTAATGAGTAAAAGAGTAATAAGCATTCCGATTAACCCGGATGCGTAACTTGGCTAACACTGCGAAGGTAAGTATTTGTGCACTATTGTATGGTTGCCTTGAATTGTGGAATGTATTGTATATGCATGTATGTTGTATGCAAAGCATGTATGTATGATAAAAACAAACCGCATGCCTATTTGACCTTAATTAGTCGGCGTGCCCTTATTAGCACGTGGTATATGCGAAGTTCATGCGCAGCTTTTGCTGAGCCCCTTGGGGCAATGTTTTTAATATGAATGCAGGTACACGAGAAGGGTGAGGATGTTGAAGACTTAGTTCTATTTCTTTTGTCTTCTTTTGGATTGTAATTAATGAATTATGGATGGTGTACTAAGTAGTACACGGCTGTAGCTTTTGATAGTTGGTGTACCATGGGGTACACCTTTTTGGATATTGATAGGATGGAGATTGGGTATAGATGAGTAGTTGGTAGAAACTCATTCTTTTGGAAGGATTGGTAAAGGATGTAATTCGATACTTTAAATACTTGGTAATCCAGGAATGTAAGTATGTTGTATTTTCGGTATTTGTAAGTAATGTAGTAGCTCGGTATACTTAGGCATCAGA
The DNA here is from genome assembly GCA_023374045.1 of Limonium bicolor. Taxonomy (NCBI): domain Eukaryota; kingdom Viridiplantae; phylum Streptophyta; class Magnoliopsida; order Caryophyllales; family Plumbaginaceae; genus Limonium; species Limonium bicolor. The sequence continues at coordinate 152,713,764 of CM041776.1, read as the reverse complement.
CCGTCACTGTAAGTAGTGTAAGCCTTGCTAGCCGTATGGGCGGTTAGCGGCGTTGTATCACTCGCCGTAGTAACAGTAGTATTTCCGCTGCGAACTGATAGGATTAACAGGACGATTAGACGGTAAGAATAGGATTAACGGTGGGGGTGTTACATAAGCTCACTGTTTTAACCTAGTATCTCGTCATCAGAGCGGTACTCCGCACTGATACCACTTTTGTAACACCCCTCTCGATAAACATGTAATAATCTCTCAAGTAGCAATAAATAAAATGTCTTGCAGCGGAAGATAAATGACAACATTAATACTCACTCGGGTGTCACCTGCCATTACTCGCCCATGCGAGTAACGAAGCATAACTATATCCAACAACCAAAATAAATAACACTACTAACCGCTGTGATAACGAGATAACCCCTATACATTATACTAAGTCCATAAACCATAAATGTCGACAAGTGAGCGTCTACCCAATCCCGAATATACATAACTGTACCATAATACAAATCACAGACCGTTATCGTTATACAAACAAAACTTCATGTGCGGTAATTAAAGTAAACCCTAGCTACCCTGTTCCCGCACTTCGGCTTCGACGATAATCAGCAACCTGCACAATGAGTGTAGTCTCAGCGATAAACACTGAGTATGCTGGGCCTGGACCCTATTGGTCACTTAGTCATTTTAACCATCTTATTATTAGATTGGTTTCATGCTTTACCATTTTACAGATATAATTAATACTATAACAAACATGCATAAATACATAACCATCCATCCAATCCAAACATTCATAAATACATAACCATCCATCCAATCCAAACATACATTAAATATCACAAACAACAGTTGTACAAACGAACGTATCGAATTATAGTAATGTATAATCGCCGTAACGAACGTCTTCCTTAATTAATTTAATTTGGCCTTCAAGGCCCCATCCATCCAAACCATATTTAATTAATTACCAGTTGGGCGTCATGTTGAGACAACCCAATAACCTCACCAATGGACAGTAGTCCTCCCGTACACACAAAGGTGCTCATTTCGCCAGAGGTCCGAAGGCCCCTGACTATTCACTTTGCCTCGTAAGGCGTCCATATAAAGGCCGTAGCCACCTGACCCGCGATCCAAATAGGGCTCGTTGGGCAAGTACCTAGAGCTGCCGGAACCCGATCGGGTACCCCTCAGTGATCACAAATGCGCAACCAAGTAGTTCGTAAACTACCGGGATTCCTCCCCTCAACTCATACCAACTCTCTCATAATGTTTAAGATAAACTCTTAGTTTTATGGAGAATACAATATTAATTAGCTGCCCAATGGGTCTCACGCATACCTAGAAGTAATCTAGGTTATATTCATGTTCGAGATCCATGCTCTAGAGACCGACAATGTCGTGACTCATACCTAAGTGTTTTACTTAGGTTAACATATACTTAATATTAATACTAAGGGTATTATATTAAGTAACCGTCATGTCTTCACATTAAATGCATATGTATGTTTATATAAGTCTATCTATAGTCGACATAGTGTTAGTCCCGTAGGACGCTCGTGCATAAATAATTAATGTAGTAACACACATAATCACATACACGTATCCACACACATAACACACAAGTTATATATCAACCAAATCCCAGCTCGAGGAATTCCTCAGGACAACCCGGATCAAACCCCATTACATACCATACACCTCAGACCTAGGATGCGCAGTGTAGTCCACTAGCTCGTCAGGCGCCTTTGTCTGAAGTACGATCTAAACTGTAATAAAACTATAAGTCAGTCTCCATGACTAACTAAATCCAGTATTTCTGAATAATAGGTAACCCCGACAGTTCATCCCCGGATTTCTACAGTTAATTGTTACGGGTTTCGCTAAACCAGTCGGCTTTGTTACTTAGACTCGTAGGTCGTATCATTTCGACTGTTGAGTTTAATTCATTATATACCTATAATCTTGTCCATTATTAAGCTTAGGCATATAACCTATAGTTGCATGAATACATGCATGATTTATTATATAGTATTATTTTCCCACCATCCATTATAATACATTGTATTATAATCCATTAATCTTTTAGTAAACTATATTTGAATTCAAAAACTTATAACTTACAGTTTATAACTATTTTCATATAATAACCTCAACCATTATATTATATGGTTTCCAACCATAATATATATCCATCCTTATATACATTATTCTCGCATATGTATTGAAATACCCCAAACCTAGTTATGTTGTTTAAACACCTAAATAGGGTGTAACAAGACTAAAAAGAGTCTTAGAAACCTTACTAAACAAATTTAAACAAAAAAGGAAACACAAATGTGCTTTAAAGTCAATAAGAGCTAAAATGTGCTCTAAGCTTGGGATAAACTTGAGTAAGACCTAATGAGCTTACCAAGACCTCATTTATATACTAATGAACTTATTAAAACAATTACCAAAGAAAACCAGCTTGAAAACAAGTTAAACACAAATGTGCTTAAGAAGTTTAAAGCACGTTTTTGAAAAATTGTCTTATAAATGAGTTTTTGAATGGCTAAATGTCCATCATTACTCTTAAAATATATATGCTTACTATATAGTATCACATTTGGGTGGCTATATTAGTGGGAAATCAAAAAAATTTCACTTCTAAGTGCCTTGTCTAGGTGAATAGTACTTTTTATAAGCTAGTTTGTAACATATGTTGTATTAAGTAATTAAATTGACAAACAAAAGACTAAAACACCCTCATACTAATAAAGGGGGCGGTTTTTTAAGTGTGTGACTCACCACTCTCTAGTTAATATTATAAGTAAGTAAAGAAAACTAAGTAAACGTACTTTTACTTTATAAACATAAATATCTCCTAAAAGCAAGTTCTATCTTCATTCTCATTTCTTTCCTTCATTCCCCGGTTGCAAACACCCCTCTTCTTCCTTCTTCCTTGTTCTCTCTCGGTAATACCACTATCACCATGGAAGCTCAACTTTGACCACTTATTAAACCTAGCTCACTTGTCCAAACTAAAAACAAAGACCACCAATCTCTTCCTCTCATCAAGCTCTTCATTCCTATCTTCTCAAAAACTCCAAGAAGCTCCATTCGGTGCCAAGGTGTTCCACATTGAAGGAGCTTGAGCTTGGATTCTACATATTATTACTCTCCTTGCTTCTAGGTAAGGAATCTCAAAACAAAAATAAAGTTTCCTCCTTGTTTTTGTCATGTCCGAAAATCCACATTGATATAGCTCATTGTGTGACTTGTTCTAGCTTCATTCAACTCTTCATGGATAGGTGGAGTCCTCTCTTGTTATATATTCAAACTCTCTTCAAAGATCAAGGTAAAACAACTACATTAATGTTTTGAAACAATGTCAAATTAGGGTTACAATGAGATGAAGCTTATAGCTTGAATACTCAGTATAATGTTTGTATATTGTTTCGAACTTGTCAAGAATCAAAATACCATACGGTTTGTAAGGAAACAAGAAGGAAGTGTGGTGGAAAAAGAGGTAAATCTAAACTTAATGTTGTTTAATGCCTTAGGAGAAATGAGCTATAATTGCTTATTTAAAAACTACCTAAAGAGCACATGGTAAATGACCTAGTAAATGTTCTCAAGGAGACTAGTAAAATAACATATGTCTTGTTGTATGTAATCGCAGGTTAAAGGCATATATATTGTGAAAATTCAGGTTTATGATTTAAGCACTTTAAGGGCCTAAGAGCCAGCATTTTAAGGGACTAAGTGCCATGCAATTAAGTTATGCACTATATTGTGATGTAGTGTGAATTTGGTGAAGTTGTGTAAGAAAGTGTTCTTGGTGTATTAGTGTTCTAGGATGTTTATGATGAAAATAATGTGCTAAGGTGTACCAAAATGCTAGGAGAAACTATGTCGAAAATTAGAAAATGCATAAGGAGTTCAAGATGTTGTAAAGGGAATTTTAATGAACTAGGAAGTGTTCTAGAGTGTAATAAGGACTTAGGCATGATCTTGAGGTTTTAGTATGTACCAAAGTCATTTTGGACTTAGATGAAGGCTTAGGCTAACTTTGGTAAATAGGGAGCAATGTAAGCTTAGGAAAAAGGGATTTCAAGAATGACTTAAGGAGTTTTAGTTTGTAAGAAACAATGTTAAAGTAATGATGTGTGTGGAAGAAATATCTAGGAATAATGATTGGGATAGGCAAGGAATGCCACTTAGAAACTTAAGGAGAAGACACTATAAGTGTTGGAGGCTTTGGAGAAATTTGGGTTAAGGTTTAAGGTTGTAGAAAATGAGTATAATGGCACGTCGAAACTTCCGTCCGAACTTGGAAGCTCGGACATGCCCTGTTACGCTTACAGTTTTCTGGATTTTAGGTAGTGTCCGAACTACCGTCCGAACTTGGAAGTTCGGACGCACCTGTTATTTCTTAGGGAATTATCCTCGAACAGTGTCCGAACTTGGGAAGTCCGGACACATGTTCGGACGCGAGGGTTCCTGTCTAAAATTTCCTCGACTCATGTCCGAACTTCCGAAGTCCGGACACAAGTTCGGACATGTGTCTGTTTCTGTCTAAAATCACGGCTGGTGTCCGAACTTGGAAGCTCGGACACAAGTTCGGACAGGGCACTATATGGACCAAAAAATTATTGTTTTAAGATGGGAATGTTACCTAAAAATAGTAGTTGGTTAGTAAAGATATTATGAGGTTAAGCAAGACGTTAGGTGAGTTTTAAAGGCTATTAAAAAGGATGAAAAGTTGTAACAAGTGTAAAGTAAAGTAAACTAGTTGTGTTGAGTAGATAATGTTAACAATGGACTAGTGCGTTAATTAACCGACGTTACTAATGTGTTTAGGATTCTTCAAGGTGGAAACCAGTCAAGGCAAGGACCGAGGTATGGTTTTCTTGCAGTCTGTTGCCTACCGGTTTACACCGGCTTGTGTGTTGTTGGTTTTTCTGTGTGTTTACGATTTGTAAGATTAAACCATGTAAAGAGTTTACAGTTGTTAATATATTATGTTGTTAAGTGTGACTCTCTCTTCCCTGTGTGGGTCTAACAAGACTTGACCTATGATTGTGAATTGTGTGTTGTGTTCCATGATGAACTACTAACAAGGGCTAACGGGGGAAGTGAGGAGTCCGGTCTGTTCCGGCCACGCGTATGAGTATGGGAGTCGATGTCATAACCGGTTCGATTCTCTCTGTATGTTATGGTTAAGTTTCCAATTTGTTTCTAACCTCCCTTTAGCTTAACCAAGGCTATTTTACTGACTCACGTCGGGCCACAGGGGCATACTATGTGTTTTGTTTCGGTGTGCTTGGATCACTATATCCGAGGCACCTTGTGTAAGTTAACCGTTCAATCTAACCGGACGGTAACGAGTTATGTAACGAGCTAAGTATGAGCGTGGCAACATTCTCTAGGCTCTCAATGGGGACTAACTGTGTTGGTTCTCTTCCTAAAAGGAATTGTATGTTTGTGATGTGTGCTATGATGTGTACAATACCTGTGTTATGTTATATAATGTATATGTTGTGTGTTTAAAATAAATATCATGTCATCATGACAATTGGTTGCGCGTATCACGGTAGCCGATGGGCTGCGCGTTAGCCATACCAGCAAAGGTGCTGACCCCCTCGGGGGCTCATATTTTTATTGCAGGATGAGGATCGAAGAGGCAGAGTGGCTCTAGGTCCTAGAGAGTAGTTTACTTTTGGAGTACTTTTGGATGTTGCCCGGGATGCGCCTATGCTCCCGTGGCGTATTATATACTTGTTATGATGGTTTACAGGGAGTATACGGTGAACGGTATTTTGTAACACACTCATGTCGGTACGTTGGTGTATATATATGGTTGTTAGTCTATGCTCGGGAGAGTGATCATCAGACCGGTACATTTGTATTTATTCAGCCTTGTTAGCCACGTGGGTGGTTGACGGCTTGTAACACCAATCGTTTAGTACCGTTTAGTTGTTTATTTTTCCGCTGCGATTCCAAGTAAAGTTATGTGCGTAGTAGGGGGTCATGTATGTATAATTACCAATATAGGTAAGTTTCATGAGTTGCAAAACTCTTATATTATATGTACATTTTTTTCTTCTATGAGATGATCATTGTCCATTAATTGTTACATATTATATACAACTTATTAAGATCCTTATCCTAATATTATGTAACATTTTATGTTGTATATATACAACCCCTAAGGTTATAAAAATCACCAAAACTTCACCAAAGGTTAAAATATTATTCCTAACCCCTAAACTCTCAGTTATTTCCACATTTCCCCCCATTTATTTATCCAAAGTGTAACAATGACATAATAACTATATATTATACATATATAGTTTATTTTAATTCCAAATCCAACCCAATAAATTCCTAAAAATTCGTAATAGCCCATGGTGTTTATAATACCATTTTACACCCTTAAGTTTCGGTAATAACATATATACCTCATATGTTATAAAAATGTTACAATTAAATACATAACTTATTATATAACCATAAATAAATTATTTAAATTATCTAATTTGGTCAAAACCTACCATATGGTCAAGGTTGACCTCCTTAATATTGCCTTGACCATTACTTTCCCTTTTTACGGTTTATTCCCATAATTTCCAGAAGTTACTATTTACCCCAAAACTTTATAAAACCTTATAATATTATTTTAAATCTTTTTAACACCCAATTTTTGGCTTTATTATTATATTGCCCCAAATTTAATTTAATTATGGTTTAACCCCTTATACCTTGCGGTAATATATATTTGTTACCTAAAATCTAATTTAACTTAATATACATAAATAAATGGCCTAAAGTACATGGCCTTATTACAAACATTAGCTTATAAAATAAATTACACATAAATGCTCAAAATGCATTAAACTCTCGCCTCACCATGTATTTTCCATAAATTACCAATCTTCCACATAAAGTCTTAATTTGACCTTTATGTTACTTAATTACTTATATAAATTTACTAACTCATTCCTTAACCACCTAAGGTCCGAATATGACCTTATAACCCATATTCACATACGACAATATATATACATGAACTTAAACATATGTTAATATACCAAGGTTGAGTTTTAAGTGATTTATACCTTGTTTTATCCAAGGTAAAGCCTTGTTTGGCCACGGCACCTTAGAAAATTCCCACAGCTTCTTAGATGTGTTCTAGCAGCAATATAATGATATGGTTAGGTCCTAAACTAGAACTAACCATAAGAGTAATTTAAGTCATGTAAAACATGAACTTTTACCTTGAAATCTCAAGGTTCTCCCAGGCTGCTCTCGGCTATTTTTCCCACAGAAAGGAGGAATCAAAACACTCTTTAAACTCAACTATATAACAACCAATGATCTAGGTAGAAGAAAGCTAGGGTTTACCTTGATTAAAATGGCTTAAAATGGAGTTTAAGCTTGAAATCAGCCACCAAATGAAGTGGTTGCAATTGCTACTGATCAAGCATGATAAATGGAAGATTATAAACCAAGGGAACAATAGAAGTCAACAGGATTTGAAGTAGAAAAGGAATTAAGTGCTTAAAGCACATTTTTACCTTAATTATGTCTTAAGCTTGCTTCCCTCTGAATATTGAGTTTTAGCCAAGATTTCTCCTTCCATTTGAACACCAACTCGTGCTAGATGAGTGGATGGAAGTGGTTAGAAGTTAGATCAATGGAAAGAGGAAGAAAAGATGAAGAGAATGACATATACCATATTTGAATGTTTACCATATGCCATGGGAGTTCCTCTTTGAAGTTGGCTGCTTCCTAGCTCTAAAATGAAGGAAGGGGGGTCTGGTTGCTGGCTGAACTCGTTTGGAATGGGGTAGAAGGAAAGAGAAAGTCAAATTTTGATTATAAGGTAAAGTAAGTTACTTTATGAAATAGTAAATGGTGGGTCATTAGATTGGCTAGATATTTGTTTGGAGGTTGATTAATGAAAAGGAAATCCACCTTTGCTGTCGAAATTAGGTGGTCAAAGCCAATGGATGAGCATTGACCATGGTTTAGATTTAGGAATTTAAATGTTATTTTGGGTACTATTCACCCAAAATCACCCATTTTTGATTTTATTTTTAAACTTTGATTTAGTCTTAATAATATAGTCTATCACATCACATTAATGTTATAAAGAAATAATCTAGGTTTTAAAGTGACAAAAAGTCAATATCTTAGAGCTCATACACAAAAACGTGCTTTAAGGTGTTTTAGTAACATTTTGTGTCCCAAGGTGTTTCTGTGATTGGTTTTCTTTGAGAACGGTTTTATTGTGTTCATTTATGAGTTAGTATGCCTAGGACAAAATTTTAGGTCCTAAGAAGTTCATTTGGGTATGTATTTACCCTAAACGGTCAAAGGGTGCAATTCTTGCTTTGTGTTGACCATTGTTGTTCTCATTTGACTTTTAAGGCATGTTTAGGCCTTAATTAATTTGATTAGATGTTTAATCAATGTTTTATTAGTTTGGGATATTTCACCAAGAGTGTGGGTGAGATAAAGAGTAAGTAACCCATGAGTGTGGGTGAGATAAGTATAAGTAACCAAAGAGAGGGGTTAATGATAAGTATAAGTAACCTAATACAAGGTCCATATAAGTCTAAAGTTGCTAACTGTGCAACTAAATAACTGCTAACGACGTTAGTGTGTTAATGAATTGGAATTGAGCTCGAAAACGCTCCTAAATGAACGAACCTGTTTAACGGTATACTATTATACCCGGGTTAACTAGGAAGAGGTTTAAGTTGAAAAGAGAACCCAATTAGTTCTAAGACCAAGGATACTAATACTAGTTCTGGTTACAGATCTAGATAAGTCAGAGGCGTTCGGCGGATTAGGCGAACGAGGGATTAAGAGCTAGCCAATCTCCGGTGTACGGTATGGGATTCTTGTAGCTTGTTTGCTAACGAGGTCTACCTTGGTTTGTGTGCTATGTGTTATTGTGATATGACCAAGCAAGATTAAACATGAAACCGATTTATTGTATTGTTATTGTGCGTCCATTGCACACTAACACGAATTGATTCAGAGCTTGTTCGTTAACTATGTTTAGTAATGAAATACCCCAAACCTTAATGTGTTAATTAATTATGTAATTATAATTTTCTAAGGCTAATTAAGTCCTTAAGATCATTGGTGAAGAAATGAAAACCAAAGAAGAAGAAAATGCGTAAAAGTCACAAAACGTGAAAATACGTATTTAATTATTTTAGGAGGTACATAACCTTCATTAGGGTTATAAATATATTTTTATACCTTAATTACACACTAAGAACGTGTGGGAAAAATTCCAGAAGATAACGGATCCAAACAATGCGTTAAAACGCTAACGGAGTCTTAAAGCACGCTTTTCGAGAAAATCCGAAAACGTGACTTTAAACAGTTAAATGACCCCGTAAAAAAAATAGTTGATTATGTAACAATAATTAATCATTAATGGGAGTTTAATCACCATTAAAATTAAAGGAATGAGAAAATTTCCAGAAAACGGTCCCGGTTAGTGAATAGTACTAAACCGGGTAAATAAATGAGCGTTTCTGTTAAAAGACGAAAAAACGCTCCAGCATGTTTATATTAGTGGGCCGGTTTTATTAATGTAGACAGCCCACTCACACAAGACTAGTTAACTAATTAATTAAGTCAAGAGAGAGCCAAAATAACAAAGGCACAACTTCCCCTTCTCCCTCCTCTCCTTTTATTTTCTTTTCCCCTCTCTCTCTTCCTCTCTTTCCTCTCTTTCTTTCCCAGCCGGCTCCTTCCTCCCTCTCTGCCGATGGAGTTCTCCTCCACAAGCCAACAATGGCTCCTCACTTCTTCTTCATCCCCAAGCTCCATTTGAGCTCCAAATCAAAAACAAATCACATATTCTTCTCCTCTCATCTTCCTCTACCATCCTCTCTTTCCGAAATTTCAAAAGGATGAAGTTGACCTCCATGGGTTTTCCCCATTTGAAGAGAAAAAACGGCACCAATGTGAAGCTTGGAGTCTCCTCTTTCTTCTAAGGTAAAAATTTCCAAGAGAAAGTCATTTTTCCTTCATCTCTTGGTGTAATCAATTTTTCACCATTTTGATACCTTGCTTTTCTCCTTGTTCTTGAGCTCCAAATTGACCCTTCAATGGTGGAGAAGTTCCCCTCTTGATTCAAGGGTGAAAATCCCTCGTGAAAGCTTCACAAAGGTAAACCCTAATTTTGTGTTCTAGCCCTTTGATTGAATTGAAATATTCCAAGGGTTTAGATAATTAATTGAGTGGTGTTTTGTGTTCTTGGATGTTGGGATGGATTTTGGAAACTCCATACCCTCTTAATCGATTTTTGGAGGAGATGAGGAGCAAGAGGTGAATTAAGGATACTTGTGGAATTAAGGTAAGAAAAACTACCTTAAACCCTTGTTGTAATTGTTTAAGTTGTTTGGGATGGGTAAACGAATTAATGAACCCAAATGTATGGATTGAAAACTATGTTGTAAAGTGTTTAGTTGATGTTAGAAGAGGTTGTGAATTAAGTTGAGTTGAGGGCCTTAAGAGCCAATTGTTTTGAGTTTGTGATTGATGTTGTGGTTATGGAGTTTATGGTGATTATGTTGTTGTTGATGGGATTTGAGGATGTGTTATATGCTGTTAGGACCCTGAAAAGGGTGTGGCTAGATTAGGGATGAGAAGGATGTAAATTGAGGAGGATGAATGTGTAAGGTTTATAGGGAAGTTATGTCAAAATTTTAATGGAAATGAGTGTTTGATGATGGTTGAAGGTTGAGAGAATTCAGGTGTTGGTTTGGGATGTTGAACGTGGAAAAGAATGATAGCAAAATGGTGCTAGATGACTTGGGATTTCAAGGAGTGAGTATGGATTTTTGGAAGTGCAATTATAGGTGAAGATTTGCCTCTATTAGCTGTGTTTTGGGTACGTCCGAACTTCCGTCCGGACTTGGAAGTTCGGACATGCCCCGTCGTTTTATAAAATTTTCGGAGTTTCAGTTGTGTCCGAACTTCCGTCCGAACTTGGAAGTTCGGACACTCGAAAAATTTTCCCAGGCTATTTAGTCTCGACTTGTGTCCGACCTTCGATGTCCGGACACAAGTTCGGACGCTGTAAGTTTTCTTCACTTTTGGCCTCGACTTGTGTCCGAACTTGGAAGCTCGGACACAAGTTCGGACAGGTAGAATTTTTCTTTGGTTTTGCCTCGACTTGTGTCCGAACTTCGAAGCTCGGACACAAGTTCGGACATAGTGTAATTTTGAGCAAAAATTTGTTTAAGGGTAGGAAATGATATCCAACGATGGGGATTAATATGTGATGATGTTATAAGGTTGTTAAGGATAAATAAAGTGAGGTATAATGGTAATTGAGTGGTGAAAAGTTGTAATAAAAATGTAAAGTTATAAAACTACCGAACGGGGTTAATCATGGGCGCATTAGACGTTAAATAATTATATTATGCCCCGATGTTAATAAGATAGTTATAATGTTACCAGTTATTCAAAGAGTTTCAAGGAACCTGTGATGGCACACTTGAGTGCACCTTCGGTGACAGGTATGGTTTTCTTGCAACCTGTGTCCTACCAGAATACACCGGCTTGTATGCCAATGTGTTTTTTCTGTGTGTTTGCCACCTTGCAAGATAAAGCATGAAATGAGTTTATAGTAATTCATTATTGTGGCGAAATTAATTCCGATACCGCTTAACCCTAATTTATGTGTTAAACGATAGTTAACCGACCTTAGGTTCACATAAGAGATCGGTATTCGGAATAAACGTCCCAACCCACGGGAACGTTCTAACTACGGCTATCTGTGTGTTTGTGTATGTTGTGACTATGTGTGAAGTATGTGACTTTGTTTTGTGTGTGGTTGTTATCGGATACAGTTATCCATGTTTGTTAAAAAGGGATGTTACTCCCCTTATGTGTCTAACAGATGTAGTAACACTATGTGATGTATGTACGTGATAAGTTCCATAAAGGAACCTTTAACTAATTTGTATATGTTATGTATGGTGAGGAATCCGGTCGTTCCGGTCACGCGTTTTGTTTGGGAGTTGATGCATATATGTGAATTAACTCCCATCCTGTTATGTTAGGGTTGTTTTCCTTCATTGGATTTCGACCTCCTACTAGCTTAGCCAAAGCTTACCTACCCGACCTCCACATCGGGCTAGGAGGGAAATCATGTATAATGTTGGTAGGGTGTTGAAGCCTAAGTTGCTTCGATTCCCTCTTTGTTATGTTACGGTTGTTCTTCCTCCTTGAATTACAACCACCCCAAGCTTAACCAAGGCTTACCTACCTCATCACTATTGGAGCTAGGGGGAAATTGTGTATGTTGTGCTCGGTCCTATATGAGGCCGCCACTCAAGTAAAGAAAATGTATGTATGTTGTGCTCGGGCTTATATCACCCCGGCACTCCCTAAGTAAAGTTTATGTTCTCTAAGAAGAGTGGAATTAAGTTGTGTATGTTGTTAAGTGAAGTATGTTGTTATGTTGTGTGTGCTAACCTTGTGTATGTGTCCTACTAATGGATGTTTGCTTATAAGCATGATATGAGTGTGAGTTCGTGCATGTTTGAAATAAATCAACCGCATGCTAAGACGACAAATAGTTGTGCGTGGCCCGGTAGCACGCGGGCTGCGGGATTACCATACCAGCAAAGGTGCTGACCCCCTTTGGGGGCCCCCATTACTTTACAGGTACAAAGGAGCTGGAAGCCGTTCGAGAGTAGGACGGGTAGTTGTTGTACATGGGTAGACTTTCAAATTGAACATGTATTGTAGGTGTAGTAAGACCGAAATTGTATCGGCGTTAGTTAGTAAGTACTCGGTATAGTTGTAATGTAAGTGTATGATGAATGTTGGACATGGAACGGGATTAATGTGTAGATGCTCGGGAGTTTAGTCCATCAGACCGGTACGATGTATGTATGTTAGCCTTGTTAGCCACGTGGGTGGCTAACGGCGTGTAACACCAAAGAATCGAGTTATGTTGTGAGTTGTGATTTGTAGTTGTAAATTCCCTAGGTAACTTGATTTAAATAAATCTGGAAGATGATTGATAGACAAAAAGTGGTATCAGAGCGAAGTATCGCTCTGATGACTGAAATACCGAGCTTAGGAAGTACCGAGTTAAGTGTTTAGTACTTTGGGTTAAGGGTTGAGTGATAGCGTGAGGAGTACGCTAGTTAGGGAAATACCAGTGTGTACTGGATACCTACAGTATCCATCCCGCTCCACAAACCCTATATTATAACTCGGAAAGAGCGCCAGAGAGGTGAAAATCCTCTCTTACTCGGGAATACCCGATCTGGCTGATATTAAATGTCCTTATAAGTACGGAGGACTTGTCATACGGTAGATCCCGAAAGGTGTGATCTCGAAGACGGTCTCCATTTTAACAAAATTAACCGCTCTTGTTAGCGAAAAGTGAAGAATCTTATGCACAAGAGAATGGAATTTCCAGCACCCTGGGTCGACATGCGGAGTAGTCGAGGACAACCAACTTGCAACGCACTAACGTGCAACAGTGGAGAAGTGAAGTAGTAGAACCCGAGACGAGTGTCTACGGGACTACAAATGTTAACTAATACACCAACGGTATACCAACCGATTAAGGAACTACAACACAGTATGAGGAGGATACAAAACTAAGGAAAAGGGGTCTCCCAGAATGGGAAACGCCCTAGTTAATGGTTATCACATGAAGACAGTGAGAAGTACCAGAAGATGGTTGTTAGGATTATAAGATCAAAGTAAGGGCCAACAAGGCCACTGACGTCAGTACGGATGAAAGCAATACCACAACCGATGTGTATTGAACCAGTAGCCAGTCAGCATGGCGCACTTGCCAAGGCAAGTGCTGCTACAACAACGCTGGCGGCAAATTATTAGCAACTATAAAGTACTTAGTAAAGTACCATGAAGTAAAGTGAGATCATCATAACTGTGGAAAGGCTTAATAGCCTAACCTCAGTACTTGGAACCACACCAGTCAGCAAGAAGCTAGACTTGGTTAAGGCGAGAAAATGTTGTGAAACCACGAGAATTTTCTTTCAAACTTAAATTCATTTTTCAAAACCTTTTTCAAAACCAAATTTTCTTTCAAACCCAATCTATTTTAAATTCTTCTCCTTTTTAAAACCAGACCAGAAGACCTACACCGGCCTCAGTGCCACATGGTAGGTAATTTATACCCAGTTTACTTCGAATAACCGGATGGAAACCGGTAAACCCAAGGGTAACAACCCGAGGAATGGATTGAGTTCATAATAATACAACAGTGGATACATTTCCCTTGATTAAGTTCGGGAAGCATGGAATGTATATTATCATGGGATAATATAAGAGGAGTTGACAACAGAATACTTCACCTAGGCGTGTGACGGACACTACGAGTGTACCAACAGTAATGTGGGACGACCGCACTGCGATAGGAGCTTGTGGGCCTGACAAACCTTCTTATAGGTTAATCGGGTAAGTAGCAATGTATCAGTAGGATACCCCATGTATGTATACGAGTGGAGTTTGGAACACGGGAAGTAGTCGACTCCATACTACGGTCCGAAGTAAAAGTCAAGCAAGAGCAATGGATTACATCAAATGGTTGAAGTAAAGGAACCCAGTCAAGTTAAGGAAACTAAAAGAATCAGTAAGTTCATTTTAAGGAAATGTTTAAAGGTGAACAAGTGCGAAGTGCACTGGTTAGTAAGTAAAGACATCGCACATGTCTTAAGAATCCTGAAGGATGAACATAATAGCTGGAGTAAGTACCCAGCCTACACATGGTGAGGCAAATGCCTACAATGGATATGTTAATGTGCAATGATCGGGATGAGACTCCCGAGATATCAATTTCACTAAAGGGGATATCTAACCCAACAAAGAACACGGAGCGAAGTAGTAAACTAAACATACCAATGAGTGCAAGCCAGATGAAATGGCATAACCTAGTAACACCCAGGAACTATCCTTAAAAGGGTGTTTGGACCAACAATGGTTGAATGAGATAATGTGGCAGAAACGCAAGGGTTGAAACTAACACTTGGTTTAAGCATAAGTCGTCAGGAAGAAGTCTGACATCCTTGAAGGGGCATCCCATGAAAGGAATAACGACCTTGTCATGGAGCCCAATACAACCTATAAACCGTGCAATATTGTACAGAGAAGTAGATGTGTGTGAACAGCCTACGATGAGCAGAGCTCGAGGCAATAAGGCTTATAAGCCACAAGTAGAATGTGTTAAGGAAATGTCATCGATTACGAAGGTTTATGTTATATCAGTAAGTAAAGCGGAAAACGAACCACTACTTAAGAGTGAGGATACCTCTTGATGTTGTGAGACCGCAACAGCGGTAGTTATGTGAACTAAGTTCAGGGAATGTGTTAAGAGTTGACCATGTTTTATTACCCAAGAATGATGTGAATAGGAATAATACGAAAGGAGTGGTTGCACCAGTTGCGGAGATCGGATGAGTAAAAAGTCTAATAGCCACCACCATAGGTGTGGGATGCTAAATATGTAATGAACAACGCTCAAGGAGCATAAAGACTCGAAGAATAAAGTATTCGGAAATCAGCCAAATGAGTGTAATGGCGGAAACTAAAATAATAGTGGATGCAGTGTAAGTTAATGTTATGCAATGAGTAATAGCACGGTGCGCAGTAAGCGACCGTTGCATAAGTATGGTTAAATAATAATGTGGCAATAAGACCAGTTATGAGTGAAACTCAATGGACATATAAGTAAGTGATGATACACAGACCGGGCAATAAGCCAACGGTCGGTACTATGTGATAAGGAACTCAGTGTGAATTCCTATTGCTATCGCATAAGAGATTTACTGTCAAGAGTTTACGCCTCTGCACTCTGTAGGACTGAGTGTTTTGGTATTGCTCTTGTGCAGTAATGATTGAGTGAGATAGCTAGGAAGTTTTGGCAAATGTTAAATGTGATAGAAGAACAAGACTTATGGTGTGATAAAACCGATGCATAAGACAAGCACGGTCGTACCAATAAAAAGGTACTTGATTAGCATAAGCAAACTATAGTAACACGATTATTAAATATCGGTATGGAATATACCTCAAGTGTTGGAAATAACCGACAGAGTACTACACAATACGTAGTAGCTCAAACTTAACCGACAGTAAGTCGGAAGTAGTCAAGTTAAACACTGTGAAGTACAAAGCAATACATATAGTAAATTATCATGGAAGTGGATAGAAAGTGTGTAACTCGCCGAGTTCGTTGCACGGTAAGAAATGCCACGCGTCGGTTGAGAAACCGTTATTACCGAGATAAAGGTGATAATCGGGGATGTACAATACAGTAAGAATAATATATGGGGCAAACTAAGCTCTAAGTTATCAAGAGTTGCGCAGCAGAAACTAGTGAGCCAGCAATTCAAGTGTTAAATGTGTGTAGTGAACATGAGTGAACGGCAAATTAATGATGCCTAAAAGCCTCACAGGCCAGAGTCGAAACCACTTGAGAGTTAAAATAAACTCTAGTGAGAATTCTTGGTTAGGGACTAAACCGCCAATATGGCTAAAATCCTCAAACCATAACACATTGTGTAATAAACCGCGTGGAGATAAACACTTCACGACGGTAGAACGTTTAAAACCAGTGGTTAAGTGATGATTACGTGGGGTAATCCCTTTTAAGGGGGGTAGAGCGCAAATCGTTTAGTGTGTTTTACCGTACAATTGTACGTGAACTGTAGTGTGCATAGCACAAATGATTTGTTTTGTGATGATGATTGCGTGTGGTTACATAAACATACGCGTTCATTCATGGTTTAATTATGGTAATTGCGCACTGAAGATGCGAATACCATTGTGATAAGTGTGTTATTTTGTTAAGAGATGTGTGAAAGTATAAGTATAAGGGGGTAAGGAAACTCCCGGGGAACTAAAACCCCGACTATATATGTTCATATAACACTAAATGTAAAACCGTGTATCGTATTTTGATAAAAGTATATATATATACAGTGTTGTGATTTATGAAGAGGTATGAAACCGACATAGAACCTAGTGAGAATAAGATTCCCTAGGTGACGGGATTAAGTTGAATTTGGATGATGATCGATAGACGGAGTTCTATCCCTTGGAGATGTATGATTATGACTGGAAGGATTAAAAGATAGAAAATTGGAAATGAATGTGTTATCTGTTGTTTGAAAATGAAGTGGGAGGTGAAACTTGATTATCATGAGATCAAGGGAAGCCGAACACAAATTGGGGTGGAAGGATAGTTCAACTCTGATGCTGATCACATTAGGGTTGGATGATTCTTGAAACTCTCTATAAGTGGTCACAAATAACCACATCAAGAATAAGATGCAGTAATGATAATTGGACTTGGAGTTGTATTGTGTTTTCAAAGAATTTTAAATTGGGTTTTAAACTTTCATATGGTATTTTCAAGACTTCAATTAATATTTTAAGATTATTAAGTGGTATTTCAAAGGAAGGACTACCTTTATGTGACCTTGTAAAGGATTTTCAACTAGTATCCTTCCAATAAAGGATTTCATTATACTTAACCTCATAGAGGGTATTTTCCGATTACTTGCTCACGAGCTGAGGACGTACGAGCCTTTGTCTTCGGACCGGTGACATGAGAAGTATACTTTAAAGATGTATGCAATTGTTTGATCTCCCAAAGGAACGGGGACCAGAGTGTCCATCGCGACGGGTTCTGCGGGATCACAGTGTATATGTACTCAACATGGGTCTCGAACCCATGAAGAGATGGAAAAGGAATTTCTGGTTGATATGCATGCTAAGACATGTTGTGTGGTATGTGTAATAATTATTATTTTGGACCTTGAGTCCTAATGTGGTTAAGTTCCGAAAGTGTTATGTTATCAAGACCTACGAGTTTAAATGTTGTTATGTTACCCAGACCAAGAGTCTAAGGGTTGTAATGTATGTGCAAATGTTGTTAAGGTACCCGGACCATTGAGTCCGAGGTTACTATGTGAGTATGTTATGTATGTATGGATGTGTTACCCGGACCATCAAGTCCGAGGTTGTGATGTAAAATATGTTTGTTATGGAAGTGTTATGTTGCAAGTAATCCCGTATTCTAACCAATGATGTTTGGGAAGTGTGAACTTCGAGGACGAAGTTCTTTTAAGGGGGGTAGATTGAAATACCCCAAACCTTAATGTGTTAATTAATTATTTAATTATAATTTTCTAAGGCTAATTAAGTCCTTAAGATCATTGGTGAAGAAATGAAAACCAAAAAGAAGAAGAAAATGCGTAAAAGTCACATAACGTGAAAATACGTATTTAATTATTTTAGGAGGTACATAACCTTCATTAGGGTTATAATATATTTTTATACCTTAATTACACACTAAGAACGTGTGGGAAAAATTCCGGAAGATAACGGATCCAAACAATGCGTTAAAACGCTAACGGAGTCTTAAACACGCTTTTCGAGAAAATCCAAAAACGTGACTTTAAATAGTTAAATGACCCCGTAAAAATAATAGTTGATTATGTAACAATAATTAATCATTAATGGGAGTTTAATAACCATTAAAATTAAAGGAATGAGAAAATTTCTGGAAAACGGTCCCGGTTAGTGAATAGTACTAAACCGGGTAAATAAACGAGCGTTTCTATTAAAAGACGAAAAACGCTCCAGCATGTTTATATTAGTGGGCCGGTTTATTAATGTAGACAGCCCACTCACACAAGACGTTAACTAATTAATTAAGTCAAGAGAGAGCCAAAATAACAAAGGGCACAAATACCCCCTTCTCTCTCTCTCCTCCTTATTTCTTTTTCCCCTCTCTCTTCCTCTCTTTCCTCTCTTTTCTTTCCCAGCCGGCTCCTTCCTCCCTCTCTGCCGATGGAGTTCTCCTCCACAAGCAACAATGGATTCCTCACTTCTTCTTCATCCCCAAGCTCCATTTGAGCTCCAAATCAAAAACAAATCGCATATTCTTCTTCCTCTCATCTTCCTCTACCATCCTCTCTTTCCGAAATTTCAAAAGGATGAAGTTGACCTCCATGGGTTTTCCCCATTTGAAGAGAAAATGGCACCAATGTGAAGCTTGGAGTCTCCTCTTTCTTCTAAGGTAAAAATTTCCAAGAGAAAGTCATTTTTCCTTCATCTCTTGGTGTAATCAATTTTCACCATTTTGATACCTTGCTTTTCTCCTTGTTCTTGAGCTCCAAATTGACCCTTCAATGGTGGAGAAGTTCCCCTCTTGATTCAAGGGTGAAAATCCCTCTTGAAAGCTTCACAAAGGTAAACCCTAATTTTGTGTTCTAGCCCTTTGATTGAATTGAAATATTCCAAGGGTTTAGATAATTAATTGAGTGTGTTTGTGTTCTTGATGTTGGGATGGATTTGGAAACTCCATACCCTCTTAATCGATTTTTGGAGGAGATGAGGAGCAAGAGGTGAATTAAGGATACTTGTGGAATTAAGGTAAGAAAAACTACCTTAAACCTTGTTGTAATTGTTTAAGTTGTTTGGGATGGGTAAACGAATTAATGAACCCAAATGTATGGATTGAAAACTATGTTGTAAAGTGTTTAGTTGATGTTAGAAGAGGTTGTGAATTAATGTTGAGTTGAGGGCCTTAAGAGCCAATTGTTTTGAGTTTGTGATTGATGTTGTGGTTATGGAATTTATGGTGATTATGTTGTTGTTGATGGATTTGAGGATGTGTTATATGCTGTTAGGACCCTGAAAAGGGTGTGGCTAGATTATGGATGAGAAGGATGTAAATTGAGGAGGATGAATGTGTAAGGTTTATGGGGAAGTTATGTCAAAATTTAATGGAAATGAGTGTTTGATGATGGTTGATGGTGAGAGAATTCAGGTGTTGGTTTGGGATGTTGAATGTGGAAAAGAATGATAGCAAAATGGTGCTAGATGACTTGGGATTTCAAGGAGTGAGTATGGATTTTTGGAAGTGCAATTATAGGTGAAGATTTGCCTCTGTTAGCTGTGTTTTTGGGTACGTCCGAACTTCCGTCCGGACTTGGAAGTTCGGACATGCCCCGTCGTTTTATAAAATTTCGGAGTTTCAGTTGTGTCCGAACTTCCGTCCGAACTTGGAAGTTCGGACACTCGAAAAATTTTCCTAGGCTATTTAGTCTCGACTTGTGTCCGACCTTCGATGTCCGGACACAAGTTCGGACGCCTGTAAGTTTTCTTCACTTTTGGCCTCGACTTGTGTCCGAACTTGGAAGCTCGGACACAAGTTCGGACAGGTAGAATTTTTCTTTGGTTTTGCCTCGACTTGTGTCCGAACTTCGAAGCTCGGACACAAGTTCGGACATAGTGTAATTTTGAGCAAAAATTTTGTTTAAGGGTAGGAAATGATATCCAACGATGGGGATTAATATGTGATGATGTTATAAGGTTGTTAAGGATAAATAAAGTGAGTTATAATGGTAATTGAGTGGTGAAAAGTTGTAATAAAAATGTAAAGTTATAAAACTACCGAACGGGGTTAATCATGGGCGCATTAGACGTTAAATAATTATAATATGCCCCGATGTTAATAAGATAGTTATAATGTTACCTGTTATTCAAAGAGTTTCAAGGAACCAGTGATGGCACACTTGAGTGCACCTTCGGTGACAGGTATGGTTTTCTTGCAACCTGTGTCCTACCGGATTACACCGGCTTATATGCCAATGTGTTTTTTCTGTGTGTTTGCCACCTTGCAAGATAAAGCATGAAATGAGTTTATAGTAATTCATTATTGTGGCGAAATTAATTCCGATACCGCTTAACCCTAATTTATGTGTTAAACGATAGTTAACCGACCTTAGGTTCACATAAGAGATCGGTATTCGGATTAAACGTCCCAACCACGGGAACGTTCTAACTACGGTTATCCGTGCGTTTGTGTATGCTGTGACTATGTGTGAAGTATGTGACATTGTTTTGTGTGTGGTTGTTATCGGATACAGTTATCCATGTTTGTTAAAAAGGGATGTTACTCCCCTTATGTGTCTAACAGATGTAGTAACACTATGTGATGTATGTACGTGATAAGTTCCATAAAGGAACCTTTAACTAATTTGTATATGTTATGTATGGTGAGGAATCCGGTCGTTCCGGTCGCGCATTTTGTTTGGGAGTTGATGCATATATGTGAATTAACTCCCATCCTGTGTTTGTTAGGGTTGTTTTCCTTCATTGGATTTCGACCTCCCACTAGCTTAGCCAAAGCTTACCTACCCGACCTCCACATCGGGCTAGGAGGGAAATCATGTATAATGTTGGTAGGGTGTTGAAGCCTAAGTTGCTTCGATTCCCTCTTTGTTATGTTACGGTTGTTCTTCCTCCTTGAATTACAACCACCCACAAGCTTAACCAAGGCTTACCTACCTCATCACTATTGGAGCTAGGGGGAAATTGTGTATGTTGTGCTCGGTCCTATATGAGGCCGCCACTCAAGTAAAGAAAAGTATGTATGTTGTGCTCGGGCTTATATCACCCCGGCACTCCCTAAGTAAAGTTTATGTTCTCTAAGAAGAGTGGAATTAAGTTGTGTATGTTGTTAAGTGAAGTGTGTTGTTATGTTGTGTGTGCTAACCTTGTGTATGTTCTATTAATGGATGTTTGCTTATAAGCATGATAGAGTGTGAGTTCGTGCATGTTTGAAATAAAATCAACCGCATGCTAAGACGACAAATAGTTGTGCGTGGCCCGGTAGCACGCGGGCTGCGGGATTACCATACCAGCAAAGGTGCTGACCCCCTTTGGGGCCCCCATTACTTTACAGGTACAAAGGAGCTGGAAGCCGTTCGAGAGTAGGACGGGTAGTTTTGTACATGGGTAGACTTTCAAATTAAACATGTATTGTAGGTGTAGTAAGACCGAAATTGTATCGGCGTTAGTTAGTAAGTACTCGGTATAGTTGTAATGTAAGTGTATGATGAATGTTGGACATGGAACGGGATTAATGTGTAGATGCTCAGGAGTTTAGTCCATCAGACCGGTACGATGTATGTATGTTAGCCTTGTTAGCCACGTGGGTGGCTAACGGCGTGTAACACCAAAGAATCGAGTTATGTTGTGAGTTGTGATTTCCGCTGCAAAGTATTGTTAAGTGTGTGTTATTTGTAGTTGGGGTGTTACAAGTAAACAATTGTATAAGGTTATAAATACTCCTGTTATTAGTTGGTTAATACCGAGAGAGGTTTAACTAACAAATTGTCAATGAGACTTCAGCTAACTGGAACTTGGGAGGAAAGGAATCCGGGACTGACTCCGGTCATGCGTGTTTAGGTTAGGAGGTCTTCATCTGTATCAGATATGTCTTCCGCATATGGCTCATCTACGACTTGTCGCCTAGGGTCGACAAACAGACCAAACCAGCTCGAGTGAACAGTTCGAGATGGGAGGCAATTCAGGAGGCGCGGGAGGCTCAAGCCTACACCCCTCATACTTAAGAATTAATGTTTATTAACCCAATGGAGCTAATATGAAATACCCCGAACTTAAATATAGGGATTAAGATTAATCTAATACGTAATTAAAGGCCAATGACGCCTAAAACATTGGTAAGGAAAAATAAATCCAAAAGAAATAAAGAAACACTTTAAAAGTGAAAAACGCTAAATAAGCGTTAAATAACCATAGGAGGTATGAGGACCTCGGTTAGCGTATTGTAAGGATTCTAAAGGCTTAATTAAGTCTAAATAATATGTGGGAACAATTCCCGAAGAAAACGGATCCAAATAATGAACTAAACACCTAATAGAGCTTTAGAGCATGTTTTTCGAGAAAACCCGAAACGTGACTTTAAGTGGTCAAACGGACCCGTAAAAATTATAAATCATTAAATAATAATTATTAAGCATTTATGGGAGCTTAATAGTCAATAAAAATAATTAACGAGGAAATTCCAGAAAACGGACCCGGTTAGTGAACAGTATCGAAACCGGGTAAAATAACGAGCGTTTTCTGTAAAAGACGAAAAAACGCTCCAACTAGTATAACGTAAGGGGGCCGGTTTTTACTGTTGTAGACAGCTCTCTCTCACACACATAACTAGCTAATTTAATAAGGGAGTCAAAAAGCAAAAAGCAAATAAAGTACAAAAGCACTTACCTTTTCTCTCTCCCCTCATTTTCTTCTCTCTCTCCAACTCCTTCCCTCTCTCTCACGGTGGACTCCCCTCCTGAAACTCTCTTCCTCCTCTTGGTGGGAACCGATTTTGAGCTCTCTCCAAAATAGCTCCCATGGCAATTCTTCTCTCCATGCTCTACCTCCATTTGAGCTCCAATCACAAAAATAATTACATATTTGTAATCCCCTCATCCTCCTCTATCATTCTCTCTTTCAAATTCGAAAAGGATAAGTTTCATTTCGTGGGTTTTCCCCATTTGAAGAGAAAAGCACACCATTATGGAGCTTGGAGTCTCCTCTTTGCAACAAGGTAAAAATCTACATGAAAAACTCATGTTCACACCCATTCCTCTCATAACCGATTTGTACCCCTATGTAATGCCTTGTTTTTCTCTCTCTCTTTTGAGCATAATCTCAACCTTACAATGGTGGTGGAATCACCTTCTCAAACCAAGGGCTAAAACCCCTCCTAAAACACTCCAAAGGTAAACCCTAGAATTTGTGATTTGAACATCTCAATGAGTTAGTAAATCTAAGGGTTAGTATATTAATTATATTTGCCTTGTATGCTTTGGGTGATGGGAATGGAGTTTGGCAACTCCATTCCCACAAACGAATGGGACAAGAGAGAAGCAAGAGAAGAAATGGAAAAGAATGAAGGAATTATAAAGCTCAAGGATTTGAATTGTGAATACCGGAGGAACATTGGGATACAAGTACAACGGTGAAAGGTATGATTTCTTCATGCCCTGTATCCTAATCTGGTTACCCCGATTTGTGTGCTTATTTGACCACCTAATAGATAAATGCACGAAACCGGATTATATTGCGCTTACTTGTGCTTGTTTACATTGTTCTTGACATTTGTCTTGAACAATAGGTTGTATAATTCATGAAACATATGGATGATGATGATGTGTATTGTATTTGTAGTGTACTTGTATGTTGCACTGTATTTTGTATGGATGTGTATATGAGCTTGTACTGTACTATTGTGGCTTGAACGTGACTTGTGCTAATTCCTAACTAGCTAACTCCTAACTTAAGTGAGTAAATTGGAATGAGTACAAGTCTCCGATATAGCTTCGCCACGAGTGAGGATGAGGTGACACAAGAGGTTGGATCCGATTCCTGGTTCGTAAGCTGGTCCACGGCCCAAATCCTTAAGTGGGTAGCATCCTGGATTAGCGAACCAAGTAAATCCCGGTGGTGGGACGGAGTAGTCCCCGGGCCGGAGGTCCCGACGACTTAACATGAGTAAGAGTAAGAGTAAGTAAGTATGTATGAGTATGAGAATGAGTATGTATGCGTATGTATGAAGTAATGAGTAAAAGAGTAATCTCCACCCGATTAACCCGGGTGGACCAATGAAGCTAACCCATATTGTAAATTGTGTATGTATTGGGTATATGTATTCGGAAGAAGGTAAGTATGTATTGGATGGTTATATTGTATTGCTAGATATGAACTGGAGTGTATGTATGTATTCCTTGCGTAGAGTATCGTAGTATATGTATGAAAGCATGCCTGCATGTATGTATGAATAAAATGAACCGCATGTATTCGACCAAGTGGTTGGCGTACCCTCACTAGTACGCGGGGTATGCGGTTATCATGCTCAGCGAAAGCTGACCCCTTCGGGGGACATTTTTTAGTGTGCAGGTACCCGAAGCGGATGTGGCCAGGGTGAGAGACCGGCGGCACACCCTTGTAATTAGAAGTAAGTAGTTGTGAGAAAATGGGTAGTGAATAGACTCTTAGTGAGTATGTATGAATTTGGAAGAGGTATTACACTTGTATAAGGATCTTAGTAAACTCGGTATGTAGATTGTATTGTAATGTACTTGGAGTGTTGTATAGAATGCAATTGTAGTAGTATTTGGTGAATGGAAAATGTATTGTAGATTGTAGTACTCGGGATTCCGGTCCATCAGACCGATGCTGTATGAAGAAGTAGTAGCCTTGTTAGTCACGTGGGTGACTAACGGCTTTGTATCACCCATTATATGTAAGTATAAATCCGCTGTGTATCTGATATGTAAGGAGATTGGACGGTAATGACAGTATTAACAGTAGGGGTGTTACAAAAAGTGGTATCAGAGCGAAGTATCGCTCTGATGACTGGAAATACCGAGTTAGGAATACCGAGTTAGGAATTAGAAGCTTAGGGCTAAGGGCTGAGTGTTAGCATTAGAGATGTGCTAGTTAGGAAACAGAGTGTGAGAAGGATACCTACAATACCAGTCCCGCCCGCCGCGAACCCCACTGTATAACTTTGGAAAGGACGCCAGAGAGAAGGAAAGTCCTCTCATACTCGGGGAAACCCGATCTGGCAGTTGTGAAGCAATCACACAGTAAACAAGAACCGGCACGTGGTAAATTCCAAGGATTGGAAGCCGGAAATGAATTCCGGTTAAACCACAATACCCGCACTCAACAGCGGTTGAACGAGCACTCCACCACGAGGAGGCTGCAACTTACAACAACATGGGGCGACATGCTTCGCAGTCGCGAAACCTAGCTAGTCAACCAACAGCAGGAAAGAAGCACTAACCGTGCAACGGAATGGAAAGGGGAGCAGTAACAGAACCCGAGACACAAGTCTACGGGATAGTAATACTTGAATATTACCACCAACGGTATGCTAGCTGACTAAGGACATAGTCAGGAACGGTAACTCCAAAAACCACAACACCGAAGAGGTTATAATACCTGGCCAGCATAGCTTACACAGCTACAAGAACATCCACGGGATATAATCTAATAGGACTACAAGAGTAGTGCCTAAACAAGGAAGGCTCAGTAACCACCACAAGATGAGTGGGAACGAGCCACAAGGAACGACGCTAAAACCGAATAGAAGGAGTCTCCAAGGATTGGAGAAACACCCCGATTATCAACAATTACGTCAAGATCATTAAGAAGCTACCTAAGGGAGCGAGTATACCGATTGCAGATCAACAAGATCAGAGGAAAGGTCAACAAGACTATTAAATACAAGCAAAGACCATACCAAGATTGGTTTAGGATTATCCAAAAACCACCGATACCGCGCACTTGCCAAGGCAAGTGCAGTAAAGACAGAAATATGTAAAGGAACACTAATACGTCACAAGTACATAGTAATGTACGGTGACAGTAACGAAACAACCACAGGATCAAACATCCTAAAACTGAAGGAATGGAACCTTGGAAAGGCCTAACGGCCCGACCACTGTATTTAGAACATACCAGTCAGCGAGAGGCTAGACTTGGTCAAGACCTCAAACATGGCTATGCCATGAGAGATTTCTTTTAACACCGAACCACTGTTTTAAAACCAAAATTTTCTTTTCAAACCTCAAACCTCTTTTAAAAACCTTGGATTTTAAAACCAGACCAACATGATTATGGTGAGTATCATAGAATGATACAAGAGGAGTTGGCAACAGAATACTTCACCTAGGCGTGTGACGAACACTACAAGTGTACCCATTACGGGATGTGGGACAACCGCACTCCGAAGGAGCTTGCGGGCCTGACACGTAGTGGGTAAGTGGTAACGTATCAACATGGTACCCCACGTATGTATACATGTAGTGTACGACACACGGGAAGTAGTCAGCTCCGTTCTACGGACCATCAGTGAGTTCAAACCAGAACAGCTGGACACCTCAGACGATCAAGTATCGAGAGACGCAGAGAATCCATCTGAAGATGAGGATAAGAACTAGAAGTGCAAAAAGCACAGACTAATAAGTGTAGACATTGGATATGTCTCAAAGAATCCAAGCAGTTACATGACTGCTGGGAAGTATACTCAGCCTAAACACAGCAAGGCAATCGCCTATAGTGTGAACATCACAATGCTCAATAAACGGGACGGAATTCCCAAGAGCAACCCCAAGATTACCACAAGTATACTCCATCATTGAAGGGGATATCAACCTAGTCCTAAGCACTAGGAGCAAGTGTAAACAGTCTACCCAAGAACGGGAGACGTTACAACCCAAAAAGGGACAACTCAAACACAACACCATAAAAAGACACAGTGGACAACGTGTCATCAACATTAGCCGGATGTAACGGCATGCTTCAACAACACTCAGGAGCAATCCTTGAAGAGTGTCTGCGTTACAATAGTCGAACAACAGCGACATGATAAAAGCACGAGAGTTAAAATGAACACTCGGTTAGAACACCGAAGGGATTTCACTTAACAGGAAATGCCCTAAGATATTGAGAGACACCTATTAACATTAGATTACCTAAAGGGTATCCTATGAACGGAAGCGTGATGTCACGACTTACCATGGAGCCAATAATACCTCCAACCTATGACGGTATACAAGGAGTGGAAACATGTATAAACAGCTTGCAAAGAGCATAGCTTGCAGCAATACGACTCAGAAGTTGTAAACCAAATGCGTTATATAAACTTAAACGGTTGCAAAACCGGCACCAATTGTTAACAAGACCTACAAAAGATATGGCCCATACGACAAGAAATCAACAACTGGACCATAAATCCAACCCAACATCCTGAGTGGCTTATAGTAATGGCCACCTCAGTGTCACTGTCACTAGAGCACCAGTCTAGTATACAGTTGACGGAGTTAAATACCCCTCATGCCTTCGTAGCAATTGTACACAGAGGCATAAAAATCATGATAGTGCCAACAATGGCCTGGTCCACACTTGGACACTAAGAGAACCCAGGGAAAGTACCCTCCTTAACCGAAGACCACCAAGGTGGTGAAGATGTGAATCCTTAGAAAGGTCTCCATCTATTATAACAGTAAAGCCTACGCATATAGATATTGCCAAGAGGCGATGGAATCAGGAAATGAGATTTCCAAACCATTACGACTTAAGGGAGTAAGTATACTCCTCATGCACCCAAGCATGAGGTGAACCATTACATAAACACTCAATATAACAACCTTGTCATGAGACCTATGAGTGGAGACAACCCCTCAACAAGAACTTTCATTATCAATGACAGAGTAAACTACACAGCTAGAGCCTATCATTAGTGCCCAGCACTGGAAAGACAGTAATTGTCAAAACAATCAATGTGAATACACATTGAAAACCACGAATGACCAGCGCTCAAGAGAGCTTGTAACCCGATAAATTACTTCATCCGTATCAACCAAGATACTTGGTAAATTATATCATAAATGATGATAAAATGTGAGGTAAGCTAACCTACACATGAAACCTACATTGAAATAAACATCCCCACAATGGGAAGATAATAATATTGCGGTATGCTACGATAACCGTCATACACGAACAGGGGAACCCTCAGTGTACACACCATAAGGAAATGGTGCCAATGACCATGGCAATGAGTAAAGAGAAACTATCACAGTAACAGAAACAGTAAAGACAATGTTGTACAGTGAGAAAGAACACGGTGCGCAACAAGCGACCGCTATGAGGGAGTAGTAAGCAATAACACGGAGTATAAGTATGAAATGACAGACAGAAATATTCCTTCCTATCACATAAGTGACTTACTGTCAAGCGTTTACGCCTCTGCACTCTGTATGACTGAGTGTTTTGGTATTGCACTTGTGCAGCTAATGATCTAATGGGATGGCTAGGGATATGGAGAATGTAAACCGTAGTAAACCTTCTTTTCACCAACAAACATGGCACTAGCCAGTTAAGCAAGCTTAGCAACAAACCGTGCGGCCTAAGGCCAAGAAGCACGAAGAGCGTACAATACACTAACAATCACAAAGTGTGAATTCCAATGGAATGAGGAGTGAAAAGAGACTTAAGAAAGTCACTAGGACCGACGCATAGAAATGCAAGGTCATACAAGTAAAGAACACTTGTACTGAACCAGGGAAACTGGTAGAATTCAGAAGCTAGTGACACTAGAGGAAGCACTACAACTAAGTAGTGACTTAACCTCGCCCGACAATAAGTCGGAGGAGCTTAACGAATAATCGTAGAAGCACGAATAGCATGTGCAGAAGACTACCAGAGAGCTGGTTATAAACCTTAAACTCATTGAGTTCAAACACGGTAAAAGAATACCGCATCTGTTTAATAAACCTTATGCCCATAATAGACGGATAAAAGGTGATGCATAGTACATTAAGGATAGCACGAAGGGTAAATAACCCGAGTTATCAGGGTCGCGCAGCAGAAGCTAGTGGGCCCCAGCTAGTAAGTATAGCAAATGGCTATTAATGCCTCGAAGCCTAATAGGCTAGAACCGAATTAATGATGAGTTAAATAAACTCATATAGAAATCCTTGGTGCAAAGACTAAACCATTGGTATGGTTGAGACCTTTGACCAGAGTTTATTGTATAATGTACCATAGTGAAGCTAAACGCTTCAGATTGCCCAAATTGATTAAACCAATGTTTAATAATAATAACACATGGTAGATTACGTGGGCGTAATCCCTTTAAGGGGGGTAGAGCGAAAACCGCTTAATGCAAGTTTATAGATAAAACACATAAAACTATAATGTGCGTAGCACAAATGAGAAATTATTCGATGAGTGGTACTTACGTTATATAAACATACGTAATCATTCATATTGAATTGTGGTAACTAAGCATTAGACATGCAAATACCATAGGGTGAATATACCCATCTTGTAACACCAGTGTAAGAGTATTGGTAAAGAAGAGTAACGAGTAGTGGACGAAGCTCCACAAGTATTGTAACCTTTGAAGAAGTAGTACGAAATGAATGAGGATAGTAGATGGATGAAGATTATGAGTAGTGGAATCGTAGGTAAAATATTTGAAACAATTGAAGACAACTAAATCTTAGAAATGAAGTATTCCTTAGTTAGAATATAGGATATGATGGTGAGTAATGGACGGAAGTAGTGAAGGTGATGAATGAGTGATGATGAAGGATTAACCAGGAGTATAAGAGTTTGGGAAATAGAGTGAGGATGATTGATGGACCGATTCCATCCCTTGGAGATGTATGAATTCGTAATCATGACTAGGAAAGATAAAGACAAAACATGAAAATAATTGAATTATTTGCTTGTTTGAAACTGATGTGGGAAGTCGAACTTGATCCTGATCAGATCAAGGGAAACCGAACACAAATTGGGGTGGAAAGATAGTTCAACACTGATGCTGATCACATCAGGGTCGAATGATTCTTGAAGCTCTCCTTAAGTGGTCACAAGAATCACATAGGATAGAAGTAACGAATATAAATTGGAATTCGGAGTTGTGTGTTTTAGGAAAACTACTAATTAGTAATATTGAAAGATAGTCTTAGTATGGAAAATGAGGATGTGTTAGAAGCGTTATACCGGAGAAGGTAGTAGTGTAGCATGTTGTATATTCCAAGGGCAGCGGGACATAGAGGAGTCCCGTGTCTAGAGGACCTGAGTGCCTGCGGGATTGTAATGTGTATCGCATTGCTTTGGGGATAGCTTTGCACTGTATGTACGTATAAATGTTGTAATGAGGAACCGGATGGTAAGTAGTAATATGTGTTGGAGTAATTATAGGACATTTGTAGAGTATGGAATGTAGAGACCTAGAGTAATGAATCTGGCAATCGTAAGGAGGAAGAACGTGGACCACGGTATTGGACATGTAAGAAAGAGTAAGCATTGTAAACTTATAACCTCGAACAACTTTGAGGACAAAGTTCTTAAGGGGGGTAGATTGAAATACCCCGACCTTAAATATGGCAATTAAATTATCCTAATAGGTATTTAAGAGCATAATAATGCCTAAGTAATATTGGTAAGGAAAAATAAATCCAAAAGGAATAAGGAAACACTTTAAAAGTGAAAAACGCTAAA
Organism: Limonium bicolor; assembly: GCA_023374045.1. NCBI lineage: Eukaryota > Viridiplantae > Streptophyta > Magnoliopsida > Caryophyllales > Plumbaginaceae > Limonium > Limonium bicolor. The sequence continues at coordinate 152,682,864 of CM041776.1, read as the reverse complement.
TAAGCGTTAAATAACCATAGGAGGTATGAAACCTCGGTTAGCGTATTGTGAGGATTCTAAAGGCTTAATTAAGTCTAAATAAATATGAGGGAACAAATCCCGAAGAAAACGGATCCTTAGAATGGATTAAAATCACTAATGAACCTTAAAGCACGTTTTTCGAGGTAACGGGAAAACGTGTCTTTAAGCGGGTCAAACAGACTCGTGACAATTTTGGTCAACTAAATAATCATTAATAAACATTAGTGAAGCTTTGGGACCAATAAAATCAATAAAACGAGATTAGTAAAAACTGTCAAAAACGGAAATTTGTGGGGTAGAATTATAAATAGACAAACTTATGTGTCCATTTTGAAAATAAAAAGTAAAAGTGAATATGTGTGTGTGGGCTGTCCGATTTTGGACCCTCCTCTCACACTCCTCACACTCTCCTTATTTCTAAACACCAAAACAATAAAATACAAACACCCCCCCTTACTTTATTACTCCTCACACTCTCACATACTCTCTCTCCTACCTATTCTCTCATTTCCCTCACGTGAACAAGCCCCTCACCCTCTCTTTTCTCTTCTTCTTCAACCCATGCGATTTCCATGTGAAAGAAGAGAACCCACAAAACCTCAACCTTCTCTCCTTTGTAACTCTCTCCACACACTTCCAAAAATTATAAAAATACCACCATTGTAATCCTCTCCTCAAGAGCTACTTTTCACATCATTCTTTCCAAAATCCGAAAACAGCATTTTCGATTTGAGGGTATTCCCATTTGAAGCTTCAACACCACCATTAGAAGGCCCTTGTTCTCCTTGTTCTTCTAAGGTAAAAATATTTCGAAAACTCCTTCGTTTTTCTTGTCTCATGGGCAAAACGAAAATCTAGACTAACCCTTGGTTGGTCCTTGTTCCATAGCCGATTTTGGCATTCTTGGTGGAGTTGGAATTTTGTTGTTGAGCCACTCCCAACAGCACTTGAACCATTGGAAGGTAATAAATATTCTAAACCCTAGAATGTGCATTAGCACTTAAATATGTATGAGTTTAGTTTTAGTATTGAAAATATGTATGTTGGTGGGCTATAGTATTAGATTGTTGCAGTACCAAAACCGGTAGAGAGAGAGAAGGAAAGGAGAAAGAAGAAGAAAGAAACTAGAAGAAAAACAAGGTAAGGAATGCTCACCTTTGTGTAGTCTTGTAATTGTGTATGTAACAGATTTTTAGAAATGAAAGTTGGTATTGAAAATGGTAATGCATTGGTAGTGCAAATGTGTAAGAGAATACAAGTATTTTGAAGCCTTAAAAGACTTTTGAAACTTGTCAAACAGATTGGGAATGAGTTATTAAGTGCAGGAATTTTAAGTGTTGTTTTAGTATTGGTAATGTACATGGGAGCTTGTGTATTTTGGTTGTTGAAACAGGTGAGACAGTATAGGTATGATGAAAAACAATGTGTGTGGATATAAGAAATACAAGGGAGACTATGGCAAAATTTGCCTAGGAATAGAACACTTAGAGAATTAAAACTAGGTGACTAATGTGAGTGTGTAACAGATTTTGATTAAGGGAAACAGAGGGTAAGTTGAGAGAGATGAATAATGTACTCTAATACATTAGGAGTATTAGAAATGCCAATAGAAGAGGGAGATGTAGAAGGGGAGTGTAAGTGTGAAAATCTGTAGCAAAAGGGTATAAGAATGTATGGAGAAGTTAGGAAAGGTTAGTGTGTAAGAATTGGTAAAAGGAGAGTTGGACTTGGGTATAGGTATTGTAGTTGCTTGGAGATGAATTGGAATGGCAAGATGGCATTAGGAGAGGGAACTATGTATGGAGGAAATAGGAACCCAAAATCTGTAGCAAAAACTACTTGGAGAAACTATTGTAAGTGTTGAAAGGAAGTAAGGAATTGTGTAAGTTGTTTAATGGATTTAGTAATGGATTTGGTGGATGAGTTAAGGAGTATTAGGGGGTTTAAATTGTGTAAAACATGTTAGGATGTATGTAGGAAGATTGGGGAAAACAATGGGTGAAATTGGAATCGAAAACAAGGTCTGTAGCAAATTCTGCTACCGACCGACCCAGAGTCTGGGTCGGACCGTGGGTCGGTCGGAGCTTAAGAACCGAGTATAAACCTTTCGGGAATGGACCGACCCAAGAGCCGTGGGTCGGACGTGGGTCGGTCGGACCAAAAATTTCTGTTGTCGAAGTTTCGGACTTCGACCGACCCGAGCCTGGGTCGGTCGGTGGGTCGGTCGGAGCTTGGACAACAGGTCCGAAACTTTCTGTAATGGACCGACCCAGAGGTGTATGGGTCGGTCGGAATAATTCTGGTCGGTCGGGAGAAATTTCAGGGAACGAAACTTACTGGAATGGACCGACCCAGGGCTTGGGTCGGTCGGTGGGTCGGTCGACCCATAACTTACAAAAAAAAAACTAAAACTAAATGAATGTGACTAGTATATATATATATATAAAATATATATATATATATATATGTATACCCACCTATACATATGTACATGTATATGTAAGTAAGTAAACATTGTGAATAAGTAAGAGTAAGTAAATGAAACATAAGTGTAAGTATAAGAGTTGTAAAGACTTAGTAAGTATGAGTTAAGGAGCATAGTAAGAGTACAAGTAAAGAATTGTAGATAGTTAATCATTCATTTGCATGTATGTCTTAGGATTTGAATTGTGAATACCGGAGGAACATTGGGATACAAGTACAACGGTGAAAGGTATGATTTCTTCATGCCCTGTATCCTAATCTGTTACCCCGATTTGTGTGCTTATTTGACCACCTAATAAGATAAATGCACGAACCGGATTATATTGCACTTACTTGTGCTGTGTTTACATTGTTCTTGATATTTGTCTTGAACAATAGTTTGTATAATTCATGAAACATATGGATGATGATGATGTGTATTGTATTTTGTAGTGTACTTGTATGTTGCACTGTATTTTTGTATGGATGTTATATGAGCTTGTACTGTACTATTGTGGCTTGAATGTTGACTTGTGCTAATTCCTAACTAGCTAACTCCTAACTTAAGTGAGTAAATTGGAATGAGTACAAGTCCGATATAGCTTCGGCCACGCGTGAGGATGAGGTGACACAAGAGGTTGGATCCGATTCCTGGTTCGTAAGCTGGTCCACGGCCCAAATCCCTTAAGTGGGTAGCATCCTGGATTAGCGAACCAAGTAAATCCCGGTGGTGGGACGGAGTAGTCCCCGGGCCGGAGGTCCCGACGACTTAACATGAGTAAGAGTAAGAGTAAGTAAGTATGTATGAGTATGAGAATGAGTATGTATGCGTATGTATGAAGTAATGAGTAAAAGAGTAATCTCCACCCGATTAACCCGGGTGGACCAATGAAGCTAACCCTATTGTAAATTGTGTATGTATTGGGTATATGTATTCGGAAGAAGGTAAGTATGTATTTGATGGTTATATTGTATTGCTAGATATGAACTGGAGTGTATGTATGTATTCCTTGCGTAGAGTATCGTAGTATATGTATGAAAGCATGCTTGCTGCATGTATGTATGAATAAAATGAACCGCATGTATTCGACCAAGTGGTCGGCGTACCCTCACTAGTACGCGGGGTATGCGGTTATCATGCTCAGCGAAAGCTGACCCCTTCGGGGGACATTTTTAGTGTGCAGGTACCCGAAGCGGATGTGGCCAGGGTGAGAGACCGGCGCACACCCTTGTAATTAGAAGTAAGTAGTTGTGAGAAATGGGTAGTGAATAGACTCTTAGTGAGTATGTATGAATTTGGAAGAGGTATTACACTTGTATAAGGATCTTAGTAAACTCGGTATGTAGATTGTATTGTAATGTACTTGGAGTGTTGTATAGAATGCAATTGTAGTAGTATTTGGTGAATGGAAAATGTATTGTAGATTGTAGTACTCGGGATTCCGGTCCATCAGACCGATGCTGTATGAAGAAGTAGTAGCCTTGTTAGTCACGTGGGTGACTAACGGCTTTGTATCACCCATTATATGTAAGTATAAATCCGCTGCGTGTATCTGATATGTAAGGAGATTGGACGGTAATGACAGTATTAACAGTAGGGGTGTTACAAAAAGTGGTATCAGAGCGAAGTATCGCTCTGATGACTGGAAATACCGAGTTAGGAATACCGAGTTAGGAATTAGAAGCTTAGGGCTAAGGGCTGAGTGTTAGCATTAGAGATATGCTAGTTAGGAACTACCGGTGAGTACCGGATACCTACAATACCAGTCCCGCCCGCCGCGAACCCCACTGTATAACTTTGGAAAGGACGCCAGAGAGAAGGAAAGTCCTCTCATACTCGGGGAAACCCGATCTGGCAGTTGTGAAGCAATCACACAGTAAACAAGAACCGGCACGTGGTAAATTCCAAGGATTGGAAGCGGAAATGAATTCCCGGTTAAACCACAATACCCGCACTCACAGCGGTTGAACGAGCACTCCATCCACGAGGAGGCTGCAACTTACAACAACATGGGGCGACATGCTTCGCAGTCGCGAACCTAGCTAGTCAACCAACAGCAGGAAAGAAGCACTAACCGTGCAACGAATGGAAAGGGGAGCAGTAACAGAACCCGAGACACAAGTCTACGGGATAGTAATACTTGAATATTACCACCAACGGTATGCTAGCTGACTAAGGACATAGTCAGGAACGGTTAACTCCAAAACCACAACACCCGAAGAGGTTATAATACCTGGCCAGCATAGCTTACACAGCTACAAGAACATCCACGGGATATAATCTAATAGGACTACAAGAGTAGTGCCTAAACAAGGAAGGCTCAGTAACCACCACAAATGAGTGGGAACGAGCCACAAGGAACGACGCTAACCGAATAGAATGGGAGTCTCCAAGGATTGGAGAACACCCCGATTATCAACAATTACGTCAAGATCATTAAGAAGCTACCTAAGGGAGCGAGTATACCGATTGCAGATCAACAAGATCAGAGGAAAGGTCAACAAGACTATTAAATACAAGCAAAGACCATACCAAGTTGGTTTAGATTATCCAAAACCACCGATACCGCGCACTTGCCAAGGCAAGTGCAGTAAAGACAGAAATATGTAAAGGAACACTAATACGTCACAAGTACATAGTAATGTACGGTGACAGTAACGAAACAACCACAGGATCAAACATCCTAAAACTGAAGGAATGGAACCTTGGAAAGGCCTAACGGCCCGACCACTGTATTTAGAACATACAGTCAGCGAGAGGCTAGACTTGGTCAAGACCTCAAACATGGCTATGCCATGAGAGATTTCTTTTAACACCGAACCACTGTTTTTAAAACCCAAAATTTTCTTTTCAAACCTCAAACCCTCTTTTAAAAACCTTGGATTTTAAAACCAGACCAACATGATTATGGTGAGTATCATAGAATGATACAAGAGGAGTTGGCACAGAATACTTCACCTAGGCGTGTGACGAACACTACAAGTGTACCCATTACGGGATGTGGGACAACCGCACTCCGAAGGAGCTGCGGGCCCTGACACGTAGTCGGGTAGTGGTAACGTATCAACATGGTACCCCACGTATGTATACATGTAGTGTACGACACACGGAAGTAGTCAGCTCCGTTCTACGGACCATCAGTGAGTTCAAACCAGAACAGCTGGACACCTCAGACGATCAAGTATCGAGAGACGCAGAGAATCCATCTGAAGATGAGGATAAGAACTAGGAAGTGCAAAAGCACAGACTAATAAGTGTAGACATTGGATATGTCTCAAAGAATCCAAGCAGTTACATGACTGCTGGGAAGTATACTCAGCCTAAACACAGCAAGGCAATCGCCTATATGTGAACATCACAATGCTCAATAAACGGGACGGAATTCCCAAGAGCAACCCCAAGATTACCACAAGTATACTCCATCATTGAAGGGGATATCAAACCTAGTCCTAAGCACTAGGAGCAAGTGTAAACAGTCTACCCAAGAACGGAGACGTTACAACACCCAAAAGGGACAACTCAAACACAACACCATAAAAGACACAGTGGACAACGTGTCATCAACATTAGCCGGATGTAACGGCATGCTTCAACAACACTCAGGAGCAATCCTTGAAGAGTGTCTGCGTTACAATAGTCGAACAACAGCGACATGATAAAAGCACGAGAGTTAAAATGAAACACTCGGTTAGAACACCGAAGGGATTTCACTTAACAGGAAATGCCCTAAGATATTGAGAGACACCTATTAACATTAGATTACCTAAAGGGTATCCTATGAACGGAAGCGTGATGTCACGACTTACCATGGAGCCAATAATACCTCCAACCTATGACGGTATACAAGGAGTGGAAACATGTATAAACAGCTTGCAAAGAGCATAGCTTGCAGCAATACGACTCAGAAGTTGTAAACCAAATGCGTTATATAAACTTAAACGGTTGCACAAAACCGGCACCAATTGTTAACAAGACCTACAAAAGATATTGGCCCATACGACAAGAAATCAACAACTGGACCATAATCCAACCCAACATCCTGAGTGGCTTATAGTAATGGCCACCTCAGTGTCACTGTCACTAGAGCACCAGTCTAGTATACAGTTGACGGAGTTAAATACCCCTCATGCCTTCCGTAGCAATTGTACACAGAGGCATAAAATCATGATAGTGCCAACAATGGCCTGGTCCACACTTGGACACTAAGAGAACCCAAGGGAAAGTACCCCTCCTTAACCGAAGACCACCAAGGTGGTGAAGATGTGAATCCTTAGAAAGGTCTCCATCTATTATAACAGTAAAGCCTACGCATATAGATATTGCCAGAGGCGATGGAATCAGAAATGAGATTTCCAAACCATTACGACTTAAGGGAGTAAGTATACTCCTCATGCACCCAAGCATGAGGTGAACCATTACATAAACACTCAATATAACAACCTTGTCATGAGACCTATGAGTGGAGACAACCCCTCAACAAGAACTTTCATTATCAATGACAGAGTAAACTACACAGCTAGAGCCTATCATTAGTGCCCAGCACTGGAAAGACAGTAATTGTCAAAACAATCAATGTGAATACACATTGAAAACCACGAATGACCAGCGCTCAAGAGAGCTTGTAACCCGATAAATTACTTCATCCGTTATCAACCAAGATACTTGGTAAATTATATCATAAATGATGATAAAATGTGAGGTAAGCTAACCTACACATGAAACCTACATTGAAATAAAACATCCCCACAATGGGAAGATAATAATATTGCGGTATGCTACGATAACCGTCATACACGAACAGGGGAACCCTCAGTGTACACACCATAAGGAAATGGTGCCATGACCATGGCAATGAGTAAGAGAAACTATCACAGTAACAGAAACAGTAAAGACAATGTTGTACAGTGAGAAAGAACACGGTGCGCAACAAGCGACCGCTATGAGGGAGTAGTAAGCAATAACACGGAGTATAAGTATGAAATGACAGACAAAAATATTCCTTCCTATCACATAAGTGACTTACTGTCAAGCGTTTACGCCTCTGCACTCTGTATGACTGAGTGTTTTGGTATTGCACTTGTGCAGCTAATGATCTAATGGGATGGCTAGGGATATGGAGAATGTAAACCGTAGTAAACCTTTCTTTTCACCAACAAACATGGCACTAGCCAGTTAAGCAAGCTTAGCAACAAACCGTGCGGCCTAAGGCCAAAGAAGCACGAAGAGCGTACAATACACTAACAATCACAAAGTGTGAATTCCAATGGAATGAGGAGTGAAAAGAGACTTAAGAAAGTCACTAGGACCGACGCATAGAAATGCAAGGTCATACAAGTAAAGAACACTTGTACTGAACCAGGGAAACTGGTAGAATTCAGAAGCTAGTGACACTAGAGGAAGCACTACAACTAAGTAGTGACTTAACTCGCCCGACAATAAGTCGGAGGAGCTTAACGAATAATCGTAGAAGCACGAATAGCATGTGCAGAAGACTACCAGAGAGCTGGTTATAAACCTTAAACTCATTGAGTTCAAACACGGTAAAAGAATACCGCATCTGTTTAATAAACCTTATGCCCATAATAGACGGATAAAAGGTGATGCATAGTACATTAAGGATAGCACGAAGGGTAAATAACCCGAGTTATCAGGGTCGCGCAGCAGAAGCTAGTGGGCCCCAGCTAGTAAGTATAGCAAATGGCTATTAATGCCTCGAAGCCTAATAGGCTAGAACCGAATTAATGATGAGTTAAATAAACTCATATAGAAATCCTTGGTGCAAAGACTAACCATTGGTATGGTTGAGACCTTTGACCAGAGTTTATTGTATAATGTACCATAGTGAAGCTAAACGCTTCAGATTGCCCAATTGATTGATTAAACCAATGTTTAATAATAATAACACATGGTAGATTACGTGGGCGTAATCCCTTTTAAGGGGGGTAGAGCGAAAACCGCTTAATGCAAGTTTTATAGATAAAACACATAAAACTATAATGTGCGTAGCACAAATGAGAAATTATTCGATGAGTGGTACTTACGTTATATAAACATACGTAATCATTCATATTGAATTGTGGTAACTAAGCATTAGACATGCAAATACCATAGGGTGAATATACCCATCTTGTAACACAGTGTAAGAGTATTGGTAAAGAAGAGTAACGAGTAGTGGACGAAGCTCCACAAGTATTGTAATAACCTTGTGAAGAAGTAGTACGAAATGAATGAGGATAGTAGATGGATGAAGTTATGAGTAGTGGAATCGTAGGTAAAATATTTGAAACAATTGAAGACAACTAAATCTTAGAAATGAAGTATTCCTAGTTAGAATATAGGATATGATGGTGATAATGGACGGAAGTAGTGAAGGTTGATGAAATGAGCATTAGGGATTGAACCATGGGTAAAGCATTTGGGAAATAGAGTGAGGATGATTGATGGACCGATTCCCATCCCTTGGAGATGTATGAATTCGTAATCTGACTAGGAAGATAAAGACAAACATGAAATAATTGATTAGTTGCTTGTTTGAAACTGATGTGGGAGTCGAACTTGATCCTGATCATATCAAGGGAAACCGAACACAAATTGGGGTGGAAGATAGTTCAACACTGATGCTGATCACATCAGGGTCGAATGATTCTTGAAGCTCTCCTTAGTGGTCACAAGAATCACATAGGGATAAAGTAACGAATATAAATTGGAATTCGGGAGTTGTGTGTTTTAGGAACTACTAATTAGTAATATTTAAAAGATAGTCTTAGTATGGAATGAGGATGTGTTAGAAGCGTATACACGGAGAAGGTAGTATGTAGCATGTTGTATTATTCCAAGGGCATTGGACATAGAGGAGTCCCGTGTCTAGAGGACCGAGTGCCTGCGGGATTGTAATTGTGTATCGCATTGCTTTGGGGATAGCTTTGCACTGTATTACGTATAAATGTTGTAATGAGGACCCGATGGTAAGTAGTAATATGTGTTGGAGTAATTATAGGACATTTGTAGAGTATGGAATGTAGAGACCTAGAGTAATGAATCTGCAATCGTAAGGAGGAAGAACGTGACCACGGTATTGGACATGTAAGAAAGAGTAAGCATTGTAAACTTATAACCTCGAACACTTTGAGGACAAAGTTCTTAAGGGGGGTAGATTGAAAATACCCCGACCTTAAATATGGCAATTAAATTATCCTAATAGGTATTTAAGAGCATAATAATGCCTAAGTATATTGGTAAGGAAAAATAAATCCAAAAGGAATAAGAAACACTTTAAAATGAAAAACGCTAAATAAGCGTTAATAACCATAGGAGGTATGAAACCTCGGTTAGCGTATTGTGAGGATTCTAAAGGCTTAATTAAGTCTAAATAAATATGAGGGAACAAATCCCGAAGAAAACGGATCCTTAGAATGGATTAAAATCACTAATGAACCTTAAAGCACGTTTTTCGGGTAACCGGGAAAACGTGTCTTTAAGCGGGTCAAAAGACCGTGACAATTTTGGTCAACTAAATAATCATTAATAAACATTAGTGAAGCTTTGGACCACTAAAATCAATAAAACGAGATTAGTAAAAACTGTCCAAAAACGGAAATTTGTGGGGTAGAATTATAAATAGACCAAACTTATGTGTCCATTTTGAAAATAAAAAGTAAAAGTGAATATGTGTGTGTTGGGGGTGTCCGACTTTTGGACCCTCCTCTCACACTCCTCACACTCTCCTTATTTACTAAACAACAAAACAATAAAATCAAAACCCCACACCCCCCTTACTTTATTACTCCACACTCTCACATACTCTCTCTCCTACCTATTCTCCTCATTTCCCTCACGTGACAAGCCCCTCACCCTCTCTTTCTTCTTCTTCTTCAACCCATGCGATTTCCATGGTGGAAAGAAGAGAACCCACAAAACCTCACCTTCTCTCCTTTGTAACTCACTCTCCACACACTTCCAAAAATTATAAAAATACCACCATTGTAATCCTCTCCTCAAGAGCTTACATTTTCATCTTTCCAAAATCCGAAACAAGCATTTTCGATTTTGAGGGTTTCCCCATTTGAAGCTTCAACACCACCATTAGAAGGCCCTTGTTCTCCTTGTTCTTTAAGGTAAAAATATTTCGAAAAACTCCTTCGTTTTTTCTTGTCTCATGGGCAAAACGAAAATCTAGACTAACCCTTGGTTGGTCTCTTGTTCCATAGCCGATTTTGGCATCTTGGTGGAGTTGGAATTTTGTTGTTGAGCCACTCCAAACAGCACTTGAACCATTGGAAGGTAATAAATATCTAAACCCTAGAATGTGCATTAGCACTTAAATAATGTATGAGTTTAGTTTTAGTATTGAAAATATGTATGTTGGTGGGCTATAGTATTAGATTGTTGCAGTACCAAAACCGGTAGAGAGAGAAGGAAGGAGAAAGAAGAAGAAAAACTAGAAGAAAAACAAGGTAAGGAATGCTCACCTTGTGTAGTCTTGTAATTGTGTATGTAACAGATTTTTAGAAATGAAAGTTGGTATTGAAAAATTGTAATGCATTGGTAGTGCATGTGTAAGAGAATACAAGTATTTTGAAGCCTTAAAAGACATTTTGAAACTTGTCAAACAGATTGGAATGAGTTATTAAGTGCAGGAATTTTTTAAGTGTTGTTTTAGTATTGGTAATGTACATGGGAGCTTGTGTATTTTGGTTGTTGAAACAGGTGGACAGTATAGGTATGGATGAAAAACAATGTGGTGAGTATATAGAAATACAAGGGAGACTATGGCAAAAATTGCCTAGGAATAGAACACTTAGAGAATTAAAACTAGGTGACTAATGTGAGTGTGTAACAGATTTTGATTAAGGGAAACAGAGGGTAAGTTGAGAGAGATGAATAATGTACTCTAATACATTAGGAGTATTAGAAATGCCAATAGAAGAGGGAGATGTAGAAGGGGAGTGTAAGTGTGAAAATCTGTAGCAAAAGGGTATAAGAATGTATGGAGAAGTTAGGAAAGGTTAGTGTGTAGAATTGGTAAAAAGGAGAGTTGGACTTGGGTATAGGTATTGTAGTTGCTTGGAGATGAATTGGAATGGCAAGATGGCATTAGGAGAGGGAACTATGTATGGAGGAAATAGGAACCCAAATCTGTAGCAAAAACTACTTGGAGAAACTATTGTAAGTGTTGAAAGGAAGTAAGGAATTGTGTAAGTTGTTTAATGGATTTAGTAATGGATTTGGTGGATGAGTTAAGGAGTATTAGGGGGTTTAAATTGTGTAAAAACATGTTAGGATGTATGTAGGAAGATTGGGGAAACAATGGGTGAAATTGGAATCGAAAAACAAGGTCTTAGCAAATTCTGCTACCGACCGACCCAGAGTCTGGGTCGGACCGTGGGTCGGTCGGAGCTTAAGAACCGAGTATAAACCTTTCGGGAATGGACCGACCCAAGAGCCGTGGGTCGGACGTGGGTCGGTCGGACCAAAAATTTCTGTTGTCGAAGTTTCGGACTTCGACCGACCCAGAGCCTGGGTCGGTCGGTGGGTCGGTCGGAGCTTGGACAACAGGTCCGAAACTTTCTGTAATGGACCGACCCAGAGGTGTATGGGTCGGTCGGAATAATTCTGGGTCGGTCGGGAGGAAATTTCAGGGAACGAAACTTACTGGAATGGGGACCGACCCAGGGCTTGGGTCGGTCGGTGGGGTCGGTCGACCCATAACTTACAAAAAAAAAAAAACTAAAACTAAATGAATGTGACTAGTATATTATATATATATATAATATATATATATATATGTATACCCACCTATACATATGTACATGTATATGTAAGTAAGTAAACCATTGTGAATAAGTAAGAGTAAGTAAATGAAACATAAGTGAAGTATAAGAGTTGTAAAGACTTAGTAAGTATGAGTTAAGGAGCATAGTAAGAGTACAAGTAAAGAAATTGTAGATAGTTAATCATTCATTTGCATGTATGTCTTAGGATTTGAATTGTGAATACCGGAGGAACATTGGGATACAAGTACAACGGTGAAAGGTATGATTTCTTCATGCCCTGTATCCTAATCTGGTTACCCCGATTTGTGTGCTTATTTGACCACCTAATAAGATAAATGCACGAACCGGATTATATTGCACTTACTTTGTGCTTGTTTACATTGTTCTTGATATTTGTCTTGAACAATAGTTTGTATAATTCATGAAACATATGGATTTGATGATGTGTATTGTATTTTGTAGTGTACTTGTATGTTGCACTGTATTTTGTATGGATGTGTATATGAGCTTGTACTGTACTATTGTGGCTTGAATGTTGACTTGTGCTAATCCTAACTAGCTAACTCCTAACTTAAGTGAGTAAATTGGAATGAGTACAAGTCCGATATAGCTTCGGCCACGCGTGAGGATGAGGTGACACAAGAGGTTGGATCCGATTCCTGGTTCGTAAGCTGTCCACGGCCCAAATCCCTTAAGTGGGTAGCATCCTGGATTAGCGAACCAAGTAAATCCCGGTGGTGGGACGGAGTAGTCCCCGGGCCGGAGGTCCCGACGACTTAACATGAGTAAGAGTAAGAGTAAGTAAGTATGTATGAGTATGAGAATGAGTATGTATGCGTATGTATGAAGTAATGAGTAAAAGAGTAATCTCCACCCGATTAACCCGGGTGGACCAATGAAGCTAACCCATATTGTAAATTGTGTATGTATTGGGTATATGTATTCGGAAGAAGGTAAGTATGTATTTGATGGTTATATTGTATTGCTAGATATGAACTGGAGTGTATGTATGTATTCCTTGCGTAGAGTATCGTAGTATATGTATGAAAGCATGCCTGCATGTATGTATGAATAAAATGAACCGCATGTATTCGACCAAGTGGTCGGCGTACCCTCACTAGTACGCGGGGTATGCGGTTATCATGCTCAGCGAAAGCTGACCCCTTCGGGGGACATTTTTTAGTGTGCAGGTACCCGAAGCGGATGTGGCCAGGGTGAGAGACCCGGCGGCACACCCTTGTAATTAGAAGTAAGTAGTTGTGAGAAATGGGTAGTGAATAGACTCTTAGTGAGTATGTATGAATTTGGAAGAGGTATTACACTTGTATAAGGTCTTAGTAAACTCGGTATGTAGATTGTATTGTAATGTACTTGGAGTGTTGTATAGAATGCAAATTGTAGTAGTATTTGGTGAATGGAAAATGTATTGTAGATTGTAGTACTCGGGATCCGGTCCATCAGACCGATGCTGTATGAAGAAGTAGTAGCCTTGTTAGTCACGTGGGTGACTAACGGCTTTGTATCACCCATTATATGTAAGTATAAATCCGCTGCGTGTATCTGATATGTAAGGAGATTTGACGGTAATGACAGTATTAACAGTATAGGGGTGTTACAGAACTGATGTTGTATAAATGGATGGGTGTTGATTGATGGATGGATTTCTATGCCAAAGTCTTCGGTATTTATAAGTCAGATTTAAGGCTCATCGATTGTTCATTGATGTCTTCTTTTTAATTTCCTTCAGTTTCATGAATTGAATAGAGACCTCTGAACTCCTTTAACTTACTCTCTTCAATTATTTCATCGATAACACTTGGAAGACTCCGGAGTTACCTGCACGTAAATAGGTAGTTAGTGTAGGCACTTTAATTTATTTAACTCATCTTGAAAATGTTAAATTCCCCACATATCCATCCTAAGTCATTTAAACACAATAACTTGTTTTATGAAAGTTTCTTTTAGATATATGAATGGACTTCAATTAAGTACTAAATCAGGGTAAAACAACAATCAAGACAAGAGATTTTGACAGTAAAAATATATAAAATATAAGCTTATCAAATTCACCCACACTTGAATTCAGCTATGTGACAAATGGAATCAATCTTGAGAAGAATAACCTGCATAGCCAGAAGAACTCAAGTAGAAACCACAACAAAAATGTTAGCAGAAAAAGATAGAGCCATGGGATATGGCAGTAAGCATCAACAAAGAAAAAAAAATCCAACATTAAAGAAATAGATAGTGAAAAGAAAAAAAAAAAAAAAGGGTAAAGGGTGGGTTGCCTCCCCCCAAGCTGCCCAGATTTAGAGTCTCGGGCTAGACTCTCACTTCGTTATCCCGGGTCAAAAATAAAAGTTGACAATGGCGTCAATGGGAGTAAGAAGTGTACAAGAATCAGTAATAAGCCACCTGGATCAAAACAGTACGTTATCTCCGCAAAGAATAGGGAAATAAATACTTCTCAAAACTTGGTGTTTGAGGAGGAATTGAAGGAAACAATCTTCCAGGTGCAGATGGAGTGACAAAGGCTCTTCTTCCTCAAACTAGAGGATATAGACATCCTCGTCTGTCTGGTAAGGCTCAAAGAGTTCGTCGTAATGGCAAGAGGTGGAGACCCGTCCCCCTCAAATCCTAGGATTTAACTCCTCTTCCTCCTCATTCGGGTGAGGGTCAAGGAGGGTTCCACGTGGACAGTCGACTGCAATGAAGAGCTCTGCTGCGCAGGGGGAACCAAGTGTGGGGAGGGAGGGTGACTTGAGATGTCGACAAGTTGCTCCACTGAATTGTTCTCTTACTCTTGAGGTTACCACTGTCAAAGATTGAAGCCTGCTGCTGAGGAGTGATTCGTTGTATATAGTCTGGTTGATCCTCTAACCATAATTGCTCTTGTACGATGAGACAGTCATCGAACTTATGAGCTCCCTCACAATACGAGCAATATATATCTTGCGAATAGGATGATTCCCATTCGAATTGCTCCTCATCTCGCCTCATCTCTTCAATTTTGGGGAAATCTTTCGAACTAATGATTTCATCCACACTGCGAGCAACACAAATCAGAGGAAAAACGGATCAAAAGAACCAGAAGACTCCTGCTGCACTATCTGAACAGGAGTTTGTTTTAAAGCTTGCATCCTCCCTTGAAATTCAGAATAGAAGAGTTCATTGGTCATTTTCATTTCAGCCACCAAATCCTCCATATAATCGATGCCACATCTCACTTCAGCCAGCAACCTATCAACCTCATATGTCATTATCAAAAACAGTTAGAAATCTAAAAACAAAAAAAAACTAAAATAAGTAAAAAATAAAATAGAAGAAAAAACATTGAAATAAAAAGAACAAAAATTATAGCTAAGATAAAATAAGAAAGAAATTAACTATCAAAGAAAAATAAAGAAGAAGAAATAATTGAAAACAAAATAAACTAAGAATAAATAGAATAGAATAGAATTACGAAAACAAGTAAAACAAAACAAGATAAAATAAATTAAATATAAATATAAATAAAACACAAAAATAAAGTAATAATTAAATTAAAACAAGAAGAAATAAACTAACAAAAATACTAAAATTGCTAAAACAATGAACAACTGAGGCTAAGGACTAGACAAAGTCAAGTCCCCGGCAACGGCGCCAATTTGCAAACAAGATTTTTGATCTACTAAAACTATGAAATTAATCTAGAATTTAGTAAATAAAATAGACCTACGGGCTGCAAAATAAATCCCGGTCACTGTAGTAAAGTGTTTTTGACAAGTAACCAGGTATCAATCCAAGGGACTAAGGGGGCGTTGTTTCGAGCGGGGGAAAATGGAATGGAATGAGGAAAGGGAATGGAGAGAAATGGAAAAGAATTCCCTTTTATTTTCCTAGTTGTTTGTTTGAGGTGAGGGAAATGAAATAAATAACCGGTCAAAGGCTGCCGGTCAATGGTCAACGGCTGCCGGTTGTCGGTCAATGATCATTAATTACCGGTGAACATTCACCGGTCAATGGTCATTAGTCATCGGTCAATCGTCATATGTTGCCGGTCAATGTGTAGTGGGAAAGGGAATCCCATTCTCTAGTAGAGGGTGGGGAATCAAGATAGAGGGTTTTGGGGTAATCCTATTCCCTTTCTCTTTCCTGAAAATAGAAAAAACTGGCAAAACAAACAATATGAAAGGGAATCATTCCGATTCCTTATCCTGATTACCCCATCAAACCTTACCCTCTCCCGCAAGAAACTTTGGTTGGATGGGGATACTATAACTGCTGGGCATGTGATTTTTTCAAGTGGTGGGCACCGGTGATGCAATATCGATACTCTCCTCATCCTAGGGTAAGACATGTTGGCTACACCAAATCATACTCAACTATGATAGGCTCTACCTCTACTATTGAATTTGCTCATTCTGAAGGTCCACATAAAGAGAGCATGACAGCGGATGTGCATCTTATCAATAGCATTATAGAGAACATAAAACCCATATGGTGGCATGGCTTTAGTATGGGTTTAGTATGACAGTTGATCCACATCAAGGGGCTCCACATTTGCAATGAATTGTTTGAAATTTTTCATTGATTGTAGTTGTAAACAAGGCCATGGCTTTAGTATGGTGTTTGTGCTTTGTTTACATGGTAATAAGATCCTTATAAAGGCAAAAAAAAAGAGCTGTTGGGCTCAACTAGCTGTTTACAGCAAAAACAGGGGGCATTTTGTGAACATCGAAACTCAAATCGTGGTATATTGTGAACATAAAAACCCATATAGTGGCATTTTGTGAACTATAAAACAAAAAAAAATGGTATTTTGTGAATTTTGAAAAAAGTTTTCAAAAAAATAGTCGTTGCACAGTCGACTCAGCGCAATTCAATTTTTTTAAAAAAAAATTCAAACTTACCGTCAGGGGTATGTTGGTCATTTACCAGAGAGAGTTAATGGCGGAACTAACGTCAGTTAGCGAATAGTGGTATTTTGTGAATTTCAAACTCAAATCATGGCATTTTGTGAACAACTTTCCAAAAAGGGGTATATTGTGAATTATAAACTCAATCGTGGTATTTTGTGAATTTTCCCATAAATGTTTGCACCAACTGTGCACACTAATAGGGCATTAAGTCTGTTGCTCCTAGTTGATGGTATCAATTAGTGCAATCTAAGATGCACTAACATATATTTTTACTAATGGTGTGACATTACATAAGTCCACTATTTGACCAAACCAAATAGTGCGAGAGAATAGTTGCACCATTTAACCATTAGACAAATAGAGCAAATGCAACAAAATTGCACCAATTGATACTACCTATTAGTGAAAGCTAAAGTGTGCACCACCAGAATTTATTTTGGTTGACCGAAACTAATGCACTACTTGTGCGACTATACGGAATGCACTATTAGACACTATTAATTAGTGCGAAAATTAAAGTTGCGCCAATAGGTTAACTCTATCAGAGCCACAATTTTCTTCTGCCCCGCTTGATTTTGCGTTTATTGTCGGTGACATCAACAAGTAGAGCAACATAATAGTTGCCCCAATTGATATGATCAGTTAGTGCAAGTTTCTCTGCCCCCTGTTTGTTCATATCAATTAATGCAAGTTTCTTTTTTGCACCATTTGTTATAGTCTATTAGTGCACTTCAACTTTGCACTGTTTTTTTCTAACTTTTGGTGCAACCTTTCAGTTGCACTAAATGATAATCTAAACTTGCCCCAAAAGCACAATATTGTTGTAGTGAATAAAATTGGTTAACATGTCACTTGTGATTGGTTAACTTGTGGTTTAAATTGGTTAACCTATCAATTATATTTTGTTAACCTATCACTTGTAAGTTGTTAACATGTCACTTGTAAATGGTTAATCTATCACTTGTAATTTGTTAACCTACTTATAATTGTTATCATGTTAATTATATTTGGTTAACCTATCAATAGTAATTCATTAACCTATCACTTGTAATTTGTTAACATGTCACTTGTAATTTGTTAACCTATCAATTATAATTCGTTAACCTATCACTTGAAATTTATTAACATATCTCTTGTAATTTGTTAACCTATCAATTATAATTCATTAATCTAACACTTGTAATTGATTAACTTATCACTTGAAATCGGTTAACAAGTCTTATGTAATTGATTAACCGGATCTTGTAATTGGTTAACGTATTCCTCAAAATGAGTTTTCACACATGTCATCTTACTTCTCGGTATCAAGACCCTAATTTTACTACTTATTGTGTGTATGCATATTCTTTCATGCTTCTTCAAAAGCACAAGGAGCAAGCGTAATAAGACATTTATATAGTTAATTTTGAAATTAAATTGAACACCAACAAATTGGAACAAGCGTAATAACAAGTCCGATAAGCTTTTCTTTTCTGTCCCAAAATAATGACCTGTATATATGTGAAATCTTATGGCTGCCCTCAATTTGTATAAGTGTACTGAAACAATTTGAAGACACAGCAGGAGTGCTGCGTATAACAGCTGCAGCACACCAGTCACACTCCTCCCCTCCAACACCACTCCATAACCTCAACAAAACAAAATATTTGACAGCTCTACACAAATGACAAAATGAAATGCCACATTCAATCAGTGTGGTGATAACAACTTATAAGCAGGTTAGGAATGGATACTAAACGTGGATGCAAAAATATACCTCTGACCATTCCAGGAGAAAGCACTAATGTCATTAATTTAGCCATTATAGTTAAAAGGCAGCATTCATTCAAAACAACAAAAGCCAATACTATGTTGAGGTCTTCAAAGGGGCAGAAGAGGGGCTCTCTAGAGCCAAGACTACTCTGAAAATGAGATTTGAGGCAACTTGCTATCACTTCCCTAGTCTATAAAATTTACAAACGGTAGAATAGCAGCCAAGTAAAGCTAAACAAAATATCAGTGTAGTCTTCCCTTTGAAGACCTCAACCAACCTAGTCTTTGCTCGGCCACAATAGTACCTTCTTTATTATTGTTTTCTACGCAAATACTGGTATATGTCCGTAAAAGTATATTATTTCCCTTGCAATATTAAATATGTGTGTAGTAATAACTATACATTTTAGTCTAGACTAACTGTAAAAAAATGTATTTCATGGTGATAAAGTGTACTTCAATAAAAAAAAGCACTCTACCTTGAAAGTAAGAGTTCTTTTATGTTCTTTTGTTTCTACGTTTTCTCCCATTGATGGCTTTTTTTATTGTCAACTAACTTCAGTAGCTGGAGCTCTCCCCTTCAATACCACTCTAGAACCTCAACAAAACAAAAAACACACATGACAATATTACTTGACAACACAATGGTTAAAGTAGAGTGATCTTTAACATTCTTTAACTATACATGAATTATGAGAGAGAGGGAGAGGGAGAAGGAAACGAGAACGGGAAGGCGTGACTCTCATTACAGAAGGCGTCACCATCGCAACCACCATGGTGATTGGAGCTGGAGCCAGAGATGTCACCAGTCGAGAGGCCACCGAAGCCATAGGAGAGCAGGAGCTGTACCTTCGAAAGAAGGCGGAGAAAGTCGTCATGGCGACGGTGGGAAGCTTTTCGTCCGCTGAAGGCGGGCAGTAACCCGGTGGTCTCCTCCCGGCGAGCTTCCCGGCGCTTTCCGGCGAGCAGTCAACAAGAGAAAACACCGGATAGGAAGCGCACCGAAGAAGACGACCAGAATGCTCTTTATTCATCGATAATCTCCGACGAGATACTGATGTGCGAGGCCTCCGTTGGTTGCTTCGATGGACAAACACATCTCTCGTATATTCATCTCGCGGAAAAGGCGGCCAAGCAACTCCTGTGCTTTGCTTTTGTAACGATGAGCAGTCCAGTCCACGTACAACAGGCGGTGAATAAGATCCATAGTCGGATCTTCTTGGGCCGTAAAATCTTCGCTCGACAAGCTAAGTTCGAGGAGAAGAGTTTCTCGGGCGGTAATGGAGCTTCTGCGAAGCAGAGAGTCTCTGCGAGAAATGCGTACTCCCAGTTTGGCACCCCTGTCCAGCGTCTGCAGCTCCCGTCGTTACTGGTAGAGAAGATGGAGGCGATTGTAAGGCTGCGGTGCTTCAAGAGAGGGCTGAAGCGGTTGCTGGTTGTGAAGATGGAGGCGAGTGTAAGGTTGCGGTGCCTCAAGTGGATGCTGAACAGTAGCTGGTGGCGCGTGTCTGGAGATGCGAGAGGCGCAGACGACGAGCTTGGAGAATCGAGATAGTGGCGCGTGCCTGGAGGTCCGAGAGGCGCAGACACGAGCTTGGTGAATCGAGATAGTGGAACAAAGCCTCAAATTGTGGTGGTCTGTTGTTGTCGGGCACGCTGCTCTTCAACCGAGGAAAGTGCTCCAACTGGCTGCACTAAAGAGGACAAAACAATTTCAAATAATGATATTTCCGGTAGTGCCTCTGATAGTGGAGGATACTTTGGTATGGGATGCCTGTCGGCTACTGGAGCAGTATCCCCATTTATCCAGCTGTTGGTTATTGCCCGGTTTATTTCGCCACAAAACTTTGACCCGTTCGGATGGTATAGTCAATCACAGGGACAGGGCTGGGGCTCCTGGCCTTGCTATCCCGGCGCGGGCTGGTACCTTGGAGGGCGGGAGCAGTCGGCACCTGTCTCTCAGGCGCAGAATGGGAATGTTGGGGTATGCGAGGACCCTGTCCAAAGGGCTATGGGGAGCGGTGTCCGGGCGCCAATAGTCATCCGGTCACCTATTGGTTTTAACTCGGGACCTGATCCAGTTTTGGAAGATATCATCAAGAATGACAGGGGAAGGGGGGAGACTAATTTGCAAAGGATCGATATGCTTGGTAATGGCGAGGATACGGGGGTCAATGTTGACCCGAATGATGGGGCTTCTGATGATCATTTGAGTAAGCCGGGGTCTGAGCTGGTGGGTCCTCAGGCTCAATTGATGGATGACGACTTTGATGATATTGGCCTTAGGAGCCTTTTCGAGGACCCGGAATTCCACCTGGTTTTGAGCCAGTTAGAGATCCTCCAATTATGGAAGATGACACTGAGGGGACAGCTGTTAGAGAGGAAGCAAGGCAAACTCTCATCTTTGCAAAACGGCTCGGATGCACCATCCCTAACGAGAAGCTTACACTGTCCAATTATGAAGAGATCATTCGAAAGCAGAAAGCGAGCTCTCGTCAGAGTCGCATCGAGAGTGATGAGTCCATAGAGGAGTCTGATAGTGGCTCTATGATTACTTCTAAAGAAAAGAGAAGAGATCGAGAGTTGGTGGGATTGGGCCAATAGGTTTTAGTAAGTTCTCCCGACTTAGTAAGGCGGCCATGCGAGGCAAAAAGAAGGCTAGGTAGCTAGCCAGCAGCATCAGTAGGGATAGAGCAAGGCTCTTTTTTCAGTAATGTTATTTTATTTTTAGGTTATTGTTCTTTGTTTTGGTTTCTCTAAAGGGTTCTTAAGCGGGAAAGGCATTCATGCCTTAGTACTGCTATGTAAGCTGGGCAACCAGCCAATTATCAAAAAAAATATTACTTGACAAACCTAAACAGGTGGGGTAAAATGAAACATCACCTTAACATATTGTAATCAGATTAGGAATGGATATAATGAAAGTGGATGGCAATACCTATAACCATTTCGGGAAGCACTGATATCATTCTATAGCCAATAAGTCAATTAGGCAGCAACCATTCAAAAATAGATGGATAGTAACATCAGTCCCCAAAGCAACCAAACCAAAACGCCCCTTAAAACCATGCATATCAGAACATACGTACATAAGCTGCTGAAAGTACCCCGAACAAATGACAAAATGGGGCAGGAAGGCTTTAGATAATAAACAGAGCAACATCAAAAGAAAGGTACAATAGACAATCAGCAGCCCATTGGAGTGAAGAAACACAGCAAAACATCCCCCCAAAGATATGTGCCGCACAAGACCAAAAGAAGCCAAATAAAGTCAGAACTAGAAGTAATCCCAAACATTTGATACATTAAAACTATCATCGTCCATAATCATATGCTTCATGAACTTGATCTTGGCATTGGGAGATGGTCGGCAAAAACCAGCAACATCCTCAACGATAGTAAGCTTCTTACTTGGAGCATTAACATCATCATAAACCTCGATAGACATTAACTCAAGCAGGGGAGACCGGGAGAGTAACAGTTCAATTAGGTTCATCTCACTTTTGAAGCCACTTACTTCTTTGATATTAATTGTACGGAGATTATCAAAGACATGATCTCTAAAACTCTCGATAACAGACTGACTTTCAGTATCATTATCTTCATACCAATATTGCATCTGCACGTATATAAATCATATACGATAAGATGAGACAGATTGTGGCATTACAGCAGTAAATAAGCACAACTTCAAACATAAAAAGAATCATAAACCTTGATGTCAAGTTCCTTCAAGTTTGGAGCGCTAGCACAGAGGCTGATAGAACCCGGGGGTAAGGGTGCACCACCATAGGCACAAGAGGGGACCACCTCCAACTGGCTAGAATAATTGCAGGAGAGAGGAGTATCACTAACTTTTACCGATATATTGTTATTCAGTCTTATCCTTCCATGTTTGTCTTTTTCCTCTCTTAGTATAGTATAAGTAGTGAGCTGTTAACCTAGATAGGTATCTGAATACTTACCTCTTTGGCCACACTGTGGATAGGCGGGCTTGCCCGAATAGGCTCCCTTGGGAGATTTTTACTCTTTTACTTTACCCCTGTTTAGCCATTTATGGCACTAAGCTTGTAAGGTTCCCTGTCAAGTTTCCATTTAGTTCACTAGTGAGCTTCACTATTAACGTGTCTCTGTGTACTGGTGGGTTTGGTTCCATCAATTTGGTATCAGAGCCGTACGGTCCTCTACGATGGAGCAGATCGATAAAGAGATTTGGCAATCTAAAAAGGATGATGATAGGGGTGGAGGAGCTGAGAGAGCGGACAAGTCGCTGGAGATATGACCAAACACCATTACCAGCGCCAAAGGCCAGAAGTGGGATAATCGACGGAATCGGCAACACACGGAGGTGGGCAACCCAGACCTCGGAAGGA
Source organism: Limonium bicolor (assembly GCA_023374045.1). Classification (NCBI taxonomy): domain Eukaryota; kingdom Viridiplantae; phylum Streptophyta; class Magnoliopsida; order Caryophyllales; family Plumbaginaceae; genus Limonium; species Limonium bicolor. The sequence goes on along the minus strand of CM041776.1, from coordinate 152,659,580 downwards.
TCCTTCAAGTCAGGTCGGAGTGAGGTTGTCAACCCGCTAATTACGCCTCTCATGGAGGGAGCAGCATTGGGACTGAAGTCTATTGCCTTGGAGGGGCAGTTGGAAGAGGATGAAGTCAAGAAACTCAAACTGATACAGAGGACGACACAATCAATCATTAAAGAGGTGGAGAAGACAACCATCAACAAATCGATGATGGATTCGGTCAAGGCCAGAGTTGTTCAAGTACGAAGGAAGAGAAGAAGAAATAAGAGAGCAAGGAAGCCAGATGAAAGAGAGAAGGCGGGACCTACAGGTGTTAAAGTAGACCACCAGGTGAGATTTGTTCGACACTCTTGTTTAGATATGAAAAATGGAGAATTAGACAAGAGTAGAAGGCAGAGGAAGATCAAAAAAAGAGGGAGAAGAGAAAATGGATGAAAGAAAAGAAAAGGAAAAGAAAAATAGAATGGACTTACATGTCAGGGCTGGTGGTCAAAAATCAAGCGTGGTCACTAGTAGCAGGAGAGAAAAGGTACGGGAGGCCCCACCAACCTGATGCCCTTTCCGTACACCCAAAGAGCTGCACCATTAATTCCACCGGTTGAGAGCTGGAGGGGGAAGAAGAGGGTAAAGGTTCGGGTGAACAGAGAACGAAGAAGGTTGTTAAATTCATTCTCCTCACTCACCGCTGGATTCCAGCCTTCACTCAAACGGCGCAGGGGAAGGAGAAGAGGGGTGCACCACAGTGGGGATCGGGCAGTCCAGACCACATGTGAAGAAGTTCATAGAACCCCGAAGACGCGATGGCGAGGTGATGACCAGACTGTATGTTCTCTGTTCGGCAGGCTTGACGAGATTTAAGATAGAGCCAGAGAAGAGAAATCAGCTCAGACTCAAGAAGAAGCTGACAAGAAGAGGATATATATGGGGGCTCGGTGGTAGTGGGTCAAACAAATGGAGGAAACATATAAGAGGGTCAATAGTGGGAAACGGTAGCAGATTCTCCTGGAAGACACGATCGGTGTCAGATTTGTATAATTTTGAAGTAAGGAGACAGCAAATCGGGCCAGCCAATTACTATCTACCGTTCTGCTTAATTTTGGAAGGACTGGACAGTTAATTGGGCCCGGCCTTATAGTACATATTTTTCCCAAAAGGAAATAAGGAACGCGAAACTGATTAAGCAATATTCAATCAACAACAATATTTGGGCCCACTATCTCACCTACTGGTCTCAGGAGTTCACGCAGCAGTTGGAGACTCGGCAACAGAGAAATAAAAAAATGGTTACCAAGGATTTATTCTTTACAAGTGAGGAAACAAAAGATTTTGGAAGGCCATTATTGATACTGGGATTGAAGATGAGGTTTCTGGTGGTTAAAAGAGCAAGGTTCTCAAGCTCTCTGAAGTACAGCTTCGTCAAGCAAGGGGGTGGAAAAGAGGACATCAAGAGAGTGGTACTTACAACAATCAATAGCCATTGCACCACCTTGAGGACAAGGTGGTTGTCTACCGGGGAGGGAAGAGAAGAAAAGTGGGCTTGACATTACAACGATACGACCAGACGGGAGTTGTCGGAAACCGACACCATGGGTGTCACCAAAAGAACCAACTACAAATGTCACAAAAGGCATTGTCACCAGAAGAGACCAAATCACATTTTTTTTTTTTTTTGCATCACCTTGAGGACAAGGTGGTTGTAAACAGGGGAGGAATGATAACCCGGGGGTAAGGGTGCACCACCATAGGCACAAGAGGGGACCACCTCCAACTGGCTAGAATAATTGCAGGAGAGAGGAGTATCACTAACTTTTACCGATATATTGTTACTATTCAGTCTTATCCTTCCATGTTTGTCTTTTTCCTCTCTTAGTATAGTATAAGTAGTGAGCTGTTAACCTAGATAGGTATCTGAATACTTACTCTTTGGCCACACTGTGGATAGGCGGGCTTGCCCGAATAGGCCTCCCTTGGAGATTTTTACTCTTTTACTTTACCCCTGTTTAGCCATTTATGGCACTAAGCTTGTAAGGTTCCCTGTCAAGTTTCCATTTAGTTCACTAGTGAGTTCACTATTAACGTGTCTCTGTGTACTGGTGGGTTTGGTTCCATCAGAGGCTCAAATACACTTAAGGACGTCAATATGACGATGCAAGCACACATCATAGAATGACAATCTGTTATCTGACTGAAGTGTGGAAGATCGGTGCACTTAGCTAAAATCTTCATCAAAGGAAATAAACAAATAAATTACAAAAATTCTGCACTAACACAAATATTAAAAAAAAAAATTGGTTAATTAAAATTTGTTTACCTCACAAGTATATCTCCCCAATGTTAGATGCTTAAGGTTAGCCATGTTTTGAAATACGTTCAAGTCTACTGATGATGTATTAAACGCAGTATAGAACAATTTGAATATTTAATTGTCTGAGCACTGCGTAGAGATATGGACTTGAACTCCCCGATCAGGAACAAAGAACGAAGCCTTGGAGAGGGAATTAAGGGCTCGATCACGGCAATCAAATCCACGTACCTTAACTACCTCTAGAGCAGGACACCTTGAAATTACACTGGACATCGTATCACTTCGACCAGAATAAAAAACCGTACTGACAAAATGATATGAGATTTGGAAAACCATGAAATGCAGGTGGAAGGCGAAGCTCACACCACTTAAGTGTCAGATGCTTAAGACCTACAGCTGAGAAAGAGAGGGTAAACCAAAGCGTTCGTAATCTCCATTTTTATTGATCAGAGTTAAACTTGCGGTGTGCCATTCCTTAAAACAGATTGAACAGGGAGATGATATGCTGGCAGCCCTTCACCATTTGGTATAAACAACGAGAATTCACGAAGATGGCCAATGTGCTGCACCAAAAGACTATTATGACATTAGATAGTCAGCATTAAAGAGTAACTTAGAGTTGGACCTCCATTTCTTGGGAACTGGCTTGGAAGTAGAAAGAAGGAGTAGTAGAATGCGTGATCTATCACTAACGAAGAAATTTTGGTCCATCTGTGTCTCCAAACGGCTAGACAAGATGCTGGTCCTTACTTGGTCAACCAAGGATAACTTTTCAAGTATACATTCACTCACGACATCGGGAAGAGGTTACTGATTCTATCCATAAGCTCCAGATTAAGATAATGGGGCTCAGAATCTGGTTACAGTCCAATTGAAAACGGAAGCGGAAAATACAAAAGACCTAGCACACAAACCCAAAATGGGAGGGTAAAAAAAAAGCGAAGAAGATACAGAGGCTTCGGTAGAGGAGAAAGCAGTGTCGGAAAAAATAAGAAAGATGGGGTGCGCCAATTGCGTTTTGGAAATTAGAAAATCATCGCGCGAAATGTCCCGCGGCTCCCGCCTAAAGACTCTCCGGCAGATTTTTTTATTTTCAAGTCTGGGGTTTTTTAAAGTTTTATTCGGTTCCTAATCCACTCATTTTATAATATAAAATAAAATTACTAATATTTTCTATCTAAATTAAAGTGAAACAAACTTCACGAAAGTTGAAATATATTCATCGATATAAACATACATTTACAATTTAATATTTCATTATATTCTTAATAAATGACTTTTTTTTACTTGTCATTTTTTCCCTAACCGGGTCGAGCGAAACCGCTTCACTAGATTATTTTTTTTAGATAATTTTGGCATATAGCCATAATATTAAAAATACATGGTGGATGAGTTGTGAACGGGTCGTCAAAAACCTTCTTAAGTAAAACTGTAACACCATTGATTTTTATCTCAAAAGATAGTTTATAAAAATATGAATCTAACGGTGCAACGGAATAAAAAACGGACGTCAAACGAGTCCTAAAATGCAAAAATAAGATCTGTCCGAACTTGTGTTTGGACGTCTAAGTTTGGACACGAGTCGAGAGTAAGACCGTCTGAGAAAACCATTATGCCCGAGCTTGTGTCCGGACATTGACGTTCGGACACAAGTCGAGAGTTGAAAACCAGAGGCATACACGTCCGAACTTGTGTCCGGACTTCGAAGTTGAGACACAAATCGGGTTTTTAAAGTTTCGTAAGATCCCCTTACGTGGTCCGAACATTGGTCCGAACTTGCAAGTTCGGACATAAGTCGAGACCTGCAAGTTGGATTCGTCCTCGCATGCTGTCCGAACATTGATGTTCGGACAGACTCAATACTGCGAAATCGTTTTAAACTTTCGGGGCCTGTTCGAACATTGATGTCCGGACGGACGTTTGGACAGGTCCTAAAATACAAATTTCAATACGAATTCAGAGATAGAAAGTCATCAAAACACTTATGAAATTGACAACGATATATATGGAGAAACGCTTAAGTAAATTAATTAGCAGTAGGTACCATTTGAACATGTGGAAGCAAGGTTTAAACCTTATATGATCATCTCAATATGATCTATAAAATACAAACAACTACTATTACGAAATCCATAGACAAATATAACTTCATATTAGCAGCGGAAAAAAAAGTCACATTACCAGGGCTACCCGTCACACCCAATTCCCATGGGTGCTCAGGCTAGTAACCAAAACATTAACGAAAAATAATGTTAACTTATAGATCAAAAACTCCAACATAACCACAGTAACGTAATTCTAAAACCAACGTTTTGAATTCCAAATACAGTAACTGATAAAATGTCTCAAAATATCTCATGTTCTCTATTCTATGTGATTGCGCAATCCCGGTTCCCAATTCAGTCATCCATACCTACGATCAGATATCAATAGACAAAAACAGAAAGGATCGCACAGATCAGATAAACTGAGTAAACTCTACCTCAACATGTAAAATACATTTTGAAACCCATTTTAACATTTGTCAAACAGACGAGAGGGAGCTTTGGACATTAGAACGATTTTCTAGAAATCGCAATAACCAGCAAAACAGTAGTAGGGAGCTTTCAATAGGAATTAATCACCTCACCCTAAGTCCTTAAGTGTGCACACCCCCTATGAAACAGCAGTAACATAGAGTAGATCAGAGGGCTTAACTGCAACAATGTGTGTAGCGCAAATAATGATAATGGGGAGCACCTGTGGGTTCCCAAACAAAACAACAATCCTACGAAAGACTCCCCAAAAATCCATTATCGAAACACCAACAAAACAATCCAGTTTCTCCATTTCCAATACGTGGGAAAACAATCCCAATTTTCCAAACCTCAATCTGAGAATCAATAAAATACAACCAAAGCCTTTCCTCTGATTTGTGAAACACCAGTCAAATAAACATGAGCATAGAAATTTACCTGGACAAACAATCCACCTCAAGAATTCAACTCCTCAGGACTACTGGTAGCACCCGTCGACGTAATCGGAGTCTAGGTATTCATAATCAACAATTATAGTCTACAAACACAATCGAATAAAAACATGAATCTAACCAGGTAGAACACTTTACCCAACGAATTCCTAACTGGCACCAGGGAAGCAATTTGACCACGTCAGGAAGAGAAGCGTGAATTTGCAAGAGTTCGAAGGAGAAGAAGCGTGAATATTTTAGTAGAAGTAATAGCGTAAAAATGCCGTGTTGAGGATGAAGGAGTAGTGGGTGAGATCGTGGTTTAAATAAAATAAAGTAAGGGGAAGTGAATTAGATTAAATGATTTATTATCAATTCTAAAGGAGTAAAAGAATTTAATTATTAAAACAACCAGAGAAAGAGATTCAAACTTAATATTGTAATTACTTTAAAGAGAAAAAAAATAGTGACGTTGAGAACCATCGGGAGAAGAGTCAAACCTTTTAACAAATATTCTTTAAGAGATAGGGAAAACAATCTTTAATTTAAATAGTAGAGGAAGATAGTTTGTCGTTGCAACAAGATAGGGAAGAGGGTAATTAACTAGGAAGGAATTAATAAAATTTATTCAATATAGAGATAGAAACAAAAAGAAATAGAGTGAGGCAAAATCAAAAATTATAGCAAGGGAGATATATTCACGTTAAAGAACGATCTAGAGTTCTAGTAATAAGAATATTAGGAGAAGAATAAAGGATTTAATATATATTAATTTGGAGATGTCAAATGGGATTTGAACTCTTGAAGTTAAAAATAATTACTAAGGAAAAGCAAAATTGAATTTGAACTCTACATTAAAATTAATCAATTTAAAGAAGATAATCTAGGAATGTATTCTGGAAACTTTAAATAACGTTGGAACGTCTGAGGGAGGTTGAAGTAGTATTTAGATAATAATAATATTATAAAGACATTGCAGATAATCATAAACCTTTTAAGAAGAGAAAAGATTTTAATGTAAGAGTATCGTTTAACTTCCCTGGGCCACTATAATACTAACCTCGGACTTATTCATTTTCCTGACTATATGTTTTATTATTCTAACTCGAAATTTCGTGGGTGGTTCAAAAACCCCATGGGAAAAAGCTCGGGGTGGAAAAAGAGTACACATCACATCCAAATACAGACAAAACTGACCACATTAACAACTTTCAACCAGGACAACTACTTTACAAGAGACCTAGAACTTGTGGACCCTACTAACGATACTCCCACAAAGAACGAGTAAGAAAAACCAACCTCCAGCCCATAAAACCCCACAAAATGAGAAAATCCACCAAGCTAAGGAACGATCCCACAACCTCCTACATCCTCATAAAGAACCCGGCGAAACTCCGACCATCCAAATCACAAACGGCACCATGGCCCAAAATTGGCTATCTTGGACCTACGGCCTAGTGCACACCAAATACTCGCCTCACCGAGATACTCAACTCATCGTCTCACCCTAGGCCACAAATGACGTCTCACCCTAGGCCACAATCCTCTTCAGAGCATAGGGACGGCTACTTCTGTTGGTTCTCAAGTGTCTCCATCTGAGCCTGGATTTGATTAACAATGTTAGCTTTAGTTAGGCTTGGATTAGGAACTTTACACCCTAATTTTAATAACAGATCGACACATTCCTTCGCTTCCTTTTCTAGGTTAATAATTTTCCCGTTCTCATTCCTTGCTGGAATTTCCATCCTGGACTACGATGGTGGTGGTGTATTATGCACAAGTTCAACGACTTGATTACTGGGGTATCATGTATAAATACTTCCTCTTCACGGTAGTGGTTCTGAGTATCTTCATAACATTTTTATTTTCCTGATTCCCGACATTAGTATCGCCATCCACAACTTCTGTCCTCGAGCGACTAAAACAATGCCTGCAAGGAGAGTCCTGAAAAAGTGTGTTAGGGAATTGAAAAGGTTCCTCCTCGTTTTCTTCATCTTGCTGTCGCGCCTGAGTTGAGAAGGATGCATCTGCACAACTGCTTTTGTCGTCTTATGCAACACTTCCCTGGTCACACTGTGGCGAACCAACAATTCGGCGGTTTAATGACGAAAAAAAGAGAGAGAGAGAGAGTAGTCTCGGGAACGCGCGGGCACGCACTAGAAAAAACCCCACCCCTTTCTTCTTCGTTGTGCAGGTTTCACCAACGAGAGAACTATAGCTCATCATGAGCTATTAGCACAGAGTTGTGCTAGTCCTGAGAGAAGGAAAGATGGTAAATCAGAGATTAGAGAGGAAAAAAGTGAGGTTATTGAATGCGAAGGAAAAGAGAGAAGGAAGAAGGCGGAGAGTCGAGAGGTGCAGTCCTGTTGCACGTCGCATCGGGAATCAATGGGGTTGGGTGTGGAGAAGCAGCAGCGGCGAGAAATTGAAGGGAAGAGCAACAAGGATGATTTTCGGCCGGTTGGATTACACAGTAAAGGTAGATCCAACCTTCGATTCTCTGCGGTGTGTTGTTATTACTCAGATACTAAATCTGCAGGAATCTAGGTAGTGTAGTGATAATTATGATAGCGTGTAATAGTGATTTTGTAAGCAGATTTAGATACATATTGATTTATGATTTCAAGTTACCCGCATCCCAGCCTCATCTTCTCTCGCTTTCTGGAACTGATAACCAAAACCCTCTCAATCTGAGTTCCTTGCTCCCCGCCATGGAAAATATGCTACAAAATTGGAAAAATCTGAAACTCCATCATGCTGAAGCCGAAACATCTAATCTAGAACCCCTTATAATCGACCCCTCAAATCCGATTATAAGAAAGCTTTGGTTGGTAGAGTTTGGCACCCCAGTAGAGTTCATCCACGACTGATCCAAAACTTCATGAATCAAATCTGGAAACCCAAACCACACATTAGAGTGAATGAAGTGAATTACAACACTTTCTCCTTCCTCTTCGCGTCTAAAGCTGAAGTTAAACATGTGCTTGCCAATGGTCCGTGGCACTTTCAGAATCGGCTTTTAGTTCTAAAACCTCTTAACCCAGCTATGAGCTTCGTCGAACATGCCTTTAGAACCATTAAAATCTGGGTTGGCATCCATGGTCTCCCTATTGGCTATTGTAACAGAGCCACGTCTATTCTGCTAGCTCAAAGACTCGGCACCTTTGTTGAATATCCAGATAAGGTAAAACCCTCTCCTGTCTAGAGTGTTGAGGTTTAGAATTGAGGTTAATGTTCAAGACCCTCTATGTCGTGTCCTAATAGTTACCACTGGGCAAACTAAGAGAATATGTAGGGGTCTTATGAGAATTTGCCAAACTTCTGCCATAGATGTGGGAAGATCACCCATACTGTCAATGAATGCAAGATTGTGAAAGATAATCCGGATGCTGTGGAACGCTTTGGCCCTTGGATTAGGGCTGAAAATGCTAGTAGCATGGCCCGTTACAGAAGAATTGCTGATGCAACAATGGAGAGAAGAATGATTGATCAGTGAGACCTCTTCTCTGGCCTCTCAAAATCCTTTCCTCATTGCTAACCCCACCAACAAGTTAATGTTGATTTATCTCTGACTATGGTTTCTCCCCAAGTTGGTATTGTCCATAACCTTCCCTCGCGCCCCCTTGTTAATCCTCAGGGCCATACTCACTGTCTACCTCCTGTGATTTCTACCAACCCAATCCCTATAGCCCCCTTGTTGCTAGAACTCGTCCAGAACTCAACCTTTCTTTGTCTAATCCTATGCTTTCTCAGTCACCCCTCTTTTCCATGGCTTGATCCGCCCTATCTATTCTTGGTACATTAACCCTCTGGTCCACAATCAACATCAAGCTGGACCCTCAACATCTCTGAATGTCAACCCCCAGCATGAGCCCCATAGCCACCCTACAAGAATTTTGACTGGAATGAATATCTCTTTCTTTGACTGATGTGAAAGCCAACGCCCGATTCCATTATCTCTGAAGTTCTCAATGCTGCAGTATCTTTTAAGAACAAATATTAACCAAAATAAAACCCCTCAAATGTCTGAATTAAAAGAAGAGAAATGAGAAAATATAGATTAACTGCTACTCTCTCTTCGGCCTCTGTGATAAAAAAAAACCAGCTCGGAATGAACATGTAAATGAAGATTATGGTGTTATAAAAATCATAAAATCAGAAGGAAACAAACCGGATGGAGAGTAGAGAAGCTTAAGGATGTTTTACCTTAAAATGCAAAATTTTGGAAACCTTGGTTCCTATACTTGCTTCAGCCAAGATGGTGCTTGTTCTAACCTTAGAACACTGAGAATGAGCCAAGGAAGTGATATATGATGAGCTCCAAGTGTAGGTAATGAAGAGATGAAGAAAAAGAGCTAAAATATGCCTTAAACCATTACCTTAGGAGCTTAATAGATTGAATTATCTTTCTAACTCAAGAACACAGCTTGAGAGGTTCAGGAAACTCAGAGGGCTCGGCTGGAATGGGACAAGAGGCAGGGAATGATTGAAATGAGCTTAAATGATTGAAACTGGTAATAATGGAATAGTAACAAGGTGAATCATCACTTAAGAAGATATTTAGCACTTAATGCTGTGTGTGCTGTCTTCCCTCCTCCTTGCCTGCCGACAGCCATGAGGTTAGAAGGGTCAATTAATTGACCATTGATCAATTTGGTCAATTTTGCTTAAAAATGCACTATTTGGGTACTATTCACAAATAAATGTCATTTTTTTTTTTATTTTCAAACTTGGATTTAGACTTTATAATATAGTCTATCATGTCAATTAATAATATAAATGATATACTCCAGTCTTTAAAATGATAAAAAGTCATTATCTTAGAGCTCATACACAAAAAACGTGCTTAAGGTGTTTTAGTGCACATTTTGTGTCACAGGGTGTTTTGAGCTTAGTTTTCTTGAGAACAGTTTTGTTGTGTTCCTTTCTTCATTACAATACTTAGGAATCCACTTTGGATCCTATTTGAGGTCATACAATCATTATGGTGCTTTAAAGCACAATTTTGGCTTTACCGATCTTAAGACATGTTTTTGCCTTGTTGAGATCTTTAGATTGCTCCTCAATGGTATTTAGATGTTTATTAACCATCTGGATCATTAATAGATCATTTAATTATGTTTTTAAGGTTAGGGGTATTTCACTTGGAGTGTTCCCACGGTTTGGAGAAGCAAAAGAGAGGATGAAGAGGCCTGGTGTCGGCTGGGAAGCAAGGCAAATGAGAAAGGTAAGCTAATTTTGCTTTTAAGTCAATTATTGTTACTTTATGTAATAGTAAATCATGACTCATAAGATTGACTGGATATTTGTTTAGAGATTGATTAATGAGTGGGTATGCCAGCTAATATGGGGCGGCAATGGGTAGTATGGTCAATGGATGACATTTGACCATGGTTAAGACTAAGTAATTAAATGTTATTTTTGGGTACTATTCATCCAAAATTACCCATTTTGATTTTATTTTTAAACTTTGATTTAGACTTTATAATATAGTCTATCATGTCGCATTAATGTTATAAAGAATGAAATCTAGTCTTTACAGTGACAAAAAGTCATTATCTTAGAGCTCATACACAAAAACGTGCTTTAAGGTGTTTTAGTGCACATTTTGTGTCGCAAGGTGTTTCTGAGCTCTATTTCCTTAGAGAACAGTTTCATTGTGTTCCTTACATGATAATTGATCTTAGGAATCCAATTTTATATCAAATAGAGGTCATAAGACCTTTAAGGTTTTCTTAGAGCACATTTTTACCCTATTTGACCTTGAAGCATGTAAATGCTTGTTCTTTGTGTTGAAGTGTTGTCCAACAATTGTAATATGTTCCTCTATGTGTTATAATATTTAGGACAAAGTTTTAGGTCCTAAGAAGTTCATTTGGGTATGTATTTACCCTAAACAGTCAAAGAGGTGTAATATCTTGCTTTGTGTTGACCACCGTTTTCTCAATTGACTTTAAGGCATGTTTAGGCCTTAGTTAATGTGATTAGATGTTTAATCCATGTTTAATTAGTTTGGGGTATTTCATTTAATGCCGCATAGGCATATACATTTAATCTTATTCTTTTCCATAACCCATAGTTTTCTTTATTTACAAAATCACCCCATAATTTATACCATGTTATATATATCATATAATATAACATTTTTAACTTATAAAAAGGTATAATATATGGTTTTACACTTGTAAATTACCGAACATACCTCATATATATTCTATATTATTTTTCAACCACCAACTTTCTATAAACAATGTGACCCACTTTATAACATATAGTTTTGTAATATCATTAAAACTATATATTATACAAATATCTTATTAAATACTCTTATATTATTCCAAAAATCACCAAACTTCACCAAAGGGTTATAAATATCCTTACTAACCCATATATTCTGGTTATTACATTTCCACCCCAATTTCTTTTCCAAAGTGTCACAATGACATAATAACTATATATTATACATAATAGTTTATTTTAATTCCAAAATCAACCAAATAAATTCCTAAAAATTCCTAATAGCCCATGGGTGTTTATATACCATTTACACCCTTAACTTTCGTAATAACATATTTACCCCATATGTTATAAAAATGTTTCAATTAAATATTTATCTTATTATAAAACCTTAAATAGTTATTTAACTTATCTAATTTGGTCAAAGCCTACCATATGGTCAAGGTTGACATCCTTAATATTACCTTGACCATTAATTCCCATATATTATGGTTTGTACCCATATTTTCTAGAAATTACCATTTAACCCCAAAACTTTATAAAATCTTATAATTTTTATTTTAAATGCTTTTAACCTCAAACTTTCGGCTTTATTATTATGTAGCCCCCAAATTTAATTTAATTACACATTAAACCCCTATACCTTGCGGTAATATATTTTTATCACCTAAACTTAATTAAAACCTTATAAATACATAAATAAAATGGCCTAAAGTACATAGCCTTATTACAAACATTAGCTTATAAAATAAATTACACATAAATGCCCAAAAATGCATTAAACTCTCGGCCTCACCATATAGTTTTCCATATTTACCAATTTACCACATAATGTCTTAAATTTGACAATTATGTTAATTAATTACTTATATAAATTTACTAAACCATTCCTTAACCACCTAAGGTCAAAATAAGACCTTTTATACCATGTTCACTCACGGCATACATATAAACATATGTATAAGCACATATTAATATACCAAGTGAAGGTTTAAGTGATTTATACCTTATTTTTGCCAAGTTTAGGCCTTGTTTGGCCACGGCTAGCTTAGGATAATTTTTCCACAGCTTCTTTTACATGTTTTCAAACATCAATTAAGGCATGATTAGTCTCCAAGCAAGAGATAACCATTAGAAGTGTTTAATGTATATTTTCAAGGTAAATTTACCTTAGAATACCAAGGCAAGCAAAGATGATCTTCGGCCTATTTTTACAAAACAAAAAGAGTATCAAAAGAGCTACTAAACCAAGGCTTATAACCGGTATAACTCAGATTAGAAGATGGCTAATTTTCACCTTGATTAAAATGCCAAAAATGGTGTTTTTGGCATGGATTTGGCTATTCCTTGAAGCTCTTGATATACCAACTGAATAAACATGTTAAGAAGAAGATTATAAGCCTAAGAAGTCAGGTTTTCCAACCGGAAATGAAAGGAAAGAAGAGATAAGTGCTTAAAGCACATTTTTATACCTTAAGAACAAGATTAGAATTCTCCTCCTTCTTCCCTTGTTACAGCCGAGAAACACACTCCTTTTAACCTCCAAAACAACCTAGAACCATGGATGGAAATGGTTGATGCTTAGCTCCATGGAAAGAGGAAAGATTAGTGAAGAGAATGAACATAAAATGGCTTAATAAGCTTACCTAGATCAATTGATGTTATCCTCTGAACTTGGTATTCTTACGGTTTTGGAGAAGCAAAAGAGAGAGTGGAGCTGGTTGGAGTCGGCTGGGAAGAAAGATAATGGGCAAAGAAAGCTAATTTTGCTTTTTATGTCATTTAATGTTACTTTAGTGCATAGTAATAGATGACTCATTAGGAGATATTTTAGATGGCTTAATATGAGGATGACAGCAAGAGTGGGCGGCAATGGTTGGTTTGGTCAATTGATGACATTTGACCATGGTTAAAGTTAAGTAATTAAATGTTATCTTGGGTACTATTCACCCAAAATCACCCATTTTGATTTTATTTTAAACTTTGATTTAGACTTTATAATATAGTCTATCATGTCACATTAATGATAAAGAATGTAATCTAGTCTTTAAAGTGACAAAAAGTCAATATCTTAGAGCTCATACACAAAACGTGCTTTAAGGTGTTTTAGTGCACATTTTGTGTCACAAGGTGTTTTTGAGCTTTGTTTTCTTTGAGAATGGTTTCATTGTGTTCCTTACATGATAATTGATCTTAGGAATCCAATTTTATATCAAATAGAGGTCATAAGACCTTTAAGGTTTCTTACAAACATTTTTGCCCTTCTTGACCTTTAAGCATGTTAATGCTTGTTCTTTGTGTTGGAGTGTTGTCCAATGATTATAATATGTTCCTTTATGTGTTAATATTCTAGGACAAAATTTTAGGTCCTAAGAAGTTCATTTGGGTATGTATTTACCCTAAACGTCAAAGGGTGCAATATTTGCTTTGTGTTGACCATTGTTGTTCTCAATTGACTTTTAAGGCATGTTTAGGCCTTAATTAATGTGATTAGATGTTAATTGTTTGGGGTATTTCATTTTTTTTTAAAAAATAATAGAATCTAAAATTTTGTAATAATTTGATTTATTAATTAAAAAAAAATGTATTTTTTGTGACTATCTATACTAAAATAATTAACTACATTTATGATTACAAATATAAAAAACTTTAAACATTCTTAGGACTGCGAAAATGATTACTCTTTTTAATATCGGTCAGCATTAACTAAAACCAGTCTGTTTGTGGACCTTGTTAGCTTTTAGTACCAGTTTTTGTCATTAATTTCTGTGCCGATTTCATAATTTCTCCTTAGATTTATTCAAATAGCTACTTTGAAAGTTATTTTTACAACTAACATTAATTTAGTGTCACTCTCAATTTATCCTTGTTATATTTAAAAACCAACCACACGTGAAACCATCAAATGTTAGAGAATATATATATTATAATTCTTAATGAATAGTGATGTATATTAGTATTAAAATCGAATACATACTCCTTCCTCCTACCAATCATTAGTTTTAATGTGATGGACACTATTTAAGGAACTCGTTTTTTGACAACGCTGTCCTTAGCAGTAATTAAGGGCCATAACACTTGCCCGTGGTAATTATGAGCTGGTTGTACAAATTACTCGGCATTCCTCTATTCAAAAATATACGCATGATGTGACAAGAGCAAGACTTTGTAATTTTTACTAATGCTTCTGTACAGTACAGTGTACACTCTAATCATTCTTGGCTTTTTATCATATTTAATCACTTCAATATCAAATACATTAAGAAAAAGTTTTATAAAACTAAATAAAGAAGATATAGTACTGATTGTATAGGGGTTTAGATTTATAAAATTTTATTATTTTATAATAAAAATAAAAATATTTAAATAATAAAAAGATTATTAATAATGATCAAGAGAGTGTAAAAAGGGTTGTATGGAGCCAAGTTCGGTCAAATTTTAAGATGACTCATAAAAATAAATTTAAAGAAATATAATACTCTCTTTGTCCTAAATTAATCATTTTATATATTATGTGAATATATTACTTGACTTCAATGTTTAACCAATTAAAAAACTTACATTTATGTAACAACCAAGTCTAACGTTTGTTTGTTTTTTACAAGTTCGCTATTTATATTCTGGATGAATTAGACCAAACTGCCACACCAAAAAATTAGATATCGGTTTTAAATTTTAATCACCACAAATATCTTTTGCTTCCTCATCGCAAACCTCTATCTTCTTTGCCCGTCTTACTTTTCCAATGTACCGTTCCCGTTTCTTTCGTTAGATTTTTCTTCGCTCTGAAATGCCCCAGTCCCTCCCGACTGTTGCCGACTATTCCTTTGTGCTAAATGTGTCCTTCCGGCTTCCCCCCGACTGCTGTTTCCGGTTCTTCGACCCACAATTATCACTAAAAGCCAGACGAATTCCCAACGCCACTGTTTATCCTCACACTTCTCCTGTCAAAATGTATCCGATTTCTTCTTTTCCTCTACCATTAGCCAACACTCCATGTGCACAAGCTGTGTAGCCCCCCTTCGTTGGCCTGTAACCAACCCCTGAGCTCCGTTATCTCGCTCATGGATAGAATCAGTAACCTTCCCGATGTCGTGATTGAAGGTATACTAGAAAAGTTACCTTGGTTGACCAAGTAAGGACCAGCCTTATCTAGCGGTTGGAGAAACAGATGGGCCAAAATTCCATCGTTAGTGATAGGTCAAGCATTCTACTGCTTCCTTTCTACTACCAAGCCACTTCCCAAGAAACGGAGGTCAAAGTCTAAGTTATCCTTGATTCGGACTATCTGAATGTCATAAATAGTCTTCTGGTGCAGCACATTGGCCATCTTCGTGAATTCTCCTTGTTTATACCAAATGATCAAGGGTTGATGCCAGCATATCATCTTCCTGTTCAATCTGTTTTAAGGAATGGCACCTCAAGTTTAACTCTGATCAGTGTAAATTACGGTTACGATTGGTTTGCTTTACCTCTCTTCTCAGCTGTAGGTCTTAAGCATCTGACACTTAAGGGGTGTGAGCTTCGCCTTCCACCTGCATTTCATGGTTTTCCAAATCTCATATCATTTTATCAGTACGGTTGTTGTTCAGATCGAAGTGATACGTTGTCCTGTTTAATTTCAAGTTGTCCTGCTCTAGAGGTAGTTAAGGTACATGGATTTGATTGCCAAGCCCTTAATATCTCCTCTCCAAGGCTTCATTCTTTGTTCTTGAGTGGGGAGTTCAAGTCCATCTCTCTGCGCAGTGCTCAGACAATAGAAATATTCAAATTGTTCTGTACTGCGTTTGATCCATCATCAGTAGACTTGAACGTTATTAACAACATGACTAACCTTAAGCATCTTACATTGGGGGAAAATACTTATAAGGTAAACAAATTTTAATTAACCTATTTTTTTTAATATTTGTGTCAGTGCAGAATTTTGTAATTTGTTTGTTTATTTCCTTCGATGAAGATATTAGCTAACTGCACCGATCTTCCAAGGTTCAGTCAGATGAACAAATTGTCATTTTATGTTGTGTGCTTGCATGATGATATTGACGTCCTTAAGTGTATGTCGAGCCTATGTGCTAGCTCTCCAAACTTGAAGGAACTTGACATCAAGGTTTATGATTCTTTCTTTCAATGTTTGAAGTTGTGCTTATTTACTGTTGTAATGCGACAATCTGTCTGTCTCATCTTATCGTATATGATTCATATACGTGCAGATGCAATATTATTATGAAGATGATGATACGTCTCAAAGTCAGTCTGTTATCGAGAGTTTTAGCGATCATGACTTTGATAATCTCCGTACAATTAATATCGAAGAAGTAAGTGGCTTGAAAAGTGAGATGAACCTAATTGAACTGTTACTCTCCCGGTCTCCCCTGCTTGAGTTAATGTCTATCAAGGTTTATTGTGCTCCAAGTAAGAAGCTTACTATCGTTGAGGATGTTGCTGGTTTTTGCCGACTATCTCCCAATGCCAAGATCAAGTTCGTGAAGCATATGAATATGAACGATGATGATATGTTTTAATGTATAAAACGTTTGGGCTTAGTTCTAATTCTGACTTTATTTGGCTTCTTTTTGGTCTTGTGCGGCACATATCTTTGGGGGGATGTTTTGCTGCGTTCTCTTCACTCCATTGGGCTGCTGATTGTCTATTGCACCCTTCTTTTGATGTTGCTCTGTTTATTATCTAAAGCCTTTCTGCCCCATTTTGTCATTTGTTCTGGGTACTTGTATTTAGCAGGTTATGTACGTAGGTTCTAATTTGGTTTTAAGGGGAGTTTTTGGTTTTGGTTGTTTTGGGGACTGATGTTTCTATCCGTCTATTTTTGAAGTTCCAGGATGATTATTATCAGTGTGTGACCATTGACCGGTCTATGGTCATAACACTATATATATGTATAAGACTTTGACCTAGTACCTTTCTCTTTGAATGATACTGCCGAATTGACTATATTAGCTATAGAATGATACCAGTGCCTCCCGAAGGTCCAGGCCGGGATGGTTGTTGATGATGCTCTTCGCATTTTCAATGGCATGGAACATGAACGGCACTTACCTGATACCAGTGTGGTCAATGCACTGATCTCTGTTTATATTTCTGCTAGAGATTTTGGAGCGTGCTTGAAGTGCTATGAGAAAATGTTGCAGGAACCAAATTGTCCCCCAAACTTGGATACTTACAATGAGTTGATTGAGGCCCTTCTTAAATCCCAAAAAGTGGCAGACGCACTTGAATTGTTTAATGAGATGCTACATAGGGGGTTTATTCTGACCACTGGATTTATTGAGGCCTTGTGCAGCTATGGCCCACCTCATGCTGCGATGTTGATATATGACGGTGCAGGAAAGCTGGATGCAACATCTCATTGAAATTGTTGTTGAAGAGGCTTTCTAGATTTGGTAAATCTGGGATGCTTGTAAAGCTGTGGCATGAGATGCAAGATAATGGTTATGCTTCTGATATAGAAGTGTATGAGTGTATCATTGATGGTCTTTGCAATAATGGGCAGCTAGACAGCGCTGTACTTGCTATGGAGGAATCTTTGAGGAAGGACTTTTGCCCCAGTAGGCTTATATGGAGCAAATTGAACAAAAAACTGATTGCTTCAAATAAAGTGAGGGAAGCGTACAAACCTTTTCTGAAGATCAAAGTTGCTCGAGAAAAGGAGAACGCCAGAAGGTATTGGCGTGCTAATGGATGGCACTTTTAAATGTTCAGTTTTGCAAAATCTGGTGTTTGTGAAGTTCATCAACTCAGCATGCGAGTTCCCGAATTCCCATCTTTATCACGAAGCAAGTCTTCCATTAATCCGAATTTCCAACAATCATAACCATCAATGACATTGGTTAATCAAATGATTCCATCTTTTGCGTTGGAGTTGAGAAAAGAAAAGTTTTACTTCCTATAATCCAAGTTATTAGATGTATGCTGTTGAGCTTATCTTATGTGCTGTGTAAGCAATGCAAACTCTGTGAGAAACTATAGAGAAACATATAACCGGCGTGATGCGTACATTCAAAATCAGCCGTAGGTGTAGGGGTGAAGAAACTTTTGCCATTTTGAAGAAGAAAAGAAGTGGGGAAAAATTTAGACCGACATGTTCAGTACAAAGCTAAATGAGATTCATCTAGTTTTAATAATAAAGCATGTCCACACGTCAATATATAATTTGTTCAACTCAATAATTTAGTTCAATCCAAAAACACTTTTCAGATATCTATTTGTTAACTAAGTCAAATCTCCTTAACATACGTAGCTTTATTACAAAAGCAACTAATGTTGCATTCACATAGCAACTTCTAAGTGAACTTCTAGATAAACTAACGGATTGATTCACAACCTTTATTAGAGTCGTGCAGTTTCATACAAAAATGCGTATACATGTCAATTTATAATGAGGGTCACTACGCGCAGTCAGGTTTTCACTTCGCTCAGTGAGGTATTAACAATTTGGGTCTACCATATTCCACGTCACAATTGTGTGATCAACCAGGTCATTTTAAGTTAAATGTTACTTATGATGTGTTTGACGCAGATATCAAACAACACTTCCAAGAATGCCGATCATACACATAAAGAAGGGGGATGAATATTTAGTGCTTAAGAAAGTTCGCAGGTTAACACTTCCCATTTTCGTGCAATTGATGTCAATGAGCCCCATTCAAACGTCAGAGACAGAATGTTGGATGAGTAGCAGTCGCTATAAATATTGTGTCAGGTATCTGTCCCCATTCAGGCTGCGGGCGTAGCAATCCCAAGGAGTAACGAAAGTGAGATAGAGGCGGACTTTGAAAAGGTGTGGTCGGTTGAAACTTCGCCAGACTTGGGGAAGTGTGGGGAGATACAGCGGGTCCACGTGAAGAAGGAGTATGTGGGCACATCCCTCTAGTGCCCATTTATTCAAACCGATGAATTGTTTTTTTTTTTTTATGTAAACTTTTCGCATATTATATATATATATATATCACATTGGAAGCCGGTCAAAGTTAACCATAAAACCAAAAGAAATACTAGTCTGAGAGGGTTTAGTCGAGTTAACCCCACAAGCGAGGAAGATGGCTAGGGGTATATCCCCCCTTCTCCAAACCTTCCACGTATTGCTACCATTAAAGAGTTTAGTAACTAAGAAATCAGGAAATTGTTTAAACATAACATTACAGTCATTAAACCGAATTTGAAACATGAGTCTGAAACTGCTAGCTAGAAGAGGGTAAAGGTAGCTTGTCCGATTAGGGTCATTCTTCATATCATTGCAAATCTTGATCGTTTCCTTTTGATTCAATTGGATGATGAGTTTTGGTGAAGCCTTCTTCTCTTGCCCTTTTAATCCCTTCAATAATAGCCTCAATCTCCATCTCATAATCTTGACTTTTTGAAGAGCTTTTGATGTTAAAGGCCATTGTCGGACAATTGCCATTATCAATGAGAAGCCCCCCTGCATAAGCTGTTTGTCCTTTCTTCCTGTAACAAGAAGTTACAAGTAAGATCTCATCTTGTAAAAGATTAATATTACAATCATACATTCTACTTTCTTTTTACATTTCAAGTTTGTCTCATAACTGGAAGTAAATGCTATATTAGACTCAATACAAGAATGATCGCAAGCTGAGGATTATGTTTCACTTGGTTTCTCCCATCATAGATCGCCACATCTGATTAGCCACGGTAGAGATCTTTTTTCTCGACCAAATCCTAGCTTTAAAGGTGAGCCAGTCTTGACTGGCTCCTCTACAATACTGAGGAGATCAGTCAAATCTACAATCTTCTCCCACTGACTTCTGCTTGTCCAACATAGAAAGAGGGCATGGATGTCCGTATCAAGTTCCCCACAGAAAACACATTTACCCGATCCTCCTACTCTTTTGGCTATGTTAGTCATGCAAGGGAGTTGATTGTTGAGAATCTTCCAGCAAAGAAGTTTAACTCTTGGTGGAGACAATTTAGCAGAAATTTTTGAGACGAAGTCCCAATTACCTCGGTCACTACTAGAGGAGATGTTCTGGGCTTTATTCTCCTGTAGAACCGTGTATCCTTGTTTAACAGAGTATTTCTTGTCCTTAAATATGCCAAATCCATTCATCCTTTTTCTCATGGTCAATCTTGGTTCTGAGGATTTCCTCTTTATCAATCTGCAGCATCGAAGTGTTAATGATTTGAGAATTCCAGTTTCTTCCTTGTTGATCCATCAGGTCTCTGACCACCTTGAGTCTACTCTGACTATTACTAGGAGAGATGATCTTGAAATTACCATCTCTAGAGACCCACGGAGTGTTCCAGATATCGGTGTCCTTTCCATTGCCTATTTCTTTTCTAACTCCTACTTTGATCAGGTGCATGCTGGATAACAGGAATTTCCAAATCTGGCTATCTTTGTAAGAGGGTTTAGATTGTAAAATATTGATGTTGGGATAATAAATGGCTTTCATAGTACGAGCTACTAAGGACTCAGGGTTTTTTAACAATTTCCAAATCTACTTAGTCAGGAGGGCTTGGTTAAAATCCTTAGAACATCTGATGCCCAAACCCCCATATTCTTTCTTTGTACAGATCTTATCCCATTTTGTCCAATACATGGGTTTTTTGGATGTGTTTCCTGCCCACCAGAACTGGGCTATCATGGAGTCCATCTTTTTGATAATATGATCAGGGATCTTTAAGATGGACATTGATAGGGTTGGCATGGACATAAGGACACTCGAAGTAAGCACTGATCTTGCTGCTTGAGACATAGGCCTATTCCACCCTTGAATCCTTTTCCGCAGAGCATCAAGTAAATAGCTGAAGGTTTCACTTTTATTTCTGCCAACCTTGGTGGGCAGCCCAAGGTACTTCTTGAAATGAGTCACTATCTGGACATTGAGAAAGTTAGCCATATAATTTGGAGTGGGAGCTAACTTTCCTACTGAACACCATTTCAGACTTATGATGATTGATCTCATGTCCAGAGGCTCTGAGAAAATCCTTCAATAGACCTCCCAAGAATTCCACATTATTGGGTTTGGCAACACCATATAGAATCATGTCATCTGCGAATGCTAAGTGGGAGATACTAGGTGATTCTTTACTGAAAGAAATACCCTGATAAAGCTTATCTGACATAGCTTTATTAATGGCTCTGGATAGAGCTTCTTGGGAGAGTATAAAGATGAAGGGAGATAAGGGGTCTCCTTGTCTGATTCCCCGTTGTTGGGTAAACGTTTTGCCAGGGGCGCCATTGATAATAACAGATCCTCTAACTGAGGTGATGCAATTCATTACAGGGACTCTCCACATATCGGGGAACCCCATGGCTCTCAGAATATTATCAATGAATGGCCACTCAAGTCTATCATAAGCCTTGCTAAGGTCAATTTTACAAGCAAAAATAGGGTTTTTTGTGGCTTGAGTCTTAGTTATTTTATTGTGAATCTCCCCAGTTAGGATTACATTGTCTGTAATCAATCTCCCATGCACAAAACCAGATTGATTCTCAGAAATGATGTCAGGGAGAATGGATTGAATTCTGTTAGCCAACACTTTGGTGATGATTTTGTAGGTAAAGTTACAAAGGGCAATAGGTCTGAAGTTATTGAGATGAGAAGCTCCAGGAATTTTTGGGATAAGAGTGATATAGTATTGATTAAGAGAGTGAGGTAAGGGTTGCCCATTAAGAATATCCAAGACTATACGGGTGACTTGGCTACCAATGATATCCCAAAAGTGTTTGTAAAATTTGTCGTTGAAGCCATCAGGGCCTGGAGCTTTATCAGAGCCTAAGTTCTTAACCGCCCTAAGAATCTCATCTTGGTTGTAATCCTTAGTCAACTCCCTGATATGATCAGGGTTGAGAATGTTTTCTACCAACTGATAAATGGGTTGGGATTATCTAAGGGAGTAGCCCTGAACAGCTTTTGGAAGTGGACTCTTGAGATACTCTCCATTTCTTCCCACTTGAAAGCCATCTCACCATTATCATTTTCTAGTCCAAAATTGTATTTCTTCTTCTGTTGGCAGAGGCCTTGGAATGAAAGAAGGCCGTGTTTTTGTCTCCTTCCTTGATCCATTTATCCCTAGCTCTTTGTTTCCACCAAATCTCCTCTTTAAAATGTAGGAGCTCAATCTCTGCTAACAGTCTTTTCCTATTGGCGATACTGCCAACTGTTTGCTTGGTAAGAGGAATATTGTGGAGTTCTTTAGTCTTGCTCTTGATCTTGTTTTTCACCTTATAAATGTTCCAATCGTTCCAAGACTGAAACTTTTCCTTGCATCTTTTAATATTATCCATGAGGTTCTGCCTATTGTCCATCCAACACTCCTCAACAATCTTCCTACATTTATCTTCTAAAAGCCACATATCTTCAAATCTAAAGATATTCCCTGGTTTTTTGTGAGTTCCTAGAAGCTTGATAAGCGGAGGCAGTGTTCTGAATTATCTCTAGGGAGGTGATGTACAGCAAGGGAAGGGAAGAGATTTTGAGCTTCTATGGAGATAAAGACTCGATCTAATCTACTTACAGAGAGAAAAGGAGTCGGTTGACAGTTGGTGTAGGTAAATGGGGAGCCAATAAAGCCCACATCAATAAGGCCAGCTTTACAGATGACATTCCTAAAAGGGGCCATATGAGACTCATCCCTAATCCTACCCCCTTCTTTTTCATTTTCAAACATGATTTGGTTAAAGTCTCCTGCTATGATCCAAGGGATAGAGACTTGTCTACTAAGGGCTAAAAGTAATTTCCAAGATAAAAACTTAAGATTCCAATTAGCCCACCCATAGAAACCAGTAAAATGAAAAGTTTTCATACCTGCCAGAATAATTTCAGCTGCAATGTGATGCGAGGAAGAATTGATAATCTTGAGGACAGTGCCTTTTTTCCATAACAGGGCCAAGCCACCACTTCTACCAACACTAGCCACACAGAATCCCTCATACATACTCCATTTCTTGAAAATAAGATCCATCTGAACCGAGGATCTATGGGTCTCCATCAAAAAGAGAATCTCAGAAACTATGTTTCCTAATCAGCCCCGAGATCCAAGGAACTGCCTGGGGTCGACCCAAACCCCGGCAGTTGAGGCTAATGCAACTCATTTGGGCAGTCAGCCTTGCTGCTCAGCAAGGTCTGCCTTATCTAGGTCAGTATCAATACTCTCAGACTCCTCTATATCTTCTCTCCAACAAGGAAGCAGATTTAATCATCAGAGGCTGGGGCTTGGTTACTTTCCTTTTTTTGAAGGTGGGTTTGTTTGGGCCAAGAGCTAGAGAAAAATGAGCCTTTTGTTTTCCTGGGCGCTGCACAGGGGGAGGAGACTGGTTTTTTTTATATCACAGAGGCCGAAGAGAGCTAGCAGCATTATTAATTCTCATTTCTGCTTCTTTGAGAACTTCAGACACGGTTTGAGGGGTATTTTGGTTAATGGAATCAGGGCTGTTGGCTTTCTTAAAAGCATCAGAGCCAAAGAAAGAGATATCTGCATTCCAGTCAAAATTCTTGTAGAGGTGGCTATGGGGCTCATGCTGGGGGTTGACATTCAGAGATGTTGAGGGTCCAGCTTGATGTTGATTGTGGACCAGAGGGGTTAATGTACCAAGAATAGATAGGGCGGATCAAGCCATAGGAAAAGAGGGGTGACTGAGAAAGCATAGGATTAGACAAAGAAAGGTTGAGTTCTGGACGAGTTCTAGCAACAAGGGGGCTATAGGGGATTGGGTTGGTAGAAATCACAGGAGGTAGACAGTGAGTATGGCCCTGAGGATTAACAAGGGGGCGCGAGGGAAGGTTATGGACAATACCAACTTGGGGAGAAACCATAGTCAGAGATAAATCAACATTAACTTGTTGTGGGGGTTAGCAATGAGGAAAGGATTTTGAGAGGCCAGAGAAGAGGTCTCACTGATCAATCATTCTTCTCTCCATTGTTGCATCAGCAATTCTTCTGTAACGGGGGCCATGCTACTAGCATTTTCAGCCCTAATCCAAGGGCCAAAGCGTTCCACAGCATCCGGATTATCTTTCACAATCTTGCATTCATTGACAGTATGGGTGATCTTCCCACATCTATGGCAGAAGTTTGGCAAATTCTCATAAGACACCCTACATATTCTCTTAGTTTGCCCAGTGGTAACTATTAGGACACGACATAGAGGGTCTTGAACATTAACCTCAATTCTAAACCTCAACACTCTAGACAGGAGAGGGTTTACCTTATCTGGATATTCAACAAAGGTGCCGAGTCTTTGAGCTAGCAGAATAGACGTGGCTCTGTTACAATAGCCAATAGGGAGACCATGGATGCCAACCCAGATTTTAATGGTTCTAAAGGCATGTTCGACGAAGCTCATAGCTGGGTTAAGAGGTTTTAGAACTAAAAGCCGATTCTGAAAGTGCCACGGACCATTGGCAAGCACATGTTTAACTTCAGCTTTAGACGCGAAGAGGAGAAAGTGTTGTAATTCACTTCATTCACTCTAATGTGTGGTTTGGGTTTCCAGATTTGATTCATGAAGTTTTGGATCAGTCGTGGATGAACTCTACTGGGGTGCCAAACTCTACCAACCAAAGCTTTCTTATAATCGGGATTTGAGGGGTCGATTATAAGGGGTTCTAGATTAGATGTTTCGGCTTCAGCATGATGATGGAGTTTCAGATTTTTCCAATTTTGTAGCATATTTTCCATGGCGGGGAGCAAGGAACTCAGATTGAGAGGGTTTTGGTTATCAGTTCCAGAAAGCGAGAGAAGATGAGGCTGGGATGCGGGTAACTTGAAATCATAAATCAATATGTATCTAAATCTGCTTACAAAATCACTATTACACGCTATCATAATTATCACTACACTACCTAGATTACCTGCAGATTTAGTATCTGAGTAATAACAACACACCGCAGAGAATCGAAGGTTGGATCTACCTTTACTGTGTAATCCAACCGGCCGAAAATCATCCTTGTTGCTCTTCCCCTTCAATTTCTCGCCGCTGCTGCTTCTCCACACCCAACCCCATTGATTCCCGATGCGACGTGCAACAGGACTGCACCTCTCGACTCTCCGCCTTCTTCCTTCTCTCTTTCCTTCGCATTCAATAACCTCACTTTTTTCCTCTCTAATCTCTGATTTACCATCTTTCCTTCTCTCAGGACTAGCACAACTCTGTGCTAATAGCTCATGATGAGCTATAGTTCTCTCGTTGGGTGAAACCTGCACAACGAAGAAGAAAGGGGTGGGGGTTTTTCTAGTGCGTGCCCGCGCGTTCCCGAGACTACTCTCTCTCTCTCTCTTTTTTTCGTCATTAAACCGCCGAATTGTTGGTTCGCCACAGTGTGACCAGGGAAGTGTTGCATAAGACGACAAAGCAGTTGTGCAGATGCATCCTTCTCAACTCAGGCGCGACAGCAAGATGAAGAAAACGAGGAGGAACCTTTTCAATTCCCTAACACACTTTTTCAGGACTCTCCTTGGCAGGCATTGTTTAGTCGCTCGAGGACAGAAGTTGTGGATGGCGATACTAATGTCGGGAATCAGGAAAATAAAAATGTTATGAAGATACTCAGAACCACTACCGTGAAGAGGAAGTATTTATACATGATACCCCAGTAATCAAGTCGTTGAACTTGTGCATAATACACCACCACCATCGTAGTCCAGGATGGAAATTCCAGCAAGGAATGAGAACGGGAAAATTATTAACCTAGAAAAGGAAGCGAAGGAATGTGTCGATCTGTTATTAAAATTAGGGTGTAAAGTTCCTAATCCAAGCCTAACTAAAGCTAACATTGTTAATCAAATCCAGGCTCAGATGGAGACACTTGAGAACCAACAGAAGTAGCCGTCCCTATGCTCTGAAGAGGATTGTGGCCTAGGGTGAGACGTCATTTGTGGCCTAGGGTGAGACGATGAGTTGAGTATCTCGGTGAGGCGAGTATTTGGTGTGCACTAGGCCGTAGGTCCAAGATAGCCAATTTTGGGCCATGGTGCCGTTTGTGATTTGGATGGTCGGAGTTTCGCGGGTTCTTTATGAGGATGTAGGAGGTTGTGGGATCGTTCCTTAGCTTGGTGGATTTTCTCATTTTGTGGGGTTTTATGGGCTGGAGGTTGGTTTTTCTTACTCGTTCTTTGTGGGAGTATCGTTAGTAGGGTCCACAAGTTCTAGGTCTCTTGTAAAGTAGTTGTCCTGGTTGAAAGTTGTTAATGTGGTCAGTTTTGTCTGTATTTGGATGTGATGTGTACTCTTTTTCCACCCCGAGCTTTTTCCCATTGGGTTTTTGAACCACCCACGAAATTTCGAGTTAGAAATAATAAAACATATAGTCAGGAAAATGAATAAGTCCGAGGTTAGTATTATAGTGGCCCAGGGAAGTTAAACGATACTCTTACATTAAAATCTTTTCTCTTCTTAAAAGGTTTATGATTATCTGCAATGTCTTTATAATATTATTATTATCTAAATACTACTTCAACCTCCCTCAGACGTTCCAACGTTATTTAAAGTTTCCAGAATACATTCCTAGATTATCTTCTTTTAAATTGATTAATTTTAATGTAGAGTTCAAATTCAATTTTGCTTTTCCTTAGTAATTATTTTTAACTTCAAGAGTTCAAATCCCATTTGACATCTCCAAATTAATATATATTAAATCCTTTATTCTTCTCCTAATATTCTTATTACTAGAACTCTAGATCGTTCTTTAACGTGAATATATCTCCCTTGCTATAATTTTTGATTTTGCCTCACTCTATTTCTTTTTGTTTCTATCTCTATATTGAATAAATATTTTATTAATTCCTTCCTAGTTAATTACCCTCTTCCCTATCTTGTTGCAACGACAAAACTATCTTCCTCTACTATTTTAAATTAAAGAATTGTTTTCCCTATCTCTTAAAGAATATTTGTTAAAAGGTTTGACTCTTCCTCCCGATGGTTCTCAACGTCACTATTTTTTTTCTCTTTAAAGTAATTACAATATTAAGTTTGAATCTCTTTCTCTGGTTGTTTTAATAATTAAATTCTTTTACTCCTTTAAAATTGATAATAAATTATTTAATTAATTCCCTTCTCCTTACTTTATTTTATTTAAACCACGATCTCACCCACTACTCCTTCATCCTCAACACGGCATTTCTACGCTCTTACTTTTACTGAAATATTCACACTTCTTCTCCTTTGAACACTTGTAAATTCACGTTTCTCTTCTTGACGTGGTCAAAAGTGCCAGTTAGGAATTCGTTGGGTAAATTGTTATACCTGGTTAGATTAATTGTTTCATTCTATTGTGTTGGTAGACTCTAATTATTGATTATGAATACCTAGACTCCGATTATGTTAACGGGTGCTACCAGTAGTCCTGAGGAGTTAAATTCTTGAGGTGGATTGTTTGTCCAGGTAAATTTCTATAATCATGTCTATTTGACTGGTGTTTTGCAAATCGGAGGAAAAGGATTTGGTTGTATTTTATTGATTCTCAGTTGTTTTTTGGAAAATGGAATTGTTTTCGCACGTGTTGGAAATGAAGGAACTGGATTGTTTTGTTGGTGTTTCGATAATGGATTTTTGGGGAGTCTTTCGTAGGATTGTTGTTTTGTTTGGGAACCCACAGGTGCTCCCCATTATCATTATTTGCGCTACACACATTGTTGCAGTTAAGCCCTCTGATCTACTCTATGTTACTGCTGTTTCATAGGGGGTGTGCACACTTAAGGACTTAGGGTGAGGTGATTAATTCCTATTGAAAGCTCCCTACTACTGTTTTGCTGGTTATTGCGATTTCTAGAAAATCGTTCTAATGTCCAAAGCTCCCTCTCGTCTGTTTGACAAATGTTAAAATGGGTTTCAAAATGTATTTTACATGTTGAGGTAGAGTTTACTCAGTTTATCTGATCTGTGCGATCCTTTCTGTTTTTGTCTATTGATATCTGATCGTAGGTATGGATGACTGAATTGGGAACCGGGATTGCGCAATCACATAGAATAGGAGAACATGAGATATTTTGAGACATTTTATCAGTTACTGTATTTGGAATTCAAAACGTTGGTTTTAGAATTACGTTACTGTGGTTATGTTGGAGTTTTTGATCTATAAGTTAACATTATTTTTCGTTAATGTTTTGGTTACTAGCCTGAGCACCCAAGGGAATTCGGTGTGGCGGTAATGCCCTGAACGTTTTATTTCCACTGCTAATCTGAAGTTATATTTGTCTATGGATTTCGTAATAGTAGTTGTTGGTATTTTATAGATCATATTGAGATGGTCATATAAGGTTTAAACCTTGCTTCCGCATGTTCAAATGGCACCTACTGCTAATTTAATTTACTTAAGTGTTTCTTCATATATCGTTGTCAATTTCATAAGTGTTTTGATGACTTTCTATCTCTGAATTCGTATTGAAATGTGCATTTTAGGACCTGTCCAAACGTCCGCCCGGACATCAATGTTCGGACAGACCCCGAAAGTTTAAAACGATTTCGCAGTATTGAGTGTGTCGGAACATCTGTCCGAACATCAATGTTCGGATAGCATGCGATGACGATTCCAACTTGCAAGTCTCGACTTATGTCCGAACTTGCAAGTTCGGACCAATGTTCGGACCACGTAAGGGGATCTTTCGAAACTTTAAAACTCGACTTGTGTCTGAACTTCTAAGTCCGGACACAAGTTCGGACGTGTTTGCCTTCTGGTTTTTCAACTCTCGACTTGTATCCGAACGTCAATGTCCGGACACAAGCTCGGACATAATGGTTTTCTCAGACGGTCTTACTCTCGACTCGTGTCCAAACTTAGACGTCTAGACACAAGTTCGGACAGATCTTATTTTTGCATTTTAGGACTCGTTTGAAGTCCGTTTTTGATTCCATTTGCGCCGTTAGATTCGTATTTTTATAAACTATCTTTTGAGGTAAAAATCCAGGGTGCTACAGTTTTGCTTAAGGGGGTTTTAATGAAACCCGTTCACAACCTATCCACCATATTATTTTAATATTATGGCTATATGCCAAAATTATCTAAAAAAAAGTAATCTAGTGAAGCGGTTTCGCTCGACCCGGTTAGGGAAAAAATGACAAGTACATAAAAAAGTCATTTATTAAGAATATAATGAAATATTAAATTGTAAATGTATGTTTATATCGATGAAATATATTCAAACTTTCGTGAAGTTTGTTTCACTTTAATTTAGATAGAAAATATTAGTAATTTTATTTTATATTATAAAATGAGTGGATTAAGAACCGATAAAACTTTAAAAAACCCCAGACTTGAAAAATAAAAAAATCTGCCAGAGTCTTTAGTTTAGGCGGGAGCCGCGGGACATTTCGCGCGATGATTTTTCTAATTTCCAAAACGCAATTGGCGCACCCCATCTTTCTTATTTTTTCCGACACTGCTTTCTCCTCTACCAAAGCCTCTGTATCTTCTTCGCTTTTTTTTTTTTTACCCTCCCATTTTGGGTTTGTGTGCTAGGTCTTTTGTACTTTCCGCTTCCGTTTTCAATTGGACTGTAACCAGATTCTGAGCCCCATTATCTTAATCTGGAGCTTATGGATAGAATCAGTAACCTCTTCCCGATGTGGTGATTGAAGGTATACTTGAAAAGTTACCAAGTAAGGACCAGCATTTTGTCTAGCCGTTGGAGACACAGATGGACCAAAATTTCATCGTTAATGATAGATCACGCATTCTACGACTTCCTTTCCACTTCCTAGCCAGTTCCCAAGAAATGGAGGTCCAACTCTAAGTTACTCTTTAATGCGGACTATCTAAATGTCATAAATAGTCTTATGGTGCAGCACATTGGGCATCTTCGTGAATTCTCGTTGTTTATACCAAATGGTGAAGGGCTGCCAGCATATCATCTCCCTGTTCAATCTGTTTTAAGGAATAGCACCGCAAGTTTAACTCTGATCAATAAAAATGGAGATTACGAACGTTTTGGCTTACCTCTCTTCTCAGCTGTAGGTCTTAAGCATCTGACACTTAAGTGGTGTGAGCTTCGCCTTCCACCTGCATTTCATGGTTTTCCAAATCTCATATCATTTTGTCAGTACGGTTGTTATTCGGGTCGAAGTGATACGATGTCCAGTGTAATTTCAAGGTGTCCTGCTCTAGAGGTAGTTAAGGTACGTGGATTTGATTGCCGTGATCGAGTCCTTAATATCTCCTCTCCAAGGCTTCGTTCTTTGTTCCTGATTGGGGAGTTCAAGTCCATATCTCTACGCAGTGCTCAGACAATAGAAATATTCAAATTGTTCTATACTGCGTTTAATACATCATCAGTAGACTTGAACGTATTTCAAAACATGGCTAACCTTAAGCATCTAACATTGGGGAGATATACTTGTGAGGTAAACAAATTTTAATTAACCAATTTTTTTTAATATTTGTGTTAGTGCAGAATTTTGTAATTTGTTTGTTTATTTCCTTTGATGAAGATTTTAGCTAAGTGCACCGATCTTCCAAACTTCAGTCAGATGAACAGATTGTCATTCTATGATGTGTGCTTGCATCGTCATATTGACGTCCTTAAGTGTATGTTGAGCCTCTGATGGAACCAAACCCACCAGTACACAGAGACACGTTAATAGTGAAGCTCACTAGTGAACTAAATGGAAACTTGACAGGGAACCTTACAAGCTTAGTGCCATAAATGGCTAAACAGGGGTAAAGTAAAAGAGTAAAAATCTCCCAAGGGAGCCTATTCGGGCAAGCCCGCCTATCCACAGTGTGGCCAAAGAGGTAAGTATTCAGATACCTATCTAGGTTAACAGCTCACTACTTATACTATACTAAGAGAGGAAAAAGACAAACATGGAAGGATAAGACTGAATAACAATATATCGGTAAAAGTTAGTGATACTCCTCTCTCCTGCAATTATTCTAGCCAGTTGGAGGTGGTCCCCTCTTGTGCCTATGGTGGTGCACCCTTACCCCCGGGTTCTATCATTCCTCCCCTGTTTACAACCACCTTGTCCTCAAGGTGATGCAAAAAAAAAAAAAATGTGATTTGGTCTCTTCTGGTGACACCCTTTGTGTATTTGTAATTTGGTTTCTTTTGGTGACACCCATGGTGTCGGTTTCCGACAACTCCCGTCTGGTCGTATCGTTGTAATGTCAAGCCCACTCTTTCTTCTCTTCCCTCCCCAGTAGACAACCACCTTGTCCTCAAGGTGGTGCAATGGCTATTGATTGTTGTAAGTACCACTCTCTTGATGTCCTCTTTTCCACCCCCTTCCTTGACGAAGCTGTACTTCAGAGAGCTTGAGAACCTTGCTCTTTTAACCACCAGAAACCTCATCTTCAATCCCAGTATCAATAATGGCCTTCCAAAATCTTTTGTTTCCTCACTTGTAAAGAATAAATCCTTGGTAACCATTTTTTTATTTCTCTGTTGCCGAGTCTCCAACTGCTGCGTGAACTCCTGAGACCAGTAGGTGAGATAGTGGCCCAATATTGTTGTTGATTGAATATTGTTATCAGTTTCGCGTTCCTTATTTCCTTTTGGGAAACAATATGTACTATAAGGCCGGGCCCAATTAACTGTCCAGTCCTTCCAAAATTAAGCAGAACGGTAGATAGTAATTGGGCTGGCCCGATTTTGCTGTCTCCTTACTTCAAAATTATACAAATCTGACACCGATCGTGTCTTCCAGGAGAATCTGCTACCGTTTCCCACTATTGACCCTCTTATATTTTCCTCCATTTGTTTGACCCACTACCACCGAGCCCCCATATATACTCTTCTTGTCAGCTTCTTCTTGAGTCTGAGCTGATTTCTCTTCTCTGGCTCTATCTTAAATCTCGTCAAGCCTGCCGAACAGAGAACATACAGTCTGGTCATCACCTCGCCATCGCGTCTTCGGGGTTCTATGAACTTCTTCACATGTGGTCTGGACTGCCCGATCCCCACTGTGGTGCACCCTCTTCTCTTGCTTCCCCTGCGCCGTTTGAGTGAAGGCTGGAATCCAGCGGTGAGTGAGGAGAATGAATTTAACAACCTTCTTCGTTCTCTGTTCACCCGAACCTTTACCCTCTTCTTCCCCCTCCAGCTCTCAACCGGTGGAATTAATGGTGCAGCAGCTCTTTGGGTGTACGGAAAGGGCATCAGGTTGGTGGGGCCTCCCGTACCTTTTCTCTCTGCTACTAGTGACCACGCTTGATTTTTGACCACCAGCCCTGACATGTAAGTCCATTCTTTTTCTTTTTTCCTTTTCTTTTCTTTCATCTATTTTCTCTTCTTCCTCTTTTTCCTTTTGAACATCCTCTGCCTTCTACTCTTGTCTAATTCTCCATTTTCCTTATCTAAACAAGAGTGTCGAACAAATCTCGCATGGTGGTCTACTTTAACACTGTGGTCCCGCCTTCTCTCTTTCATCTGGCTTCCTTGCTCTTCTATTTCTTCTTCTCTTCCTTCGTACTTGAACAACTCTGGCCTTGACCGAATCCATCATCGATTTGTTGATGGTTGTCTTCTCCACCTCTTTAATGATTGATTGTGTCATCCTCTGTATTTGTTTGGGTTTCTTGACTTCATCCTCTTCCAACTGCCCCTCCAAGGCAATAGACTTCAGTCCCAATGCTGCTCCCTCCATGAGAGGCGTAATTAGAGGGTTGACAACCTCACTCCGACCTGACTTGAAGGATCCTTCCGAGGTCGGGTTGCCCACCCCGTGTGTTGCCGATTCCGTCGATTATCCCATTCTGGCCTTGGCGCTGGTAATGGTGTTTTGGTCAT
Source organism: Limonium bicolor (assembly GCA_023374045.1). Lineage (NCBI taxonomy): Eukaryota > Viridiplantae > Streptophyta > Magnoliopsida > Caryophyllales > Plumbaginaceae > Limonium > Limonium bicolor. The sequence continues at coordinate 152,626,407 of CM041776.1, read as the reverse complement.
ATCTCCAGCGACTTGTCCGCTCTCTCAGCTCCTCCACCCCTATCATCATCCTTTTTAAGATTGCCAAAATCTCTTTATCGATCTTCTCCATCGTAGAGGACTACGGCTCTGATACCAAATTGATGGAACCAAACCCACCAGTACACAAGAGACACGTTAATAGTGAAGCTCACTAGTGAACTAAATGGAACTTGACAGGGAACCTTACAAGTTAGTGCCATAAATGGCTAAACAGGGGTAAAGTAAAGAGTAAAAATCTCCCAAGGGAGCCTATTCGGCAAGCCCGCCTATCCACAGTGTGGCCAAAGAGGTAAGTATCAGATACCTATCAGTACAGCTCACTACTTATTACTATACTAAGAGAGGAAAAGACAAACAATGGAGGATAAGACTGAATAACAATATATCGGTAAAAGTTAGTGATACTCCTCTCCTGCAATTATTCTAGCCAGTTGGAGGTGGTCCCCTCTTGTGCCTATGGTGGTGCACCCTTACCCCCGGTTCTATCAGCCTCTGTGCTAGCGCTCCAACTTGAAGGAACTTGACATCAAGGTTTATGATTCTTTTTATGTTTGAAGTTGTGCTTATCTGCTGTAATGCCACAATCTGTCTTCTTATCGTATATGATTTATATACGTGCAGATTGCAATATTGGTATGAAGATAATGATACTGAAAGTCAGTCTGTTTATCGAGAGTTTTAGAGATCATGTCTTTGATAATCCGTACAATTAATATCAAAGAGAGTAAGTGGCTTCAAAAGTGGAGATGAACCTAATTGAACTGTTATCTCCCGGTCTCCCCTGCTTGAGTTAATGTTATCGCGGTTATGATGATGTTAATGCCAAGTAAGAAGCTTACTATCGTTGAGGATGTTGCTGGTTTTGCCGACCATCTTCCCAATGCCAAGATCAAGTTCATGAAGCATGATTATGGACGATGATACGTTTTAATGTATCAATGTTTGGGATTACTTCTAGTTCTGACTTTATTGGCTTCTTTTGGTCTTGTGCGGCACATATTTTGGGGGGATGTTTTGCTGTTGTTTTCTTCACTCCAATGGGGCTGCTGATTGTCTATTGTACCTTTCTTTTGATGTTGCTCTGTTATTATCTAAAGCCTACTGCCCCTTTTGTCATGTGTTTGTTCGGGGTACTTTCAGCAGCTTATGTACGTATGTTCTGATATGCATGGTTTTAAGGGGCGTTTTTGGTTTGGTTGCTTTGGGGACTGATGGTACTATCCCATCTATTTTTGAATGGTTGCTGCCTAAACTGACTATATTGGCTATAGAATGATATCAGTGCTTCCCGAAATGGTTATAGGTATTGCATCCATTTCATATCCATCCTAATCTGATTACAATATGTTAAGGTGATGTTCATTTTACTCCACCTGTTTAGGTTTGTCAAGTAATATTTTTTTGATAATTGGCTGGTGCCCAGCTTACATAGCAGTACTAAGGCATGAATGCCTTTCCCGCTTAAGAACCCTTTAGAGAAACCAAAACAAAGAACAATAACCTAAAATAAAAAACATTACTGAAAAAAGAGCCTTGCTCTATCCCTACTGATGCTGCTGGCTAGCTACCTAGCCTTCTTTTTGCCTCGCATGGCCGCCTTACTAAGTCGGGAGAACTTACTAAAACCTATTGGCCCAATCCCACGAATCTCTTACTCTTTTCTTTAGAAGTAATCATAGAGCCACTATCAGACTCCTCTATGGACTCATCACTCTCGATGCGACTCTGACGAGAGCTCGCTTTCTGCTTTCGAATGATCTTTCATAATTGGACATGTAAGCTTCTCGTTAGGGATGGTGCATCCGAGCCGTTTTGCAAAGATGGAGTTTGCTTGCTTCCTCTCTAACAGCTGTCCCCTCAGTGTCATCTTCCATAATTGAAGGATCTCTAACTGGCTCAAAACCAGGTGGAAATTCCGGGTCCTCGAAAAGGCTCCTAAGGCCAATATCATCAAAGTCGTCATCCATCAATTGAGCCTGAGGACCCACCAGCTCAGACCCCGCTTACTCAAATGATCATCAGAAGCCCCATCATTCGGGTCAACATTGACCCCCGTATCCTCGCCATTACCAAGCAATCGATCCTTTGCAAATTAGTCTCCCCCTTCCCCTGTCATTCTTGATGATATCTTCCAAAACTGGATCAGGTCCCGAGTTAAAACCAATAGGTGACCGGATGACTATTGGCGCCCGGACACCGCTCCCCATAGCCCTTTGGACAGGGTCCTCGCATACCCCAACATTCCCATTCTGCGCCTGAGAGACAGGTCCGACTGCTCCCGCCCTCCAAGGTACCAGCCCGCGCCGGATAGCAAGGCCAGGAGCCCAGCCCTGTCCCTGTGTGATGACTATACCATCCGAACGGGTCAAAGTTTGTGGCGAATAAACCGGGCAATAACCAACAGCTGGATAAATGGGGATACTGCTCCAGTAGCCGACAGGCATCCCATACCAAAAGTATCCTCCACTATCAAGGCACTACCGGAAATATCATTATTTGAAATGTTTTGTCCTCTTTAGTGCAGCCAGTTGGAGCACTTTCCTCGGTTGAAGAGCAGCGTGCCCGACAACAACAGACCACCACAATTTGAGGCTTTGTTCCACTATCTCGATTCACCAAGCTCGTTGTCTGCGCCTCTCGTACCTCCAGGCACGCGCCACTATCTCGATTCTCCAAGCTCGTCGTCTGCGCCTCTCGCATCTCCAGACACGCGCCACCAGCTACTGCTTCAGCATCCACTTGAGGCACCGCAACCTACACTCGCCTCCATCTTCACACCAGCAACCGCTTCAGCCCTCTCTTGAAGCACCGCAGCCTTACATCGCCTCCATCTTCTCTACCAGTAACGACGGGAGCTGCAGACGCTGGAGCAGGGGTGCCAAACTGGGAGTACGCATTTCTCGCAGAGACTCTCTGCTTCGCAGAAGCTCCATTACCGCCCGAGAAATCTTCCTCGAACTTAGCTTGTCGAGCGAAGATTTTACGGCCCAAGAAGATCCGACTATGGATCTTATTCACGCCTGTTGTACGTGGACTGGACTGCTCATCGTTACAAAAGCAAAGCACAGGAGTTGCTTGGCCGCCTTTCCGCGAGATGAATATCGAGAGATGTTGTTTGTCCATCCGAAGCAACCAACGGAGGCCTCGCACATCAGATCTCGTCGGAGATTATCGATGAATAAAGAGCATTCTTGGTCGCTTCTTCGTGTGCGCTTCCTATCCGGTGTTTTCTCTTGTGACTGCTCGCCGGAAAGCGCCGGGAAGCTCGCCGGGAGGAGACCACCGGGTTACTGCCCGCCTTCAGCGGACGAAAAGCTTCCCACCGTCGCCATGACGACTTTCTCTCCGCCTTCTTTCGAAGGTACACTCCTGCTTCTTCTCTATGGCTTCGGGGCCTCTCGACTGGTGACATCTCTGGCTCCAGCTCCAATCACCATGGTGGTTGCGATGGTGACGCCTTCTGTAATGGAGTCACGCCTTTCCCGTTTCTCGTTTTCCTCTCCCTCTCCCTCTCTCTCATAATTCATGTATAGTTAAAGAATGTTAAAGATCACTCTACTTTAACCATTGTGTTTGTCAAGTAATATTGTCATGTGTGTTTTTTGTTTTGTTGAGGTTCTAGAGTGGTATTGAAGGGGAGAGCTCCAGCTACTGAAGTTAGTTGACATATAAAAAAAGCCATCAATGGGGAGAAAAACGTAGAAACAAAAAGAACATAAAAAGAACTCTTACTTTCAAGGTAGAGTGCTTTTTTTTATTGAAGTACACTTTATCACCATGAAATACATTTTTTTACAGTTAGTCTAGACTAAAATGTATAGTTATTACTACACACATATTTACTATTGCAAGGGAAATAATATACTTTTACGGACATATACCAGTAATTTGCAGAAGAAACAATAATAAAGAAGGTACTATTGTGGCCGAGAAAGACTAGGTTGGTTGAGGTCTTCAAAGGGAAGACTACACTGATATTTGTTTGAGCTTTACTTGGCTGCTATTCTACCGTTTGTAAATTTATAGACTAGGGAAGTGATAGCAAGTTGCCTCAAATCTCATTTTCAGAGTAGTCTTGGCTCTAGAGAGCCCCTCTTCTGCCCCTTTGAAGACCTCAACATAGTATTGACTTTTGTTGTATTGAATGAATGCTGCCTTTTAACTATAATGGCTAAATTAGTGATATTAGTGCCTTCTCCTGCAATGGTCAGAGGTATATTTTTGCATCCACTTGTAGTATCCATTCCTAACCTGCTTACAAGTCGTTATCAACCACACTGATTGAAGGTGGCTTTTGATTTTGTCATTTCATACTTGTGTAGATCTGTCAAATATTATAGTTGTGTTGAGGTTATGGAGTGGTGTTGGAGGGGAGGAGTGTGGCTGGTGTGCTGCAGCTGTTATACGCAGCACATCTGCCGTGTCTTCATAGCGTTTCAGTACACATACAAATTGAGGGCAGCTATAAGATTTCACATATATACAGGTCATTATTTTGTGATAGAAAAGAAAAGCTTATCGGACTTGTTATTACGTTGTTCCAATTGTGTTGGTGTTCAATTTAATTTCCAAAATTAACTATATAAAATGTCTTATTACGCTTGCTCCTTATGCTTTGGAAGAAGCATGAAAGAATATGCATACACACAATAAGTAGTAAAATTAGGGTCTTCATACCGAGAAGTAAGATGACATGTGAAAACTCATTTTGAGGAACACGTTAACCAATTACAAGATCCAGGTTAATCAATTACATAAGACTTGTTAACCGATTTCAAGTGATAAGTTAATCAATTACAAATGTTAGATTAATGAATTATAATTGATAGGTTAACAAATTACAAGTGATATATTAACAAATTTCAAGTGATAGGTTAACGAATTATAATTGATAGGTTAACAAATTACAAGTGACATGTTAACAAATTACAAGTGATAGGTTAATGAATTACTATTGATAGGTTAATCAATTATAATTAACATGATAACAAATTATAAGTAGGTTAACAAATTACAAGTGATAGATTAACCATTTACAAGTGACATGTTAACAAGTTACAAGTGATAGGTTAACAAAATATAATTGATAGTTTAACCAATTACAAATCACAAGTTAACCAATCACAAGTGACATGTTAACCAATTTTATTCACTACAACAATATTGTGCTTTTGGGGCAAGTTTAGATTATCATTTAGTGCAACTGAAAGGTTGCACCAAAAGTTAGAACAAACAGTGCAAAGTTGAAGTGCACTAATAGACTATAGCAAATGGTGCAAAAAAAGAAACTTGCATTAATTGATATGAACAAACAGGGGGCAGAGAAACTTGCACTAACCGATCATATCAATTGGGGCAACTATTTATGTTGCCCTACTTGTTGATGTCACCGACAATAAACGCAAAATCAAGCGGGCCAGAAGAAAATTGTGGCTCTGATAGAGTTAACCTATTGGTGCAACTTTAATTTTTGCACTAATTAATAGTGTCTAATAGTGCATTCCGTATAGTCGCACAAGTAGTGCATTAGTTTCGGTCAACCAAAATAAATTCTAGTGGTGCACACTTTAGCTTGCACTAATAGGTAGTATCAATTGGTGCAATTCTGTTGCATTTGCTCTATTTGTCTAATGGTTAAATGGTGCAACTATTCTCTCGCACTATTTGGTTTGGTCAAATAGTGGACCTATGTAATGTCGCACCATTAGTAAAAATATATGTTAGTGCATCTTAGATTGCACTAATTGATACCATCAACTAGGAGCAACAGACTTAATGCCCTATTAGTGTGCACAGGTGGTGCAAAACTTTATGGGAAAATTCACAAAATACCACGATTTGAGTTTATAATTCACGATATACCCCTTTTTGGAAAGTTGTTCACAAAATGCCATGATTTGAGTTTGAAATTCACAAAATACCACTGTTCGCTAACTGACGTTAGTTCAGCCGTTAACTCTCTCTGGTAAATTACCAAAATACCCCTGACGGTAAGTTTGAATTTTTTTTTAAAAAAAAATTGAATTGCGCTGAGTCGACTGTGCAACGGCTATTTTTTTGAAACTTTTTTCAAAATTCACAAAATACCCTTTTTTTGTTTTATAGTTCACAAAATGTCACTATATGGGTTTTTATGTTCACAATATACCACGATTTGAGTTTCGATGTTCATAAAATGCCCCTATTTTTGCTGTAACAACTAGTTTGAGCTCAACAACTCTTTTTTGCCTTTATAAGGATCTTATTACCATGTAAACAAAGCACAAACACCATACTAAAGCCATGACCTTATTTACAACTACAATCAATGAAAAATTTCAAACAATTCATGACAAATGTGGAGCCCCTTGATGTGGATCAACTGTCATACTAAAGCCATGCCACTATAAAGGTTTTTATGTTCTCTATAATGCTATTGATAAGATGCACATCCGCTGTCATGCTCTCTTTATGTGGACCTTCAGAATGAGCAGATGCAATAGTAGAGGTAGAGTCCATCATAGTTGAGTATGATTTGGTGCAGCCAGCATGTCTTATCCTAGGATAAGGAGAGTATCGATATTGCATCACCGGTGCCCACCACTTGAAAAAATCACATGCCCAGCAGTTATAGTATCCCCATCCAACCAAAGTTTCTTTGCGGGAGAGGGTAAGGTTTTATGGGGTAATCAGGATAGGGAATCGGAATGATTCCCTTTCCTATTGTTTGTTTTGCCAGTTTTTCCTATTTTCAGGAAAGAGAAAGGGAATAAGATTACCCCAAAACCCTCTATCTTGATTCCCCACCCTCTACTAGAGAATGAGATTCTCTTTCCCACTAAACGTTGACTGGCAACATATGACGATTGACCAATGACTAATGACCATTGACCGGTGAATGTTCACCAGTAATTAATGATCGTTGACCGATAGCCAGCAGCCGTTGACCATTGACCGGCAGCCTTTGACCGGTTATTTATTTAATTTCCCTCACCTCAAACAAACAACTAGGAAAATCAAAGGGAATTCTTTTCCATTTCTCTTCATGCCCTTTCCTCATTCCATTCCATTTCCCCCGCTCGAAACAAACGCCCCCTTAGTCCCTTGGATTGATACCTGGTTACTTGTCAAAAACACTTTACTACAGTGACCGGGATTTATTTTGCAGCCCGTAGGTCTATTTTATTTACTAAATTCTAGATTAATTTCATAGTTTTAGTAGATCAAAAATCTTGTTTGCAAATTGGAGCCGTTGCCGGGGACTTGACTTTGTCTAGTCCTTAGCCTCAGTTGTTCATTGTTTTAGCAATTTTAGTATTTTTGTTAGTTTATTTCTTCTTGTTTTAATTTAATTATTACTTTAATTTTGTGTTTTATTTATATTTAATTTATTTTATCTTGTTTTGTTTTACTTGTTTTCTTAATTCTATTCTATTCTATTCTATTTTATTCTTTGTTTATTTTGTTTTCAATTATTTCTTCTTCTTTATTTTTCTTTGATAGTTAATTTCTTTCTTATTTTATCTTAGTTCTAATTTTTGTTCTTTTTATTTCATTGTTTTTCTTCTATTTTTTTTTACTTATTTTAGTTTTTTTGTTTTTAGATTTCTAACTGTTTTTAATAATGGCATATGAGGTTGATAGGTTGCTGGCTGAAGTGAGATGTGGCATCGATTATATGGAGGATTTGGTGGCTGAAATGAAAATGACCAATGAACGCTTCTATTCTGAATTTCAAGGGAGGATGCAAGCTTTAAAACAAACTCCTGTTTAGATAGTGCAGCAGGAGTCGTCTGGTTCTTTTGATCCGTTTTCCTCTGATTTGTGCTACTCGCAGTGTGGATGAAATCATTAGTTCGAAGATTTCCCCAAAATTGAAGAGATGAGGCTGGATGAGGAGCAATTTGAACGGGAATCATCCTATTCGCAAGATATATATTGCTCGTATTGTGAGGGAGCTCATAAGTTCGATGACTGTCTCATCGTACAAGAGCAATTATGGTTAAAGGATCAACCAGACTATATACAGCGAATCACTCCTCAACAGCAGGCTTCAATCTTTGATAGTGGTAACCTTCAAGAGTTAGGGAACAATTCAGTGGAGCAACTTGTCGACATCTCAAGTCACCCTCCCTCCCCACCCTTGGTTCCCCCTGCGCCAGTAGAGCTCTTCATTGCAGTCGACTGTCCACGTGGAACCCTCCTTGACCCTCACCCGAATGAGGAGGAAGTTTACATCCTAGGATTTGAGGGGGACGGGTCTCCACCTCTTTGCCATTACGACAGACTCTTTGAGCCTTACCAGACAGACGAGGATGTCTATATCCTCTAGTTTGAGGAAGAAGATCCTTTGTCACTCGATCTGCACCTGGAATATTGTTTCCTTCGATTCCTCCTCAAACACCAGGTTTTGAGAAGTATTTATTTCCCTATTCTATTTGTGGAGATAACGTACTGTTTTGATCCAGGTGGCTTATTACTGATTCTTGTACACTTCTTACTCCCATTGATGTCATTATCAACTTTTATTTTTGACCCGGGATAACGAAGTGAGAGTCTAGCCCGAGACTCTAAATCTGGGCAGCTTGGGGGGAGGCAACCCACCCTCTACCCTTTACCGTTTCTTTTTTTTTTCTTTTCACTGTCTATTTCTTTAATGTTGGATTTTTTTTGTTTCTTTGTTGATGCTTACTGCCATAGCCCATGGCTCTATCTTTTTTTGCAAACATTTTTGTTGTGGTTTATACTTGAGTTCTTCTGGCTATGCAGGTTATTCTTCTCAAGATTGATTCCATTCGTCACATAGCTGAATTCAAGTGTGGGTGAATTTGATAAGCTTATATTTTATATATTTTTACTGTCAAAATCTCTTGTCTTTATTGTTGTTTTACCCTGATTTAGTACTTAATTGAAGTCCATTCATATATCTAAAAGAAACTTTCATAAAAAAGTTATTTTGATGTTTAAATGACTTAGGATGGATATGTGGGGAATTTAACATTTTCACGAATGAGTTAAATAAATTAAAGTGCCTACACTAACTCCCTATTTACGTGCAGGTAACTCCGGAGTGTTCCAAGTGTTATCGATGAAATAATTGAAGAGAGTAAGTTAAAGGAGCTCAGAGGTCTCTATTCAATTCGTGAAACTGAAGGAAATTAAAAAGAAGACATCAATGAACAATCGATGAGCCTTAAATCTGACTTATAAATACCGAAGACTTTGGCATAGAAATCCATCCATCAATCAACCCATCCATTTATACAACATCAGTTCTGTAACACCCCTACTGTTAATACTGTCATTACCGTCAAATCTCCTTACATATCAGATACACGCAGCGGATTTATACTTACATATAATGGGTGATACAAAGCCGTTAGTCACCCACGTGACTAACAAGGCTACTACTTCTTCATACAGCATCGGTCTGATGGACCGGAATCCCGAGTACTACAATCTACAATACATTTTCCATTCACCAAATACTACTACAATTTGCATTCTATACAACACTCCAAGTACATTACAATACAATCTACATACCGAGTTTACTAAGATCCTTATACAAGTGTAATACCTCTTCCAAATTCATACATACTCACTAAGAGTCTATTCACTACCCATTTCTCACACTACTTACTTCTAATTACAAGGGTGTGCCGCCGGTCTCTCACCCTGGCCACATCCGCTTCGGGTACCTGCACACTAAAAAATGTCCCCCGAAGGGGTCAGCTTTCGCTGAGCATGATAACCGCATACCCCGCGTACTAGTGAGGGTACGCCGACCACTTGGTCGAATACATGCGGTTCATTTTATTCATACATACATGCAGGCATGCTTTCATACATATACTACGATACTCTACGCAAGGAATACATACATACACTCCAGTTCATATCTAGCAATACAATATAACCATCAAATACATACTTACCTTCTTCCGAATACATATACCCAATACATACACAATTTACAATATGGGTTAGCTTCATTGGTCCACCCGGGTTAATCGGGTGGAGATTACTCTTTTACTCATTACTTCATACATACGCATACATACTCATTCTCATACTCATACATACTTACTTACTCTTACTCTTACTCATGTTAAGTCGTCGGGACCTCCGGCCCGGGGACTACTCCGTCCCACCACCGGGATTTACTTGGTTCGCTAATCCAGGATGCTACCCACTTAAGGGATTTGGGCCGTGGACCAGCTTACGAACCAGGAATCGGATCCAACCTCTTGTGTCACCTCATCCTCACGCGTGGCCGAAGCTATATCGGACTTGTACTCATTCCAATTTACTCACTTAAGTTAGGAGTTAGCTAGTTAGGAATTAGCACAAGTCAACATTCAAGCCACAATAGTACAGTACAAGCTCATATACACATCCATACAAAATACAGTGCAACATACAAGTACACTACAAAATACAATACACATCATCATCATCCATATGTTTCATGAATTATACAAACTATTGTTCAAGACAAATATCAAGAACAATGTAAACAAGCACAAGTAAGTGCAATATAATCCGGTTCGTGCATTTATCTTATTAGGTGGTCAAATAAGCACACAAATCGGGGTAACCAGATTAGGATACAGGGCATGAAGAAATCATACCTTTCACCGTTGTACTTGTATCCCAATGTTCCTCCGGTATTCACAATTCAAATCCTAAGACATACATGCAAATGAATGATTAACTATCTACAATTTCTTTACTTGTACTCTTACTATGCTCCTTAACTCATACTTACTAAGTCTTTACAACTCTTATACTTACACTTATGTTTCATTTACTTACTCTTACTTATTCACAATGGTTTACTTACTTACATATACATGTACATATGTATAGGTGGGTATACATATATATATATATATATATATATATATACTAGTCACATTCATTTAGTTTTAGTTTTTTTTTTTGTAAGTTATGGGTCGACCGACCCACCGACCCGACCCAAGCCCTGGGTCGGTCCATTCCAGTAAGTTTCGTTCCCTGAAATTTCTCCCGACCGACCCAGAATTATTCCGACCGACCCATACACCTCTGGGTCGGTCCATTACAGAAAGTTTCGGACCTGTTGTCCAAGCTCCGACCGACCCACCGACCGACCCAGGCTCTGGGTCGGTCGAAGTCCGAAACTTCGACAACAGAAATTTTTGGTCCGACCGACCCACGTCCGACCCACGGCTCTTGGGTCGGTCCATTCCCGAAAGGTTTATACTCGGTTCTTAAGCTCCGACCGACCCACGGTCCGACCCAGACTATGGGTCGGTCGGTAGCAGAATTTGCTACAGACCTTGTTTTTCGATTCCAATTTCACCCATTGTTTCCCCAATCTTCCTACATACATCCTAACATGTTTTTACACAATTTAAACCCCCTAATACTCCTTAGCTCATCCACCAAATCCATTACTAAATCCATTAAACAACTTACACAATTCCTTACTTCCTTTCAACACTTACAATAGTTTCTCCAAGTAGTTTTTGCTACAGATTTTGGGTTCCTATTTCCTCCATACATAGTTCCCTCTCCTAATGCCATCTTACCATTCCAATTCATTTCCAAGCAACTACAATATCTATACCCAAGTCCAACTCTCCTTTTTACCAATTCTTACACACTAACCTTTCCTAACTTCTCCATACATTCTTATACCCTTTTGCTACAGATTTTCACACTTACACTCCCTTCTACATCTCCCTCTTCTATTGGCATTTCTAATACTCCTAATGTATTAGAGTACATTATTCATCTCTCTCAACTTACCCTGTTTCCCTTAATCAAAATCTGTTACACACTCACATTAGTCACCTAGTTTTAATTCTCTAAGTGTTCTATTCCTAGGCAATTTTGCCATAGTCTCCCTTGTATTTCTATATACTCACCACATTGTTTTTCATCCATACCTATACTGTCTCACCTGTTTCAACAACCAAAATACACAAGCTCCCATGTACATTACCAATACTAAAACAACACTTAAAATTCCTGCACTTAATAACTCATTCCCAATCTGTTTGACAAGTTTCAAAATGTCTTTTAAGGCTTCAAAATACTTGTATTCTCTTACACATTGCACTACCAATGCATTACCATTTTTCAATACCAACTTTCATTTCTAAAAATCTGTTACATACACAATTACAAGACTACACAAAGGTGAGCATTCCTTACCTTGTTTTTCTTCTAGTTTCTTTCTTCTTCTTTCTCCTTCCTTCTCTCTCTACCGGTTTTGGTACTGCAACAATCTAATACTATAGCCCACCAACATACATATTTTCAATACTAAAACTAAACTCATACATTATTTAAGTGCTAATGCACATTCTAGGGTTTAGAATATTTATTACCTTCCAATGGTTCAAGTGCTGTTTGGAGTGGCTCAACAACAAAATTCCAACTCCACCAAGATGCCAAAATCGGCTATGGAACAAGAGACCAACCAAGGGTTAGTCTAGATTTTCGTTTTGCCCATGAGACAAGAAAAACGAAGGAGTTTTCGAAATATTTTTACCTTAGAAGAACAAGGAGAACAAGGGCCTTCTAATGGTGGTGTTGAAGCTTCAAATGGGGAATACCCTCAAAATCGAAAATGCTTGTTTTCGGATTTTGGAAAGATGAAAATGTAGCTCTTGAGGAGAGGATTACAATGGTGGTATTTTTATAATTTTTGGAAGTGTGTGGAGAGAGTTACAAAGGAGAGAAGGTGAGGTTTTGTGGGTTCTCTTCTTTCACCATGGAAATCGCGGGTTGAAGAAGAAGAAAAGAGAGGGTGAGGGGGCTTGTTCACGTGAGGGAAATGAGAGAATAGGTAGGAGAGAGAGTATGTGAGAGTGTGAGAGTAATAAAGTAAGGGGGGGTGTTTGTATTTTATTGTTTTGTTGTTTAGTAAATAAGGAGAGTGTGAGGAGTGTGAGAGAAGGGTCCAAAATCGGACACACCAACACACATATATTCACTTTTACTTTTTATTTTCAAAATGGACACATAAGTTTGGTCTATTTAATTCTACCCCACAACTTCCCGTTTTTGACAGTTTTTACTAATCTCTCGTTTTATTGATTTTAGTGGTCCCAAAGCTTCACTAATGTTTATTAATGATTATTTAGTTGACCAAAATTGTCACGAGTCTGTTTGACCCGCTTAAAGACACGTTTTCCCGGTTACCTCGAAAAACGTGCTTTAAGGTTCATTAGTGATTTTAATCCATTCTAAGGATCCGTTTCTTCGGGATTTGTTCCCTCATATTTATTCAGACTTAATTAAGCCTTTAGAATCCTTACAATACGCTAACCGAGGTTTCATACCTCCTATGGTTATTTAACGCTTATTTAGCGTTTTTCACTTTTAAAGTGTTTCTTTATTCTTTTGGATTTATTTTTCCTTACCAATATTACTTAGGCATTATTATGCTCTTAAATACTATTAGGATAATTTAATGCCATATTTAAGGTCGGGGTATTTCAATCTACCCCCCTTAAGAACTTTGTCCTCAAAGTTGTTCGAGGTTATAAGTTTACAATGCTTACTCTTTCTTACATGTCCAATACCGGTCCACGTTCTTCCTCCTTACGATTGCCAGATTCATTACTCTAGGTCTCTACATTCCATACTCTACAATGTCCTATAATTACTCCAACACATATTACTACTTACCATCCGGTTCCTCATTACACATTTATACGTACATACAGTGCAAAGCTATCCCCAAAGCAATGCGATACACATACAATCCCGCAGGCACTCAGGTCCTCTAGACACGGGACTCCTCTATGTCCCGCTGCCCTTGGAATAATACAACATGCTACACTACTACCTTCTCCGGTATACGCTTCTAACACATCCTCATTTTCCATACTAAGACTATCTTTTCAATATTACTAATTAGTAGTTCCTAAAACACAACTCCGAATTCCAATTTATATTCGTTACTTCTATCCTATGTGATTCTTGTGACCACTTAAGGAGCTTCAAGAATCATTCGACCCTGATGTGATCAGCATCAGTGTTGAACTATCTTTCCACCCCAATTTGTGTTCGGTTTCCCTTGATCTGATCAGGATCAAGTTCGACTTCCCACATCAGTTTCAAACAAGCAAATAATTCAATTATTTTCATGTTTTGTCTTTATCTCTTCCTAGTCATGATTACGAATTCATACATCTCCAAGGATGGAATCAGTCCATCAATCATCCTCACTCTATTTCCCAAATGCTTTACTCCATGGTTCAATCCTAATGCTCATTTCATCAACCTTCACTACTTCCGTCCATTACCATCATATCCTATATTCTAACTAAGGAATACTTCATTTCTAAGATTTAGTTGTCTTCAATTGTTTCAAATATTTTACTACGATTCCACTACTCATAATCTTCATCATCTACTATCCTCATTCATTTCGTACTACTTCTTCAAAGGTTACAATACTTGTGGAGCTCGTCCACTACTCATTACTTCTTTACCAATACTCTTACACTGGTGTTACAAGATGGGTATATTCACCCTATGGTATTTGCATGTCTAATGCTTAGTTACCACAATTCAATATGAATGATACGTATGTTTATATAACGTAAGTACCACTCATCGAATAATTTCTCATTTGTGCTACGCACATTATAGTTTTATGTGTTTTATCTATAAAACTTGCATTAAGCGGTTTTCGCTCTACCCCCCTTAAAAGGGATTACGCCCACGTAATCTACCATGTGTTATTATTATTAAACATTGGTTTAATCAATTTGGGCAATCTGAAGCGTTTAGCTTCACTATGGTACATTATACAATAAACTCTGGTCAAAGGTCTCAACCATACCAATGGTTTAGTCTTTGCACCAAGGATTTCTATATGAGTTTATTTAACTCATCATTAATTCGGTTCTAGCCTATTAGGCTTCGAGGCATTAATAGCCATTTGCTATACTTACTAGCTGGGGCCCACTAGCTTCTGCTGCGCGACCCTGATAACTCGGGTTATTTACCCTTCGTGCTATCCTTAATGTACTATGCATCACCTTTTATCCGTCTATTATGGGCATAAGGTTTATTAAACAAATGCGGTATTCTTTTACCGTGTTTGAACTCAATGAGTTTAAGGTTTATAACCAGCTCTCTGGTAATCTTCTGCACATGCTATTCGTGCTTCTACGATTATTCGTTAAGCTCCTCCGACTTATTGTCGGGCGAGGTTAAGTCACTACTTAGTTGTAGTGCTTCCTCTAGTGTCACTAGCTTCTGAATTCTACCAGTTTCCCTGGTTCAGTACAAGTGTTCTTTACTTGTATGACCTTGCATTTCTATGCGTCGGTCCTAGTGACTTTCTCAGTCTCTTTTCACTCCTCATTCCATTGGAATTCACACTTTGTGATTGTTAGTGTATTGTACTCTTCGTGCTTCTTTGGCCTTAGGCCGCACGGTTTGTGCTAAGCTTGCTTAACTGGCTAGTGCCAGTTTGTTGGTTGAAAAAAGAACACTGGTTATTACTACGGTTTACATTCTCCATATCCCTAGCCATCCCATTAGATCATTAGCTGCACAAGTGCAATACCCAAACTCAGTAACAGAGGCGAGGCGTAAACGCTTTGACAGTAAGTCACTTATTTGATAGGAAGGAATATTTTGTCTGTCATTTCATACTTATACTCACGTGTTATTGCTTAATACTCCCTCATAGCGGTCGCTTGTTGCTCACCGTGTTCTTTCTCACCTGTACAACATTGTCTTTACTGTTTCGGTTAACTGATTAGTTTCTCTTTACTCATTGCCATGGTCATTGGCACCATTTCCTTATGGTGTGTACACTGAGGGTTTCCCTGTTCGTTATGACGGTTATCGTAGCATACCGCAATATTATTATCTTCCCATTGTGGGGATGTTTTATTTCAATGTAGGTTTCATGTGTAGGTTAGCTTACCTCACATTTTATCATCATTTATGATATAATTTACCAAGTATCTTGGTGATAACGGATTTGAAGTAATTATCGGGTTACAAGCTCTTTATAGAGCTGGTCATTCGTTGGTTTTCAATGTGTATTCACATTGATGTTTGACAATACTGTCTTTCCAGTGCTGGGGCACTAATGAAGGCTCTAGCTGTGTAGTTTACTCTGTCATTGATAAGAAAGTTCGTTGTTAGGGGTTGTGTCTCCACTCATAGGTCTCATGACAAGGTGTTATATTGAGGTTTATGTAAATGGTTCACCTCATGCTTGGGTGCATGAGGAGTATACTTACTCCCTTAAGTCGTAATGGTTTGGAAATCTCATTTCCTGATTCCATCGCCTCTTGCAATATCTATATGCGTAGGCTTTACTGTATAATGATGGAGACCTTTCTAAGGATTCACATCTTCACACCACCTTGGTGTCTTCGGTTAAGGAGGGGGTACTTTCCCTTGGTTCCTTAGTGTCCAAGTGTGGACCAGGCCATGTTGGTTGGCACTATCATGATTTTTATGACTCTGTGTACAATTGCTACGGAAGGCATGAGGGTATTTACTCCGTCAACTGTATACTAGACTGGTGCTCTAGTGACAGTGACATGAGGGGCCATTACTAAAGCCACTCAGATGTTGGGTTGGATTTATGGTCCAGTTGTTGATTCTTGTCGTATGGCCAATATCTTTTGTAGGTCTTTTAACATTGGTGCCGGTTTTGCAACCGTTTAAGTTTATATAACGCATTTGGTTTACAACTTCTGAGTCGTATTGCTGCAAGCTATGCTCTTTGCAAGCTGTTTATACATGTTGGTTTCCACTCCTTGTATACCGTCATAGGTTGGAGGTATTATTGGCTCCATGGTAGTCGTGACATCACGCTTCCGTTCATAGGATACCCTTTTAGGTAATCTAATGTTAATAGGTGTCTCTAATATCTAGGGCATTTCCTGTTAAGTGAAATCCCTTCGGTGTTCTAACCGAGTGTTCATTTTAACTCTCGTGCTTTTATCATGTCGTGTTGTTCGACTATTGTAACGCAGACACTTTCAAGGATTGCTCCTGAGTTGTTGTTGAAGCATGCCGTTACATCCGGCTAATGTTGATGACACGTTGTCCACTGTGTCTTTTTATGGTGTTGTGTTTGAGTTGTCCCTTTTTGGGTTGTAACGTCTCCCGTTCTTGGGTAGACTGTTTACACTTGCTCCTAGTGCTTAGGACTAGGTTTGATATCCCCTTCAATGATGGAGTATACTTGTGGTAATCTTGGTTGTCTTGGGAATTCCGTCCCGTTTATTGAGCATTGTGATGTTCACACTATAGGCGATTGCCTTGCTGTGTTTAGGCTGAGTATACTTCCCCAGCAGTCATGTAACTGCTTGGATTCTTTGAGACTATCCAATTCTACACTATTAGTCTGTGCTTTTTGCACTTCCTAGTTATTCCTCATCTTCAGATGGATTCTCTGCGTCTCTCGACTTGATCGTCTGAGGTGTCCAGCTGTTCTGGTTTGAACTCACTGATGGTCCGTAGAACGGAGCTGACTACTTCCCGTGTGTCGTACACTACAGTATACATACGTGGGGTACCATGTTGATACGTTACCACTTACCCGACTACGTGTCAGGCCCGCAAGCTCCTTCGGAGTGCGGTTGTCCCACATCCCGTAATGGGTACACTTGTAGTGTTCGTCACAGCTAGGTGAAGTATTCTGTTGCCAACTCCTCTTGTATCATTCTATGATACTCACCATAATCATGTGGTCTGGTTTTAAAATCCAAGTTTTAAAAGAGGGTTTGAGGTTTTGAAAAGAAAATTTTGGGTTTTAAAACAGTGGTTCGGTGTGTTAAAAGAAATCTCTCATGGCATACCATGTTTGAGGTCTTGCAAGTCTACCTCTCGCTGACTGGTATGTTCTAAATACAGTGGTCGGGCCGTTAGGCCTTTCCAAGGTTCCATTCCTTCAGTTTTAGGATGTTTGATCCTGGGTTGTTTCGTTACTGTCACCGTACATTACTATGTACTTGTGACGTATTAGTGTTCCTTTACATATTTATGTCTTTACTGCACTTGCCTTGGCAAGTGCGCGGTATCGGTTGGTTTTTGGATAATCCTAAACCAATCTTGGTATGGTCTTTGCTTGTATTAATAGTCTTGTTGACCTTTTCCTCTGATCTTGTTGATCTGCAACGGTATACCTCGCTCCCTTAGGTAGCTTCTTAATGATCTTGACGTAATTGTTGATAATCGGGGTGTTTCTCCAATCCTTGGAGACTCCCATTCTATTCGTTTAGCGTCGTTCCTTGTGGCTCGTTCCCACATTTGTGGTGGTTACTGAGCCTTCCTTGTTTAGGCACTACTCTTGTAGTCCTATTATATTCTATCCCGTGGATGTTCTTGTAGCTGTGTAAGCTATGCTGGCCAGGTATTGTAACCTCTTCGGTGTTGTGGTTTTTGGAGTTAACCGTTCCTGACTATGTCCTTAGTCAGCTAGCATACCGTTGGTGGTAATATTCAAGTATTACTATCCCGTAGACTTGTGTCTCGGGTTCTGTTACTGCTCCCCTTTCCATTCCGTTGCACGGTTAGTGCTTCTTTCCTGCTGTTGGTTGACTAGCTAGGTTTCGCGACTGCGAAGCATGTCGCCCCATGTTGTTGTAAGTTGCAGCCTCCTCGTGGATGGAGTGCTCGTTCAACCGCTGTTGAGTGCGGGTATTGTGGTTTAACCGGAATTCATTTCCGGCTTCCAACCCTTGGAATTTACCACGTGCCGGTTCTTGTTTACTGTGTGATTGCTTCACAACTGCCAGATCGGGTTTCCCCGAGTATGAGAGGACTTTCCTTCTTTGGCGTCCTTTCCAAAGTTATACAGTGGGGTTCGCGGCGGGCGGGACTGGTATTGTAGGTATCCGGTACTCCCGGTAGTTCCTAACTAGCACATCTCTAATGCTAACACTCAGCCCTTAGCCAAAGCTTCTAATTCCTAACTCGGTATTCCAACTCGGTATTTCCAGTCATCAGAGCGATACTTCGCTCTGATACCACTTTTTAACACCCCTACTGTTATACTGTCATTACCGTCCAATCTCCTTACATATCAGATACACGCAGCGGATTTATACTTACATATAATGGGTGATACAAAGCCGTTAGTCACCCACGTGACTAACAAGGCTACTACTTCTTCTTCATACAGCATCGGTCTGATGGACCGGAATCCCGAGTACTACAATCTACAATACATTTCCATTCACCAAATACTACTACAATTTGCATTCTATACACACTCCAAGTACATTACAATACAATCTACATACCGAGTTTACTAAGATCCTTATACAAGTGTAATACCTCTTCCAAATTCATACATACTCACTAAGAGTCTATTCACTACCCATTTCTCACAACTACTTACTTCTAATTACAAGGGTGTGCCGCCGGTCTCTCACCCTGGCCACATCCGCTTCGGGTACCTGCACACTAAAAAATGTCCCCCGAAGGGGTCAGCTTTCGCTGAGCATGATAACCGCATACCCCGCGTACTAGTGAGGGTACGCCGACCACTTGGTCGATACATGCTTTCATTTTTTCATACATACATGCAGGCATGCTTTCATACATATACTACGATACTCTACGCAAGGATACATACATACACTCCAGTTCATATCTAGCAATACAATATAACCATCAAATACATACTTACCTTCTTCCGAATACATATACCCAATACATACACAATTTACAATATGGGTTAGCTTCATTGGTCCACCCGGGTTAATCGGGTGGAGATTACTCTTTTACTCATTACTTCATACATACGCATACATACTCATTCTCATACTCATACATACTTACTTACTCTTACTCTTACTCATTTAAGTCGTCGGGACCTCCGGCCCGGGGACTACTCCGTCCCACCACCGGGATTTACTTGGTTCGCTAATCCAGGATGCTACCCTTAAGGGATTTGGGCCGTGGACCAGCTTACGAACCAGGAATCGGATCCAACCTCTTGTGTCACTCATCCTCACGCGTGGCCGAAGCTATATCGGACTTGTACTCATTCCAATTTACTCACTTAAGTTAGGAGTTAGCTAGTTAGGAATTAGCACAAGTCAACATTCAAGCCACAATAGTACAGTACAAGCTCATATACACATCCATACAAAATACAGTGCAACATACAAGTACACTACAAAATACAATACACATCATCATCATCCATATGTTTCATGAATTATACAAACTATTGTTCAAGACAATATCAAGAACAATGTAAACAAGCACAAGTAAGTGCCAATATAATCCGGTTCGTGCATTTATCTTATTAGGTGGTCAAATAAGCACACAAATCGGGGTAACCAGATTAGGATACAGGGCATGAAGAAATCATACCTTTCACCGTTGTACTTGTATCCCAATTCCTCCGGTATTCACAATTCAAATCCTAAGACATACATGCAAATGAATGATTAACTATCTACAATTTCTTTACTTGTACTCTTACTATCTCCTTAACTCATACTTACTAAGTCTTTACAACTCTTATACTTACACTTATGTTTCATTTACTTACTCTTACTTATTCACAATGGTTTACTTACTACATATACATGTACATATGTATAGGTGGGTATACATAATATATATATATATATATATTTATATATATATATTACTAGTCACATTCATTTAGTTTTAGTTTTTTTTTTGTAAGTTATGGGTCGACCGACCCACCGACCGACCAAGCCCTGGGTCGGTCCATTCCAGTAAGTTTCGTTCCCTGAAATTTCTCCCGACCGACCAGAATTATTCCGACCGACCCATACACCTGGGTCGGTCCATTACAGAAAGTTTCGGACCTGTTGTCCAAGCTCCGACCGACCCACCGACCGACCCAGGCTCTGGGTCGGTCGAAGTCCGAAACTTCGACAACAGAAATTTTTGGTCCGACCGACCCACGTCCGACCCACGGCTCTTGGGTCGGTCCATTCCCGAAAGGTTTATACTCGGTTCTTAAGCTCCGACCGACCCACGGTCCGACCCAGACTCTGGGTCGGTCGGTAGCAGAATTTGCTACAGACCTTGTTTTTCGATTCCAATTTCACCCATTGTTTCCCCATCTTCCTACATACATCCTAACATGTTTTTACACAATTTAAACCCCCTATACTCCTTAACTCATCCACCAAATCCATTACTAAATCCATTAAACAACTTACACAATTCCTTACTTCCTTTCAACACTTACAATAGTTTCTCCAAGTAGTTTTTGCTACAGATTTTGGGTTCCTATTCCTCCATACATAGTTCCCTCTCCTAATGCCATCTTGCCATTCCAATTCATCTCCAAGCAACTACAATACCTATACCCAAGTCCAACTCTCCTTTTACCAATTCTTACACACTAACCTTTCCTAACTTCTCCATACATTCTTATACCCTTTTGCTACAGATTTTCACACTTACACTCCCCTTCTACATCTCCCTCTTCTATTGGCATTTCTAATACTCCTAATGTATTAGAGTACATTATTCATCTCTCTCAACTTACCCTCTGTTTCCCTTAATCAAAATCTGTTACACACTCACATTAGTCCCTAGTTTTAATTCTCTAAGTGTTCTATTCCTAGGCAATTTTTGCCATAGTCTCCCTTGTATTTCTATATACTCACCACATTGTTTTTCATCCATACCTATACTGTCTCACCTGTTTCAACAACCACAAAATACACAAGCTCCATACATTACCAATACTAAAACAACACTTAAAATCCTGCACTTAATAACTCATTCCCAATCTGTTTGACAAGTTTCAAAATGTCTTTAAGGCTTCAAAATACTTGTATTCTCTTACACATTGCACTACCAATGCATTACCATTTTTCAATACCAACTTTCATTTCTAAAAATCGTTACATACACAATTACAAGACTACACAAAGGTGAGCATTCTTACCTTGTTTTTCTTCTAGTTTCTTTCTTCTTCTTTCTCCTTCCTTCTCTCTCTCCTCTCTCTACCGTTTTTGGTACTGCAACAATCTAATACTATAGGCCCACCAACATACATATTTTCAATACTAAAACTAAACTCATACATTATTTAAGTGCTAATGCACATTCTAGGGTTTAGAATATTTATTACCTTCCAATGGTTCAAGTGCTGTTTGGAGTGGCTCAACAACAAATTCCAACTCCACCAAGATGCCAAAATCGGCTATGGAACAAGAGACCAACCAAGGGTAGTCTAGATTTTCGTTTTGCCCATGAGACAAGAAAAAACGAAGGAGTTTTCGAAATATTTTTACCTTAGAAGAACAAGGAGAACAAGGGCCTTCTAATGGTGGTGTTGAAGCTTCAAATGGGGAATACCCTCAAAATCGAAAATGCTTGTTTTCGGATTTTGGAAAGATGAAAATGTAGCTCTTGAGGAGAGGATTACAATGGTGGTATTTTTATAATTTTTGGAAGTGTGTGGAGAGAGTTACAAAGGAGAGAAGGTGAGGTTTTGTGGGTTCTCTTCTTTCCCATGGAAATCGCATGGGTTGAAGAAGAAGAAGAAAGAGAGGGTGAGGGGGCTTGTTCACGTGAGGGAAATGAGAGAATAGGTAGGAGAGAGAGTATGTGAAGTGTGAGAGTAATAAGTAAGGGGGGGTGTTTGTATTTTATTGTTTTGTTGTTTAGTAAATAAGGAGAGTGTGAGGAGTGTGAGAGGAGGGTCCAAAATCGGACACACCAACACACACATCACTTTTACTTTTACTTTTTATTTTCAAAATGGACACATAAGTTGGTCTATTTATAATTCTACCCACAAATTTCCGTTTTTGACAGTTTTTACTAATCTCTCGTTTTATTGATTTTATTGGTCCCAAAGCTTCACTAATGTTTATTAATGATTATTTAGTTGACCAAAAGTCACGAGTCTGTTTGACCCGCTTAAAGACACGTTTTCCGCCCGTTACCTCGAAAAACGTGCTTTAAGGTTCATTAGTGATTTTAATCCATTCTAAGGATCCGTTTTTTCTCGGGATTTGTTCCTCATATTTATTTAGACTTAATTAAGCCTTATCAATCCACACAACGCTAACACCGAGGTTTCATACCTCCTATGGTTATTTAACGCTTATTTAGCGTTTTTCACTTTTAAAGTGTTTCCTTATTCCTTTTGGATTTATTTTTCCTTACCAATATTACTTAGGCATTATTATGCTCTTAAATACCTATTAGGATAATTTAATTGCCATATTTAAGGTCGGGGTATTTCAATCTACCCCCCTTAAGACTTTGTCCTCAAAGTTGTTCGAGGTTATAAGTTTACAATGCTTACTCTTTCTTACATGTCCAATACCGTGGTCCACGTTCTTCCTCCTTACGATTGCCAGATTCATTACTCTAGGTCTCTACATTCCATACTCTACAAATGTCCTATAATTACTCTCCAACACATATTACTACTTACCATCCGGTTCCTCATTACAACATTTATACGTACATACAGTGCAAAGCTATCCCCAAAGCAATGCGATACACATTACAATCCCGCAGGCACTCAGGTCCTCTAGACACGGGACTCCTCTATGTCCCGCTGCCCTTGGAATAATACAACATGCTACATACACTACTACCTTCTCCGGTATACGCTTCTAACACATCCTCATTTTCCATACTAAGACTATCTTTTCAATATCTAATTAGTAGTTCCTAAAACACACAACTCCGAATTCCAATTTATATTCGTTACTTCTATCCTATGTGATTCTTGTGACCACTTAAGGAGAGCTTCAAGAATCATTCGACCCTGATGTGATCAGCATCAGTGTTGAACTATCTTTCCACCCCAATTTGTGTTCGGTTTCCCTTGATCTGATCAGGATCAAGTTCGACTTCCCACATCAGTTTCAAACAAGCAAATAATTCAATTATTTTCATGTTTTGTCTTTATCTCTTCCTAGTCATGATTACGAATTCATACATCTCCAAGGGATGGAATCGGTCCATCAATCATCCTCACTCTATTTCCCAAATGCTTTACTCCATGGTTCAATCCTAATGCTCATTTCATCAACCTTCACTACTTCCGTCCATTACTCACCATCATATCCTATATTCTAACTAAGGAATACTTCATTTCTAAGATTTAGTTGTCTTCAATTGTTTCAAATATTTTACCTACGATTCCACTACTCATAATCTTCATCCATCTACTATCCTCATTCATTTCGTACTACTTCTTCAAAGGTTACAATACTTGTGGAGCTTCGTCCACTACTCGTTACTCTTCTTTACCAATACTCTTACACTGGTGTTACAAGATGGGTATATTCACCCTATGGTATTTGCATGTCTAATGCTTAGTTACCACAATTCAATATGAATGATTACGTATGTTTATATAACGTAAGTACCACTCATCGAATAATT
This sequence comes from Limonium bicolor, assembly GCA_023374045.1. NCBI lineage: Eukaryota > Viridiplantae > Streptophyta > Magnoliopsida > Caryophyllales > Plumbaginaceae > Limonium > Limonium bicolor. Next base: position 152,602,011 of record CM041776.1, on the reverse strand, counting down.
TCTCATTTGTGCTACGCACATTATAGTTTTATGTATGTGTTTTATCTATAAAACTTGCATTAAGCGGTTTTCGCTCTACCCCCCTTAAAAGGGATTACGCCCACGTAATCTACCATGTGTTATTATTATTAAACATTGGTTTAATCAATTTGGGCAATCTGAAGCGTTTAGCTTCACTATGGTACATTATACAATAAACTCTGGTCAAAGGTCTCAACCATACCAATGGTTTAGTCTTTGCACCAAGGATTTCTATATGAGTTTATTTAACTCATCATTAATTCGGTTCTAGCCTATTAGGCTTCGAGGCATTAATAGCCATTTGCTATACTTACTAGCTGGGGCCCACTAGCTTCTGCTGCGCGACCCTGATAACTCGGGTTATTTACCCTTCGTGCTATCCTTAATGTACTATGCATCACCTTTTATCCGTCTATTATGGGCATAAGGTTTATTAAACAAATGCGGTATTCTTTTACCGTGTTTGAACTCAATGAGTTTAAGGTTTATAACCAGCTCTCTGGTAGTCTTCTGCACATGCTATTCGTGCTTCTACGATTATTCGTTAAGCTCCTCCGACTTATTGTCGGGCGAGGTTAAGTCACTACTTAGTTGTAGTGCTTCCTCTAGTGTCACTAGCTTCTGAATTCTACCAGTTTCCCTGGTTCAGTACAAGTGTTCTTTACTTGTATGACCTTGCATTTCTATGCGTCGGTCCTAGTGACTTTCTTAAGTCTCTTTTCACTCCTCATTCCATTGGAATTCACACTTTGTGATTGTTAGTGTATTGTACGCTCTTCGTGCTTCTTTGGCCTTAGGCCGCACGGTTTGTTGCTAAGCTTGCTTAACTGGCTAGTGCCATGTTTGTTGGTGAAAAGAAAGGTTTACTACGGTTTACATTCTCCATATCCCTAGCCATCCCATTAGATCATTAGCTGCACAAGTGCAATACCAAAACACTCAGTCATACAGAGTGCAGAGGCGTAAACGCTTGACAGTAAGTCACTTATGTGATAGGAAGGAATATTTCTGTCTGTCATTTCATACTTATACTCCGTGTTATTGCTTACTACTCCCTCATAGCGGTCGCTTGTTGCGCACCGTGTTCTTTCTCACTGTACAACATTGTCTTTACTGTTTCTGTTACTGTGATAGTTTCTCTTTACTCATTGCCATGGTCATTGGCACCATTTCCTTATGGTGTGTACACTGAGGGTTTCCCCTGTTCGTGTATGACGGTTATCGTAGCATACCGCAATATTATTATCTTCCCATTGTGGGGATGTTTTATTTCAATGTAGGTTTCATGTGTAGGTTAGCTTACCTCACATTTTATCATCATTTATGATATAATTTACCAAGTATCTTGGTTGATAACGGATGAAGTAATTTATCGGGTTACAAGCTCTCTTGAGCGCTGGTCATTCGTGGTTTTCAATGTGTATTCACATTGATTGTTTTGACAATTACTGTCTTTCCAGTGCTGGGCACTAATGATAGGCTCTAGCTGTGTAGTTTACTCTGTCATTGATAATGAAAGTTCTTGTTGAGGGGTTGTCTCCACTCATAGGTCTCATGACAAGGTTGTTATATTGAGTGTTTATGTAATGGTTCACCTCATGCTTGGGTGCATGAGGGGTATACTTACTCCCTTAAGTCGTAATGGTTTGGAAATCTCATTTCCTGATTCCATCGCCTCTTGGCAATATCTATATGCGTAGGCTTTACTGTTATAATAGATGGAGACCTTTCTAAGGATTCACATCTTCACCACCTTGGTGGTCTTCGGTTAAGGAGGGTACTTTCCCTTGGGTTCTCTTAGTGTCCAAGTGTGGACCAGGCCATTGTTGGCACTATCATGATTTTTATGCCTCTGTGTACAATTGCTACGGAAGGCATGAGGGGTATTTAACTCCGTCAACTGTATACTAGACTGGTGCTCTAGTGACAGTGACACTGAGGTGGCCATTACTATAAGCCACTCAGGATGTTGGGTTGGATGGTCCAGTTGTTGATTTCTTGTCGTATGGGCCAATATCTTTTGTAGGTCTTGTTAACAATTGGTGCCGGTTTTGCAACCGTTTAAGTTTATATAACGCATTTGGTTTACAACTTCTGAGTCGTATTGCTGCAAGCTATGCTCTTTGCAAGCTGTTTATACATGTTTCCACTCCTTGTATACCGTCATAGGCTGGAGGTATTATTGGCTCCATGGTAAGTCGTGACATCACGCTTCCGTTCATAGGATACCCTTTAGGTAATCTAATGTTAATAGGTGTCTCTCAATATCTTAGGGCATTTCCTGTTAAGTGAAATCCCTTCGGTGTTCTAACCGAGTGTTCATTTTAACTCTCGTGCTTTTATCATGTCGCTGTTGTTCGACTGTTGTAACGCAGACACTCTTCAAGGATTGCTCCTGAGTGTTGTTGAAGCATGCCGTTACATCCGGCTAATGTTGATGACACGTTGTCCACTGTGTCTTTTTATGGTGTTGTGTTTGAGTTGTCCCTTTTTGGGTTGTAACGTCTCCCGTTCTTGGGTAGACTGTTTACACTTGCTCCTAGTGCTTAGGACTAGGTTTGATATCCCCTTCAATGATGGAGTATACTTGTGGTAATCTTGGGGTTCCTCTTGGGAATTCCGTCCCGTTTATTGAGCATTGTGATGTTCACACTATAGGCGATTGCCTTGCTGTGTTTAGGCTGAGTATACTTCCCAGCAGTCATGTAACTGCTTGGATTCTTTGAGACATATCCAATGTCTACACTTATTAGTCTGTGCTTTTTGCACTTCCTAGTTCTTATTCCTCATCTTCAGATGGATTCTCTGCGTCTCTCGATACTTGATCGTCTGAGGTGTCCAGCTGTTCTGGTTTGAACTCACTGATGGTCCGTAGAACGGAGCTGACTACTTCCCGTGTGTCGTACACTACATGTATACATACGTGGGGTACCATGTTGATACGTTACCACTTACCCGACTACGTGTCAGGCCCGCAAGCTCCTTCGGAGTGCGGTTGTCCCACATCCCGTAATGGGTACACTTGTAGTGTTCGTCACACGCCTAGGTGAAGTATTCTGTTGCCAACTCCTCTTGTATCATTCTATGATACTCACCATAATCATGTTGGTCTGGTTTTAAAATCCAAGGTTTTTAAAAGAGGTTTGAGGTTTTGAAAAGAAAATTTTGGGTTTTAAAACAGTGGTTCGGTGTTAAAAGAAATCTCTCATGGCATAGCCACGTTTGAGGTCTTGACCAAGTCTAGCCTCTCGCTGACTGGTATGTTCTAAATACAGTGGTCGGGCCGTTAGGCCTTTCCAAGGTTCCATTCCTTCAGTTTTAGGATGTTTGATCCTGTGGTTGTTTCATTACTGTCACCGTACATTACTATGTACTTGTGACGTATTAGTGTTCCTTTACATATTTCTGTCTTTACTGCACTTGCCTTGGCAAGTGCGCGGTATCGGTGGTTTTTGGATAATCCTAAACCAACCTTGGTATGGTCTTTGCTTGTATTTAATAGTCTTGTTGACCTTTCCCCTGATCTTGTTGATCTGCAATCGGTATACTCGCTCCCTTAGGTAGCTTCTTAATGATCTTGACGTGATTGTTGATAATCGGGGTGTTTCTCCAATCCTTGGAGACTCCCATTCTATTCGGTTTAGCGTCGTTCCTTGTGGCTCGTTCCCACTCATCTGTGGTGGTTACTGAGCCTTCCTTGTTTAGGCACTACTCTTGTAGTCCTATTAGATTATATCCCGTGGATGTTCTTGTAGCTGTGTAAGCTATGCTGGCCAGGTATTGTAACCTCTTCGGTGTTGTGGTTTTGGAGTTAACCGTCCCTGACTATGTCCTTAGTCAGCTAGCATACCGTTGGTGGTAATATTCAAGTATTACTATCCCGTAGACTTGTGTCTCGGGTTCTGTTACTGCTCCCCTTTCCATTCCGTTGCACGGTTAGTGCTTCTTTCCTGCTGTTGGTTGACTAGCTAGGTTTCGCGACTGCGAAGCATGTCGCCCCATGTTGTTGTAAGTTGCAGCCTCCCCGTGGATGGAGTGCTCGTTCAACCGCTGTTGAGTGCGGGTATTGTTGTTTAACCGGAATTCATTTCCGGCTTCCAATCCTTGGAATTTACCACGTGCCGGTTCTTGTTTACTGTGTGATTGCTTCACAACTGCCAGATCGGGTTTCCCCGAGTATGAGAGGACTTTCCTTCTCTCTGGCGTCCTTTCCAAAGTTATACAGTGGGGTTCGCGGCGGGCGGGACTGGTATTGTAGGTATCCGGTACTCACCGGAAGTTCCTAACTAGCACATCTCTAATGCTAACACTCAGCCCTTAGCCCTAAGCTTCTAATTCCTAACTCGGTATTCCTAACTCGGTATTTCCAGTCATCAGAGCGATACTTCGCTCTGATACCACTTTTTGTAACACCCCTACTGTTAATACTGTCATTACCGTCCAATCTCCTTACATATCAGATACACGCAGCGGATTTATACTTACATATAATGGGTGATACAAAGCCGTTAGTCACCCACGTGACTAACAAGGCTACTACTTCTACATACAGCATCGGTCTGATGGACCGGAATCCCGAGTACTACAATCTACAATACATTTTCCATTCACCAAATACTACTACAATTTGCATTCTATACAACACTCCAAGTACATTACAATACAATCTACATACCGAGTTTACTAAGATCCTTATACAAGTGTAATACCTCTTCCAAATTCATACATACTCACTAAGAGTCTATTCACTACCCATTTCTCACAACTACTTACTTCTAATTACAAGGGTGTGCCGCCGGTCTCTCACCCTGGCCACATCCGCTTCGGGTACCTGCACACTAAAAAATGTCCCCCGAAGGGGTCAGCTTTCGCTGAGCATGATAACCGCATACCCCGCGTACTAGTGAGGGTACGCCACCACTTGGTCGAATACATGCGGTTCATTTTATTCATACATACATGCAGGCATGCTTTCATACATATACTACGATACTCTACGCAAGGAATACATACATACACTCCAGTTCATATCTAGCAATACAATATAACCATCAAATACATACTTACCTTCTTCCGAATACATATACCCAATACATACACAATTTACAATATGGGTTAGCTTCATTGGTCCACCCGGGTTAATCGGGTGGAGATTACTCTTTTACTCATTACTTCATACATACGCATACATACTCATTCTCATACTCATACATACTTACTTACTCTTACTCTTACTCATGTTAAGTCGTCGGGACCTCCGGCCCGGGGACTACTCCGTCCCACCACCGGGATTTACTTGGTTCGCTAATCCAGGATGCTACCCACTTAAGGGATTTGGGCCGTGGACCAGCTTACGAACCAGGAATCGGATCCAACCTCTTGTGTCACCTCATCCTCACGCGTGGCCGAAGCTATATCGGACTTGTACTCATTCCAATTTACTCACTTAAGTTAGGAGTTAGCTAGTTAGGAATTAGCACAAGTCAACATTCAAGCCACAATAGTACAGTACAAGCTCATATACACATCCATACAAATACAGTGCAACATACAAGTACACTACAAAATACAATACACATCATCATCATCCATATGTTTCATGAATTATACAAACTATTGTTCAAGACAAATATCAAGAACAATGTAAACAAGCACAAGTAAGTGCAATATAATCCGGTTCGTGCATTTATCTTATTAGGTGGTCAAATAAGCACACAAATCGGGGTAACCAGATTAGGATACAGGGCATGAAGAAATCATACCTTTCACCGTTGTACTTGTATCCCAATGTTCCTCCGGTATTCACAATTCAAATCCTAAGACATACATGCAAATGAATGATTAACTATCTACAATTTCTTTACTTGTACTCTTACTATGCTCCTTAACTCATACTTACTAAGTCTTTACAACTCTTATACTTACACTTATGTTTCATTTACTTACTCTTACTTATTCACAATGGTTTACTTACTTACATATACATGTACATATGTATAGGTGGGTATACATATATATATATATATATATATATATTTATTATATATACTAGTCACATTCATTTAGTTTTAGTTTTTTTTTTTAAGTTATGGGTCGACCGACCCACCGACCGACCCAAGCCCTGGGTCGGTCCATTCCAGTAAGTTTCGTTCCCTGAAATTTCTCCCGACCGACCCAGAATTATTCCGACCGACCCATACACCTCTGGGTCGGTCCATTACAGAAAGTTTCGGACCTGTTGTCCAAGCTCCGACCGACCCACCGACCGACCCAGGCTCTGGGTCGGTCGAAGTCCGAAACTTCGACAACAGAAATTTTTGGTCCGACCGACCCACGTCCGACCCACGGCTCTTGGGTCGGTCCATTCCCGAAAGGTTTATACTCGGTTCTTAAGCTCCGACCGACCCACGGTCCGACCCAGACTCTGGGTCGGTCGGTAGCAGAATTTGCTACAGACCTTGTTTTTCGATTCCAATTTCACCCATTGTTTCCCCAATCTTCCTACATACATCCTAACATGTTTTTACACAGTTTAACCCCCTAATACTCCTCCGCTCATCCACCAAATCCATTACTAAATCCATTAAACAACTTACACAATTCCTTACTTCCTTTCAACACTTACAATAGTTTCTCCAAGTAGTTTTTGCTACAGATTTGGGTTCCTATTTCCTCCATACATAGTTCCCTCTCCTAATGCCATCTTGCCATTCCAATTCATCTCCAAGCAACTACAATACCTATACCCAAGTCCAACTCTCCTTTTTACCAATCCTTACACACTAACCTTTCCTAACTTCTCCATACATTCTTATACCCTTTTGCTACAGATTTTCACACTTACACTCCCCTTCTACATCTCCCTCTTCTATTGGCATTTCTAATACTCCTAATGTATTAGAGTACATTATTCATCTCTCTCAACTTACCCTCTGTTTCCCTTAATCAAAATCTGTTACACACTCACATTAGTCACCTAGTTTTAATTCTCTAAGTGTTTCATTCCTAGGCAATTTTGCCATAGTCTCCCTTGTATTTCTATATACTCACCACATTGTTTTTCATCCATACCTATACTGTCTCACCTTTCAACAACCAAAATACACAAGCTCCCATGTACATTACCAATACTAAAACAACACTTAAAATTCCTGCACTTAATAACTCATTCCCAATCTGTTTGACAAGTTTCAAAATGTCTTTTAAGGCTTCAAAATACTTGTATTCTCTTACACATTGCACTAACCAATGCATTACCATTTTTCATACCAACTTTCATTTCTAAAAATCTGTTACATACACAATTACAAGACTACACAAAGGTGAGCATTCCTTACCTTGTTTTTCTTCTAGTTCTTTCTTCTTCTTTCTCCTTCCTTCTCTCTCTACCGGTTTTGGTACTGCAACAATCTAATACTATAGCCCACCAACATACATTTTTCAATACTAAAACTAAACTCATACATTATTTAAGTGCTAATGCACATTCTAGGGTTTAGAATATTTATTACCTTCCAATGGTTCAAGTGCTGTTTGGAGTGGCTCAACAACAAAAATTCCAACTCCACCAAGATGCCAAAATCGGCTATGGAACAAGAGACCAACCAAGGGTTAGTCTAGATTTTCGTTTTGCCCATGAGACAAGAAAAACGAAGGAGTTTTCGAAATATTTTTACCTTAGAAGAACAAGGAGAACAAGGGCCTTCTAATGGTGGTGTTGAAGCTTCAAATGGGGAATACCCTCAAAATCGAAAATGCTTGTTTTCGGATTTTGGAAAGATGAAAATGTAGCTCTTGAGGAGAGGATTACAATGGTGGTATTTTTATAATTTTTGGAAGTGTGTGGAGAGAGTTACAAAGGAGAAGGTGAGGTTTTGTGGGTTCTCTTCTTTCCATGGAAATCGCAGGTTGAAGAAGAAGAAGAAAGAGAGGGTGAGGGGGCTGTTCACGTGAGGGAAATGAGAGAATAGGTAGGAGAGAGAGTATGTGAGAGTGTGAGAGTAATAAAGTAAGGGGGGTTTTGTATGTTTGTTTTATGTTTTGTGTTTAGTAAATAAGGAGAGTGTGAGGAGTGTGAGAGGAGGGTCCAAAATCGGACACACCAACACACACATATTCACTTTTACTTTTTATTTTCAAAATGGACACATAAGTTTGGTCTATTATAATTCTACCCCACAAATTTCCGTTTTTGACAGTTTTTACTAATCTCGTTTTATTGATTTTATTGGTCCCAAAGCTTCACTAATGTTTATTAATGATTATTTAGTTGACCAAAATTGTCACGAGTCTGTTTGACCCGCTTAAAGACACGTTTTCCCGGTTTACCTCGAAAAACGTGCTTTAAGGTTCATTAGTGATTTTAATCCATTCTAGGATCCGTTTTCTTCGGGATTTGTTCCCTCATATTTATTTAGACTTAATTAAGCCTTTAGAATCCTCACAATACGCTAACCGAGGTTTCATACCTCCTATGGTTATTTAACGCTTATTTAGCGTTTTTCACTTTTAAAGTGTTTCCTTATTCCTTTTGGATTTATTTTTCCTTACCAATATTACTTAGGCATTATTATGCTCTTAAATACCTATTAGGATAATTTAATTGCCATATTTAAGGTCGGGGTATTTCAAGTTCACTTCTGTTTCTAGCTTTAGATTTAGGTTTAGCTTTTCCTCTATTTATTTTCTATGTCTGGCTAAAAGATTTGACTCTGGGGAATGGTTATTGTAGTTTGAGATGATTTCGTAATTCCTTCTAATTTGAGATATTTGCAGATTGTTTCATATTAATTTATTCCTCAAGCTTTTCAATGAAATTCTAGACTTTGAAGTTGAATTGTGTTGCGAATTCTTTTATGATCTAATTGGTGATTAAAGGAAAGGTCAATTTAATATGTTAACCTGTGGAAACTGAATCTGATTAACTAAGTTGTTCCTCCAGGTGCAAGAATAAAATTCCTCGTGCTTTTATCCATCTGCATGTGTTGTGCTTATCTCTTGATTAGAATTTGCATGTTCTGGTAGATGCGCTCTTTAGAGACTAAGATTTAGTCCTTAAGATAACTTTAGGAATTTGTCAATCCGTGTCTCAAATTAAATAGAGGGAATTACAAGATCTATCAAACCTAAATTACTTGAACCCAGAGTTCCGGCTCTTCCATATTAAATTTCTCAATATACTTCTTTTGTGTTTTCATTTGATTTAGTTTAATTCACTTCAACAAAACAATCGACAATAACCCGCTCAATTTCTAGTTATTTTCTAGGATTAGATTTACTTTTTTAGTCCCACGATTTGATTCCCGGTTACTCTGCTATTTTTCGATACTACTACGACCGAGATTTTTGTAACCCAAAGACATTTGATTTATTAATTTCTAGGTTTATTTTCTTAGTGTTTAGTTTATCAAAAATCTTGTTTGCACCAGATTCCATCCAGAAGTCATCCGAATAAATCTCAGTACATTTCGGTTTATACCGAGTTTACTCTATCCTTAGTGTTGTCTATAAAAGGGACCTTATCCCTTGATTAGATCAGGACCCCAAGAACCCTAAATCACCAGAACTCTCAGCCATCTCAACGTACCCACGTTTTGGACTCCCGAGCCCCGATCAGAACCAAAATTTCACTGAAATCACCACTTAAACAAGTTTTCCAACTCCCATTACCACCACAATCATCAAACCTCCATCAAACCTCCATCAAACCACCACCAATACGTGAAGAACATCACCAATTATCAAGGATCAAAAGATCGGGTCAAACCCATTCCGGAAGCGGCATCAACGAGGCTTCCAAAGATTCCTGACATGAAGAACCATAGGAGCGAATTCATTGGTGATGATGGGCCCAAATATCATTGGGTCCCAAATCCCGCTCATTGAAAAAGTTAAGTGTAGACTATAGTGGGAGGGGAGTTCTATCTTCTTTCTTTCATGCCTAAGTGCTAAGAAACTTGTTCCACTCACAAATAAAAGTTATTTTTCTTATGCTTGTGTTCTTATGCTTATGTTATGATTGGTATGTGTTCATCCTTAAAAGTCCAACTTGCAGAGTGTTTAAGGAATTGTCATGTTAGAGTGCATTTATACTAATGAGGATGGTGTAGATATTTCTCATTAAGCCATATAGCGGGAAAATTCACCAAGATCGTGAACGATCTGGACATGATATTCGCAAGTTAAAGTTGAGATTCGGTATCTCGTTGTTACTCGACGGACAGGTCGGTGACTATTTGGGCACATGTCATTTAGTAATATTTGATTATATATGCTTGTTCAATTGATGATTAACAATAGGAGAAAAAGAAATCATATTTTAATACAGAGTAAGGGAAAATAGGACACTTTTATTATAGGAAAAATTCACGATATACCCCTGTTTTCTTTCGTAATTCACAATATACCTCTGTTGGTTTTCGTAATTCAACTTTAAACATGCTTAAATGTTGTCCAAAATTGATGAAACTTTACATGGACGATGCTAAAGTGTTATATTTTGGTCCAACATCAAATTTGAAGTTTTTTAAGCTCATATGTGACATGTGGGACCAAATGAACATGTCATAATTTTCATTGGGTCCCACAGGTCACATGTGAGCTTAAAAACTTCAAATTTGATATTGCACCAAAATATAACACTTTAGCATCGTCCATGTAAAGTTTCATCAATTTTGGACAACATTTAAGCATGTTTAAAGTTGAATTACGAAAAACCAACAGGGGTATATTGTGAATTACGAAAGAAAATAGGGGTATATCGTGTGAAATAAACCCATCCATCCGTTAGACTTTGGTCTCGCCCAATAGGGGAGTGACCGGTCACTAGTACAAAAATGGTCTATCGCAGCGCACCTACCGCAGCGGTTGTAAAAACAACCGCTGAGATAGGCCGTTTTTAAAAATCCCGCAAACCTATCTCAGCGGTTGTTACTTACAATCGCTGCGGTAGGGTCATTCAAAAAAAAAAACTCTACCGCAGCGGTTCCTACTAAGAACCGCTGAGATAGGTCTTTTTTACTGACTATCTCAGCGGTTCTTAGTAGGAACCGCTGCGATAGAGTCTTTTATTTTTCCCCAAATTGACCACTCCGTCATTCTCCTCTTCATTCTCTTCTGTCTCGCGAGAACGAAGAAGACCGACAGCGATTTCTCCGCCAGCTCGACGCCTGCGACTGCGCCACCACCACCACCGCCTTCTTCCGCGTGCGCCACCGTTCTTCGCCGCCGCCGTCGCCGTCGCAACTCGTTCCGCCAAGGAGGTCGCAGGCGTCTTTCGTGAATGCTGCGGGAACCCTAGGTTAGAATTCCGAATTATAACTTTGAAATATGTTAATTATTGTCTTGTTGATTGAATAACTAGTTGTAATATAGTTATTGATTGTTAGTTTAGTTGTGTGTGCATAAAATGAATATAGATAGATTATTTAACAAGTATAAATAGTTGTGCATATAAGGTGTTCGATAAAATGCCTGAGTTGATATTTTTGCTGTTTGAAATTGTAAAAAGTGAGAACTGAGAATGAGATACACCTTCCTCGTTAGAAGATGTGGTACATTTGGTTCTCGCGGTGAACTTATTGCGGTATATACATCGGACGGTATTTTATTCTTGAGTAAATTAACATTAAACCGATTAGACACCCAAGCTATACGATTTTTATTAATAAAAAGACACACTAGCCTAAACGTGTGGACTTTAATTAGCTGTTAAGAATTGGATAGGAAGATAGAGGTTGTTCGGTATATGAGCTAATATGTATATATACATGATTGTTATAGTATATTATGGGAGAGTTTTTTTTTTTTTGAAGTCACATATATGGGAGAGTTAGATGTACATGCCTATTCATTCAACCAAATGATAAAATTTACATTATCCGCTTATAATTATAGGAACGAGAATGGTGCAGAAAAGTATATATTATAATTAAAGTTGTGATAAAACTCTATACGCCTGATATTGACAAACATGCTAAACATTCATCTTTAAACAATTTAACGAAAGCACGTACATATATAACAAATTTATAACTTAAATTCATATAAATTGAAATGGTAAATAAAACTACTATGAAAAGAAAAAGAATAACTACAAATCATTTTGTTCTTAATTCTCAAACTATTAAAAAAATTAACTTCAAGTTTCACATTAATAAGTGGTAAGATCTATAACTTTATAACATCTATGTTCTCCCATTACATTGCAGTATATACGTGCTTAATATGATAATGCTTATAGTAATGGATTTCTTGCCCCCCTAATATTATTACCTTGCTTCACCGCTGTCTGCAGTAATTGGGGTGGTCTCTACGTCTCTTTCTTCCTCATTTCTTCTGTTGTGCAGCATGAGCGGAAAGGTAACATCTTCATCTATCTTTTTTCTCTTTTTTTTTTCTTAATATGATAATGCTTATAGTAATGGATTTCTTGCCCCCCTAATATTATTACCTTGCTTCCGCTGTCTGCAGTAATTGGGGTGGTCTCTAGTCTTTTCTTCCTCATTCTTCTGTTGTGCAGCATGAGCGGAAAGGTAACATCTTCATCTATTTTTTCTTTTTTTATTTTCTTAATATGATAATGCTTATAATAATGGATTTCTTGCCCCCCTAATATTATTTCCTTGCTTCCCCGCTGTCTGCAGTAATTGGGGTGGTCTCTACTTCTTCTTCCTCATTTCTTCTGCTGTGGAGTAAGAGTGAAAAGGTAACATCTTCATCTATCTTTTCTCTTTGTTTGTTTAATTAATTATTGCAAAAAAGTGGTTGTGGTTAATATTGAGTGATTGTGAATAAGGATGGTTGCTGTCAATTGTTGAATTTATTTGTCGTGGTAAATAAGATTGGTGAATGCTTAATGATAAGCATGGGATTAACAAGATTACGCAAATGTCATGCCGAATTTTTTCTAGAATCGTATTAGTCTTATTAATTAATTTTATTTGTTATTTGTATAACAATCTTTACTTTTCTTTGTCAGGTCTTCTGAATCTCTATTGGATTTGTACCAGTACTTTCCCAGCCCATCACCAAAGCAGTCTCCTAGCTTCCCCCTCTGTACAACCTTAAAACAAGTAAGTAATTAAACTTTTTTTTTGTTTTAATAATGCAATGATTTGTTGAAGTTAAATTAAATGTGTTAGAATTGTTAGAATAAGGCTAGATTAGTTACGTTGGAACGTTAGAGTACTTAGGCTACGTTAGTTTGGTTGGAACCATAGAGTAGTGCTGAGTTTGGTTGCAACCGTACATCCAGTAGAAACATGCTCCATATACAAATGCAGACGAAACTGAAAGACAAATCAATCTTAAACTTGTTTTGTTTTCACATATAGAATGGAGCGTGACTGGATGTACGGTGATCGAGGGGATCACTACTTTGATGAGAAGCTGAAAGAGTTTCTCAAAGCGGCAGTGCAACACAAGGACAGAACAAAGGCGGACAATATTTCATGTCCTTGTGTTGACTGTGGGGTCGTAAGGAAATATGTAGACATTGAGGAAATTAGATTTCATCTTAAGTCCCGTGGATTCATGCCACATTACAGAAGATGGAATTTTCATGGAGAAACTGTTGCAGCTAGTGCTTCAACATCATCAAGTGCTCATGATCCACGTTACGCAAGTACCGCCCACACCTTCAATACCATCAATGAGTCGGTACCGCTAAGTGATTCAGGATTCGATGACAGTGAGACCACTCACCATGATGAGCAAATGGATGAAATGTTAGAAAATGTTGCGGATACTTTTGTCGATAAGCCGGAAGAGTATCAAAGATTGTTGGACGCATCAAAGACACCTTTGTACCCTTCGTGCGTTAAATACACAAAATTGAGTGTTGTACTTAATTTGTTCAACTTAAAGGGGAAATATGGAGTTGGTGACAAGTGTTTCACGTCATTTCTAGAGCTGATACATGATATGCTTCCTGATGAGAATGGTCTTCCTACATCCACCTACGAGGCAAAGAAATGGATGTGTCCAATGGGAGTTGAATATAAAAAGATTCATGCTTGCCCAAATAACTGTGTGCTTATAGGGGTGAATACGAACATCTAGACAAGTGTCCTAAATGTTTGTTGTCCCGGTACAAGGACAAGGATGAGGATTCCTCCTTTCAGAAAAAAAATCGTCCAGTGAAATTATTGTGGTACTTGCCGATAATTCCTAGATTCAAACGGTTGTTTGCCAACCCGAAAGATGCGAAGAACTTACGATGGCACGCGGATGGTAGAAAAATTGATGAAAAATTAAGACATCCTGCAGACGGACCTCAGTGGAGAAATATCAACAGAAAATTCAAACATCATTTTGGGGATGAGGATAGGAATCTGAGACTTGGATTGTGTACCGATGGGATGAACCCGTATGGCACGTTGAGCAGTCAGCACAGCACTTGGCCGGTGCTACTAGTGATCTACAATTTACCGTCATGGTTGTGCATGAAACGAAAATACATTATGTTATCACTCCTAATTTCTGGTCCAAAGCAACCTGGTCATAACATTGACGTATATCTTGCACCACTGATCGACGATCTGAACTTGTTGTGGAATGAAGGGACAGTGGTATATGATGCTCATGCGAAAGAAAATTTCACACTGAAGGCGATGTTGTTCTGTACTGTTAACGACTTTCCTGCCTATGGGAACTTGTCAGGATACTCGGTGAAAGGATTCAAAGCGTGTCCGGTATGTGAGGATGACACATGTTCAGATCGTCTGAAGCACTGCGGCAAAAATGTTTACATGTGTCATCGACGGTTTCTTCCAGTAGACCATCCTTACCGTTCGAGAAAGCGAAAGCTGTTCAACAATGAGCCCGAGACTCGTGTGGCTCGTCTGCCTTTGAATTCAGAGGAAGTGTATGCAAAGGTAAAAGACATTGAAAATGTCTTTGGAAACACATCCAAGCCGCCGAAGAACATTTGGAAAAAACGTTCCATTTTTTGGGATCTACCGTATTGGCGGCATCTGCCTGTTCGACATTGTTTGGATATCATGCACATTGTGAAGAACGTCGGTGAGGCAGTGTGTGGTACTTTGCTCAACATACCCGGCAAGACGAAAGACGGATTGAAGGTGAGGAGAGATATGCAAGAGTTGCGCATACGGAAAGAACTACACCCAATAGAGGATGAGAAGCGAACATATCTACCTCCTGCGTGTTATACCCTCTCTAAGAGTGAAAAATTAAGTTTTTGCAAGTGTTTGCACACATTGAAGGTACCATCTGGGTACTCTTCAAACTGGAAGAACCTAGTTTCTATGAAGGATTTGAAACTGTTAGGCATGAAATCTCATGATTATCATGTGTTAATGTTGCATCTTCTTCCAGTTGCAATACGAGGGATATTACCAGAAAATGTCAGAAATGCTCTAACTCGATTATGTTTCTTCTTCAACGCTGTCTGCTGCAAGGCAATTGACTCAGACACCCTCGATGATCTGCAACATGAAATTGTTGTGACAATATGCCAGCTTGAGATGTATTTCCCACCATCTTTCTTCGACATAATGGTGCATTTAGTAGTGCATATTGTCCGAGAGATCAAATTGTGTGGTCCGGTCTACTTACGTTACATGTATCCTTTCGAACGATATATGGGGATTCTGAAGGGTAGAATGAAAAACAGATATAGACCGGAAGGCAGTATCATCGAAGCAACAGTGACTGAGGAAGTCACAGAATTCGTGACAAGTTATTTGAACGATGCAGAGTCAATTGGTATTCCCAAACCACGTCACCATGGTAGATTTAAGGGTAAAGGAGTTATTGGCAAAAAGGTTGTTCGTATCTCTCGTGATCTTATTAATCAGGCACATTTGTTTGTACTACAACACCTTGAGGTTGTTGAACCCTACTTCGATATTCACATTGCTGAGTTGAGTCGACAAAACCCTACCAAAAACCGTATCTGGCTTAAAAAAGAACAAAATCGAGTATTCGTCCAATGGTTTAAGGAATATGTGTTTGAGCAAGCTTCATTGAACCCCGAGATGTCAGTGAAGAAATCAGATG
This sequence comes from Limonium bicolor, assembly GCA_023374045.1. Taxonomy (NCBI): domain Eukaryota; kingdom Viridiplantae; phylum Streptophyta; class Magnoliopsida; order Caryophyllales; family Plumbaginaceae; genus Limonium; species Limonium bicolor. Next base: position 152,585,967 of record CM041776.1, on the reverse strand, counting down.
TCTAGCTGTTGGTCTGGAACAGATGTTGTATCGTTTGAAGTGTAACACCCCTAGTAGTTCGGCACCTAATAATCCTATAAATGTCGCACTTAATAACTATATCACAGCGGTAAATAACAGACTGTCGCTCCTATGGTGTCACAGTTATCACTCGCCCATACGGGTGATAACGAGTTACCTGATAATCAACATGCGAAACGTATTCCCGCAGTGACCACAAGAGATAGATAGTAGAACTTAAATAATTTAAAACAAACCAACAGTAACCAATTATTATAGACCGTACTCGTGAGCATCTAAAACAAATCTACCTCGGTTACACAACCCGAGTCCAAAGCGTCATCAGTATCAAACCGTACCAAGTCTTAACCAACAACAACAATATCACAAACAGTCGCGCCTCGCGTCGACCACCAGCTTTCTCCTGAAATAAAAATGATTTGTGGTATGGAATCAGCCCCTGCTGAGTATGTCATCACATGCCCCGTCATGCCCCCAAAGACCCCTCAATTATTTGGTCGAGAGCATGAGGTTCGTTACATGCAATACCGTTTAAATATTTAAAACTGTAAATCAAATAACAGTAACATCCATACAATAAACACAACCATCAACACAAATAATATAACCACAAGTATAACCAATGAACAACAAAGCGAAACAACGAGGATAATAAACAAGTATCAAGTCTCGTCCATGGTGTAGAACCAATATTGTTCGCCACTGTACAAGTCTCAATTGTTTTAATTGTTCAGTTGTACCTAGTGACATGTCTCGTTAAAACGACATGTCTCTAGTTACCCATATATTATGGCGGGTCACCCACGGCAGTAGCCACTCCAACGGTAGAGTCTCCGACCAACGAGCCATTCTAGCTCACGGGAAATTTTCTTGATACTTGCGGACCCGTACGCGGACGTCCTGGTATCGTTTTTGTGATCACAGCGCGCACCAAGAGCCACATCCTCTTGGCTTTACTTTCCTTCATTTAATTTAATTAATTATTCCATCACATCGCATTACCAAATTTTCCTAACACAGCAGACTAAGGTCATTAGTCCAATCCGGAGTCTGTAAACTCGGGATCCAGTGTTTGAAATACCCCAAACCTAGTTATGTTGTTTAAAACACCTAAATAGGGTGTAATAAGACTAAAAAGAGTCTTAGAAACCTTAGTAAACAATTTAAATAAAAGGAAACACAAATGTGCTTTAAAGTCAATAAGAGCTAAAACGTGCTCTAAGCTTGGGATAAACTTGAGTAAGGCCTAATGAGCTTACCAAGACCTCATTTATATACTAATGAACATATTAAACCAATTACCAAAGAAAACCAAGCTTGAAAACAAGTTAAAACACAAAATGTGCTTTAAGAAGTCTTAAAGCACGTTTTTGAAAAATTGTCTTGTAAATGAGTTTTGAATGGCTAAATGTCCATCATTACTCTTAAACATATATGTGTACTATATAGTATCACATTTGGGTGGCTATATTAATGGGAAATCAAAAATTTCACTTCTAAGTGCCTTGTTTAGGTGAATAGTACTTTTTATAAGCTAGTTTATAACATATGTTGTATCAAGTAATTAAATTGACAAACAAAGACTAAAACACCCTCACACTAATAAAGGGGGCCGGTTTTCTAAGTGTGTGACTCACCACTCCTTAGTTGATAATAATAAGTTAGTAAAGAAACTAATTAACTTACCTTTTACTTTATAAGCATAAATATCTCCTTAAAGCAAATCCTATCTTCACTCTCATTTCTTTCCTTCATTCACACGGTTTCCCACCCCTCTCTTCTTCCTTCTTCTTTGTTCTCTCACGGTAATACCACTATCACCATGGAAACTCCAACTTTGACCACTTGTTAAATCTTGCTCACTTGTCCAAATCAAAAACAAAGACCACCAATCTCTTCCTCTCATCAAGCTCTTCATTCCTATCTTCTCAAAACTCCAAGAGCTCCATTTCGGTGCCAAGGTGTTCCACCATTGAAGGAGCTTGAGCTTGTATTTCTTCATATTATTACTCTCCTTTGCTTCTAGGTAAGGAATCTCAAACAAAAATCAAGTTTCCTCCTTGTTTTGTCATGTCCGAAAATACACATTGATCTAGCTTTTGTGTGACTTTGTTCTAGCTTCATTTCAACTCTTCATGGACTAGGTGGAGTCCTCTCTTGTTATATATTCAAACTCCCTTCAAAGATCAAGGTAAAACAACTACATTAATGTTTTTGAAACAATGTCAAATTAGGGTTTGAAATGAGATGAAGCTTATAGCTTGAATACTCATTATAATGTTTGTAAATTGTTTAGAACTTGTCAAAGAGTCAAAATACCATACGGTTTTGTAAGGAAACAGAAGGAAGTGTGTTGGAAAAAGAGGTAAATCTACTAACTTAATGTTGTTTAATGCCTTAGGAGAAATGAGCTATAATTGCTTATTAAAACTACCTAAAGAGCACATGGTAAATGACCTAGTAAATGTTCTCAAGGAGACTAGTAAAATAACATATGTCTTGTTGTATGTAAACGCAGGTTAAAGGCATATATTGTGGAAATTCAGGTTTATGATTTAAGCACTTTAAGGGCCTAAGAGCCATGCATTTTAAGGGCCTAAGTGCCATGCAATTTAAGTTATGCACTATATGTGATGTAGTGTGAATTTGGTGAAGTTGTGTAAGAAAGTGTTCTTGGTGTTCTTAGTGTTCTAGGATGATTAATGATGTGCTAAGGTGTAACAAATGCTAGGAGAAACTATGTCGAAATTTAGAAAATGCATAAGGAGTTAAAGATGTTGTAAAGGAATTTTGATGAACTAGGAAGTGTTCTAGAGTGTAATAAGGACTTAGACATGATCTTAAGATTTAGTGAGTACCAAAGTCACTTTGGGACTTAGGTAAATATTTAGGCAAACTTTGGTAACAAAGAGAAAGTGTAAACTTGGAAAAGAATTGTTAAGATGGATATAAGGAATTAGTTGTGAAAGATGATGCTTGGGAGATGATGTTAAAATAAGGTGAAAGCTTTTGGTATAGTAGTCATCTAAGGTGTGAAACACCATTTGAAAAATTAGGAGAAAATATTGTAAGTGTTAGGAATTTTGTGAAGGAATAAGTAAAGGTTTAAGGAATTAGAAAATGAGTTTATGAGTGTTTAATGGTGTCTTAAGTGGTGTTTAAGTGCCCAAATGAGGTTAGGGAGTACTAAGTTATATGGGGTGAAGTTTGGAGTTGAATGTAAAAAGGAAAACAAAGATTTGGGGCCGACCGGACTTGCGACCGGACTTGCAAGCTCGGTCGGGACCTGTTTACCCTGCGAGAATTAGTTTCTGGAATGGACCGGACATAGGACCGGACTTACAAGTCCGGTCGGAGTAGAAAATTTTGTACGGATTGAGTTACTGGAATCGACCGGACATGGACAAGTCCGGTCGGCAAGTCCGGTCGGACCTAAAACTTGTAAAAAAAAAAAAAAAACAGAAAAGAATGTGACTTATGTAGTTAACCCTAGGGTGTATAATGAAGGTAACCTAGGGTAAGATAGGCATTAAAACATGTCATACAATCATGTAAATACTTAGTAAGTTTGAAGTTAAATAAATAATTAACCGACATTACTAATGTGTTTAGGATTCTCCCAAGGTGGAAACCAGTCGAGGCAAGGACCAAGGTATGGTTTTCTTGCAGTCTGTTGCTACCGGTTTACACCGGCTTGTGTGTTGTTTGTTTTTCTGTGTGTGTTATGACTTTGTAAGATTAAACCATGTAAAGAGTTTACCGTTGTTAATATCATTATGTTGTTGAGTATGACTCTCTCTTCCCTTGTGTGCGTCTAACAAGACTCGACCTATTATTGTGGATTGTTTATTGAGTTCAATGATGAACTACTAACAAGGGTAACGGGGGAAGTGAGGAGTCCGGTCTGTTCCGGCCACGCGTGTGAGTATGGGAGTTGATGTCATAACCGGTTCGATTCTCTCTGTATGTTATGGTTAAGTTTCCAATTTGGTTTCTAACCTTCCCTTTAGCTTAACCAGGCTATTTTACTGACTCACGTCGGGCCACAGGGGCATACTATGTGTTTGTTTCGGTGTGCTTGGATCACTATATCCGAGGCACCTTGTGTTAAGTTAACCGTTCAATCTAACCGGACGGTAACGAGTTATGTAACGAGCTAAGTATGAGCATGGCAACATTCTCTAAGCTCTCTATGGGGACTAACTGTGTTGGTTCTCTTCCTAAAAGGAATTGTGTGTTGTGATGTGTGTTATGTTGTGTACAATACCTGTGTTATGTATATATGTATGTGTTGTGTGTTTTAAAATAAATACCATGTCATCATGACAAATAGTTGCGCGCATTCCGGTTGTCGATGGACTGCGCGTTAACCATGCCAGCCAAGGGTTGCTGACCCCCTCGGGGGATCCATATTTCTTATATGCAGGATGAGGATCGAAGAAGCAGAGTGGCTCTAGATCCTAGAGGGTAGTTTACTTTTGGAGTACTTTGGATGTTGCCCGGGATGCGCCTGTGCTCCCGTGGCGTATTATATACTTGTTAATGATGGTTACAGTGACGGTATACAGTGAAAGGATTTTGTAAACACTCGGTATGATGTTGATGTATATATATGGTTATTAGTTCTATGCTCGGGAGTCTGATCATCAGACCGGTACAATTGTATTTATTCAGCCTTGTTAGCCACGGGGTGGTTGACGGCATTGTAGCACCAATCGTTTAGTTACCGTTTAGTTGTGTATTTCCCGCTGCGATTTCGGTAGTTGTTAGGAGCGTTGTAGGGGTGTTACAGTGTTAGATACGAGAGCGGCGTATAGAAAGGCCAATGCTCCGTATAAAAAGTCTCGGATAAAGTATATCTTATTATCCTAGTGCTACAACGTTTTTCTGACGATCCTTATATTTCATATAAGATAGCACCATAGCCGCTAGTTCGTTTTTTTATATAGGTTCATATATACGAACCATACTGTTAACTCAACAACAGTAAATAATAAGCAGCTATAAATATACAATTCATGCATATTAATTCACATTCAGACAAACAATCTTATCACAGATCACACAGAAGTCTGAACTGAGGAAGCCCCCAGAGACAATCAGAGACACATAACAACATACCGTTCACCCTGATGTATTACGGTGGAGTATGAATCAACAAGATCCTATGCTCCTTGTGTCGTCTCTAACAGTCTAAACGATACATAATGCTACTGATTAGCATACTATATAACAACACAATTCCACGGTACCCCGTACCGTCACTATTAACTCTCGGTTAACCCCCCGTTATAAACTGTCATGTTTGTCGGGCTTTTGGTTTAACTCGAGATTGGAAAAGTGTTATATTACATGCGTAGTCTTGTCTTGTATATTAATATACTTATTGTTGAACTGTTATCGCATGTGACTTTAATGTATGTTTGTACAACATGTAGTTTGTTTTATTATTGCATGTGTGATCCTTTGTCATGCACTATGCATTCATCTTAGTATTTATTTTTCTAAGGTTTGTCTCTTTTCTTTTCTTTTTATCCAATGTGGTATAATTCATTGTAAACAATACTTTTAATTACATGAATCCTTATCATCACATGTACACTCTCTTAACTTTAGAATTCCATATCCAATGTTTGTAATTCTTTTTCCTCCTATCATATGTCATTTTAATTATGAAAGTACATGGTCATTAAACCATATTACATTTTTCCTTCATAACATATATTTACTTATAATCATGTATTATGGAACTATTTCTTATATGGTAAGTCTTATAATATATATTCATTCTTTTAAATGAATACCTCTTATATTATAAATGTTATAACTCTTATAACATCAAAACCATATTATAAATTCCATTTTAAAATGTCAACATTTTCGAACAGCATTATGTTCTTAAGTATTACCAATCCACCACCATAATTAACATAATGTTACATTATAGTTATATAACTTATGTTATGACATTTAAGTCATTAAAACAATTATAACATATAGTTGTAAATTGTTTTAAAATACCAAACAACCCCTTGTATTTTCGGTTTCAAAAACAACCACTAACCTTCTATAAATCACAAATCAATCCCAAATTATATTTCATTGTTACACTTATAATACACTAATTATCCCCTAAGCCTTAAAATAATTATAACCTATAGTTTATTTTTTTTAAAAACGAACACTATTCTAATTACCCCACTTAACTTTATATTCACCAAATTCGCCTCTTAAAACATATAGTTTTTTAATATCATCAAAACTATATATTATACATATGTCTTTATAAAACCTTATATATAATTCCAAAAATCACCAAACTATACCAAAAGGTTATAAACATTATTCCTAAACCTTATATTTTCTCCAAATCTCGGTTTTTACCACATATGTTACCCATTTGTAACAATTTCATAAAATATCTTATATTATACTTATATAATTCATTTAAACTCCAAATTTAACCAAATAAATTCCTAAAAATTCCTAATAACCTAAGGTTTGTACTAAACTCCATTTAGTACCCCTAGTTTTCGGAAATCACACTTTAGCCCCATCTTATAAATCTTTTACAATTAAATACTTATCTTAATATAAGGTTGTATTTTAAATTTCCAAAATTCTCCAAACTTGGTCAAAGTCTCCTATATAGTCAACTTTGACTCCTAATACCAAATTGGACCCAAACCTTTCGGTAATTACAAGACTTTACCTATACTTTTCTATTTTTACAATTTTGACCCAAAACTTTATAAAATGTTATAATTTTTATTAAATTCATTTAAAAACCTTAAATTCCTCTAAATTAAGCTCTCGGCCTAATACTTTGTTAGTAATTACCGTTGACCCCAAATTTAATTAAAGCATAAAAAATTAAATAAGCTTATAAACTTAAATAAAAACGGCCTAATGACATGGCCTTATTACAACCTTGAACTTGCAAAATAAATTACACAATAAATTTCTCAAAATATAATACATACACACGGCCTCACTGTATTTGATTATTTTTCCACATAATGTCATAATTTGACCATTATGTTAATTAAATCTCTTAAATGATTAGCTTAATTTATCTTAGTCATTTTTTTCCATTTTTAGGTCAATATGACCCTTATTTAATGTTTCACTCACGGCAATATTAATATATAAGCTTAGAAATTATAAAAATCATAGATTTAAGGTGTTTATACCTTGATTTATCCTTGTATGCTCTCGGTCACTTGAAGGAAAATTCACTACATGATTTAGACATGTTTAATACACAAAAACAAGATATGGTTATACTCCAAGCTTGAGCTTAACCATAAGGAATAATTAATGTAAGATTTAAGGCAAAAAATCACCTTAAAAATGCAAGGAGAGTTCAAGATGGTTTCGGCCTGAATGAAACACACCACAAGGTGTTAGATCCACCATATTGACATAGGAAATAGCTATATCACAACAAGATGCCTTGTTATTAGGTTTTACCTTGGAAAAATGCCTTAAAAGAGTATTTCCTTTGGATCTCGGCCACCTTGCTCCAAATGGCTAGCCAACTGATTCAACATGTAAATATGAAGATTATGAGTGTATAAACTCATAAAAATCAGAGGAAGAAAATCGGATGAAGAGAGAGTAGAGAAGCTTAAGGTATGTTTTTACCTTAAAATGAGATTTTGAGCAACCTTGGTCTCTAAACTTGTTTCAACCGAATTTGATTGATGTTCTAACCTTAGAACACTTAGAATAAGCCATAGGAACTGATTAGTCATGAGATCTAAGCATAGGTGGTGAAGAGATGAAGAAAAAGAGCCAAAAACAAGCCTTAAACCATTAATTAGAAGCTTAGAAGTTAGGTTTACCTTCTTAGCTCAAGAGCCACGGTTGAGAGAGCTTGGAGGGTGAATGAGATCGGTTGGAATGAGCTGGAGTCGGCCAAAGAGGAAGAGAATGATTGAATATAGCATTATTTGCTTGAAAATGCAAAATTTGATTAGTTTATTGTCTCATAATTGGAGGTGACTCATCAAGGGGATTAGAGAGACAAGAAATCGGCTGGTGGAGTAGGAAGGAAGGGCTCTCACGATTTTGGAGGTGAGGAGTCAAATAATGGAGTAGAAAGTAGGGTGTATAAACTAATAAAAGGCAAAAGTAAGCCCTTAAATTATGGAGACATGTTGGGTTCTTGTTTATTGTGTGTACATGTGGCGAATTGGAGCCTCCTTGGCTTGTAAATGTCGAACTCACATGGTCTAAGGGGTCAACTTTGACCTCTTGACCAATCTTAGTCAATGTTGACTCATGTGGGCCCCCTTTTAGGGTTTTATTAATTTTAATATTAAATTTGTAAAAATTTGTAAAATTTGGAATTAAATTCCTAATATGATATAATGTGATATAATATCATATTTAAAGGTATTTATAACCTTTAAGCTCATTTAAAACCAATTTAGAAGGCAATTTCACAAAAATGTGCTTTAGGGAGTTTTAGTGCACATTTTGTGTTGCAAGGTGTTTCCGAGCTTAGTTTTCTCTGAGAACTGTTTTGTTGTGTTCCTTACTTCATTATAATACTTAGGAATCCACTTTGGATCCTATCTGAGGTCATACAATCTTTATGGTGTCTTAAAGCACCTTTTTGGCTTTACCGATCTTAAGGCATGTTTTGCCTTGTTGAGATCTTTAGATTGTTCCCCAGTAATATTTAGGTGTTTATTAATCATATTAGATCATTAATAGATCATTTAATTATATTTTTAAGGTTAGGGGTATTTCATGAAGGGTACGACATTAATGGATGCACATACTACACTGCACGCCAAGATGCTAAATCAATACATCAGAACAGTGGGGTAAAAATTGAAGCATCGGTGACTGAATATGGTCTAGGTAACCAGGTTCAACCAATGAGCAGTAGTAGTTGGTATTATGGTGTCATAGAGGACATATGGGAACTAAACTATCACATTGATTCGTTTCTAGTGTTCCGCTGCAATTGGGTGGACAACCGACATGGACTCCAAAATGATAAAGGACTTATTTTGGTTGATCTTTCACGTGTTACAACTTATAAGGAAGATCAGTTTGTGTTGGGTAAAGACTGTGACCAGGTGTTTTATGTTGAAGACCCAAAAGATAGTAGATGGTATGTTGTTCTTCCAGGGAGAAGACCGGTTTTGTTTGAGGATGAAAACAACGACGATGATGATAATGAGATGATAGATGAAACAGTATCGTTGCATACAGGGTTGCATGATTCAACTGATGATTTACAAAATGATGATGTTCAGACCATCTACGCTCGATCAGACCATAATGAGGGGGTTTGGGTAGAAAACAGATCATGATATATGTTACTATGTCTAGGTAACACCATTGGTTGAAATTACATTATATAATTCGTATTATTGTTGTTACAATGTTATCAGAATTAATTATTTATGTTTATTTTTGCAATTATACATCGTTCCATGAATATTGATCTAATGTTTGTGTTTTTTTCCTCAGTGGATGATGATCCGATTGATGATCCTATAGGACAGCTGCTCCTGACTGGGGAAATTCAGCCCCAACAGAGTAGACCGGCAAAACGCACCACACGAGGTGGTAAAAAGAAATCAAAGACAGCAGACATCCCAGCACAGCAGACTGAGGCAGCTGGGCCTTCACAGGAAGCACAAGAGATACAAGTTGCTCCTCCGCCTCTCAAGAAACCCAAAAAACGAGGGGCAACCCGTGGCTGAAAGCAAATAGAGGCCCCCCGACCAAGCCTTTGGAGTTCAATGAGTTTAATCAGCCCATGGGTACTTGGAAAAATGATTTCACTGCTCTAGCTAGGCATTTGGTGAGTACATATTTCAATATAAACCACCATTGGAAGCAAGTGCCTCAGGCGTTGAAGGAGCAGATATTTGAACGTCTTCAGGTATTTGTTTATGTTAATAGTTTGTTTTAAGATTAATGTAGTTACTATTTTACACTAATCCATTTTTTTTGCATATAGTCCCGATTCAGTATAGATCCTTCTATGAAGGCTGATGTGATGAAGGGGATTGCCACACAGTTTAAAGACTTCAGATCTCTGCTCACGAGGCAGTACATTTACTGTGAGGAGCCCGCAGAGATAGAGGAGGCAGCAGGTGAAGATGTGGATGATCGGAGACCACCGTGGCAAAAATACGATGGTATTACTGAAGAGCAGTGGAAGGAGTTTGTTGCGAAGCGTTTGACCCCTGAGTTCAAGGTGAGTTTCACACTAGTAGTTGTTCTTTTGTATGATAAATGTTTAAAGTGTCCTTAGAGTTCATTTGGTTAATTCGTCTTTTTCATATATTATTTGAATAATTTGTCTTTTCATACATATATGTAGGCTATACGTGAGAAACAACAACAAAATGCCAAAAAAAATCGTTACCCCCATCACATGGGGAGTACAAGTATTGCTCAGCGTGTGCCGCAGTGGGAGAAAGAGGGGTTGTTGCCAGCTGAATCGAATGTCAGCGAAGAAGGATGAAGGTTTGGGACTTAAGTCGACGGAAGAAACCTTCAAATCCGGCGGCACTGCTCAGTATGATGACGCCACGAGAGAAGTCATCAACCAAATGGTAAGTGATTTTTAGTTTAAAAAATGTTTATTATATTTATAGAGTAACAATAGCAGTTAAATAAACCGAAGTATCCTTATTGAATTATTAAACTCCATAACAGGAAGAGTTAAGCTCCCAAATCACCCAGGGCACTTGGCAGCCCGTTAGGCAGGATGATCCACTTTCCCGCGCTCTCGGGAAGAAGGATCATCCGGGTCGTGCAGTAGGCTTTGGTGGTCATGTCGGTATACGCCAAGCCTTCGGTAATCCTGGGTCCAGACACAGTGCAGGAGGGAGCATTACATATGAGGAGCACTTACGCCAGAATGCGGAGCTCGAGCAGCGACTACGAAATGAATTTCAGCAGTCAATCGCTCAAGCTATGGAGATGATGCGATCTGAGAGGATGAGTCAGGAGGTTTCTAGACCGCCAGATCAGGCACAAGCATCAGAGCCCGCACAGTGCCTCCCAGTAGTGTTCACTCCGTCCATATTCATCTCTCAAGGTTAGAACAACATGTTAACTACAAATAAAAAAAAACAAATTATACACTTGTTTATGTGCATCTAAAATCTTTAATTTTGAAAATTTAGAAACCGATTGACTGCACATTGTTCCAAGTGATTGGCGTTGACGAAGTCGAAGTAGGGTGGGGAAAACTTTTCAAGTCTTCTCCTGGTGACACCGTGAGGAATGCAGCGCTCCGAGAGTACCATGTCCGGGTGCTTGTTGATGGTTACGCGCCTGCGTACGCGGATTGTCAGATACCGGTGCCCAGTGCAGACATATCCACCCTTCGTCAAGCTGAATCCATGACAATACAGTGGCCCATTAGATTGATTAAGCTTGGGGAGCAGCAGGTAACCCCATGAAAAAACTTATTCTTTAACATATCCTAGAGTAGAAACATATACTTATTAAATTAATATATTAGGAACACATTCAATCAAATTCTGATAAGGCAAAAGGAAAGAGAGTTGTTGTTGCACCAGCTAATCCTTCGATGGCATCCGCGACTAGAGTTGTGATGAGATCGAATTTGCTACAACCGGCGGTTCTGAATGTCTTACCCCCCAAGCTGAAACTATTGCACTCCACACTGTTGATGACGCCGCCAGCAAGAGATTCGGTTACAATGGAACCAAGACCGGATCTTTTTACTATGAAGGCGCTCAGACTTTTGAAATCTATCTTAGTGATTTTGTGGAGTTGTTCACGAAGGATTGGTTGAGTGCGTCGATTCTCAAATCGGCTTGCATGTGAGTAATTAGCATACCTTGTACACATTTTACTCTGTATATTTGAAAATTAAATCACTAATATTGGTTTCTTTATATTGTGCAGGTTTGTTGATGACAAGGCGGTCCAAGTACATGAGAATAGTAGTTTCGGGTTCTTATGCCCTGACTACTGTTCTGAAGCTAATATGGGATCTGACCCCCAAGCTTTGGTCCAGTACTTGTCGACTGTGATACATGCGTGTGCAGTTGCTGATAAATCTTACATAATGCTGCCACTTCATCAAGGGTAAGAATTTTATCAAATGTTAAGTTAGTTTAAAAATTATGATATTTGTATTATGTAATTGATTGAATTAAGTTCTGCTTGTATTGTAATCTATGAACAGCCGACACTGGTCTTTGCTCGTTCTATGTCTAAAAAGCCCAAGAGTCCTGCAGCTTGACTCAGCATCTCGGCGTCCCAAGAGGCCAGTTATATATAACATGTTGATGAGGTGATGAATTTACTTAACTTGATTAATTATCAATTTTTAGTTATTTCTTAATCATCCGGTTGATAACTTTTACTTTATCTGTGTGTATGAATTCTAGTGCCTTTGTATCTGTACTAACGCAACTCCGGGAGAGAGAATTAAGAACATTCCGTGGAATGTAGTCAAGGTATTTTTGTAGTCCTTATTCAAATTTTGTAATATGTTCATTAGTTTTGAAATAGGAACAGTATTATAATTTATGTGTTAAATCGATTTTGAATATGTACGTATATGAATGTGCAGTGTCCACAGCAGCCGGGAGGTTCAGAATGTGGCTACTATGTCATGCGGTTTATGAGTGACTTGATAGCGGGACCGAGACTCTTGCCAGAGAAGTCTCTAGACAAGGTAAGTAGCATTCTCGAAATATTTTGGTTTTGTAGATAATTTTTAACATTGATTCTTAAACTCAAAGTATTATTAGCAACTAATCATATTTTTTTTTGTTAATTTCAAGGCTTTTGAAGAGTTGGTAGAAGGTTACGATGAAGGACATATAACCGAGGTGCTCGAGAATGGGCAGAATACATGAGCGTTAATGTAGGTTGCTTTTAGTTTGGTAGGATTGAGTAGGATGTTTTTGAAATTCTCATGAAACAATTGTGGTTTCTGTAAAGATTTTGTTGATGTTTGATTAATTTGCTCAAATTTGTAATGTAAGTGGATTATTGCCCGTAGATGGGTTTGGTGGCCATTTAAATGGTGAAATGGTTGATCTACTGCCCCACTGTGGTGGCATTGTTAATTGTTATATGTTAACAGGTTTGATTGATTCTTGGGTGTGTTTGGTACAATTGTAGGGTGGAATGGAAAAAAAAAAAAACCTATTGCAGCGGTTCTTATAAGAACCGCTGCAATAGGCCCTGTCAATATTTTCTGAAGAGACCCTAATGCAGCGGTTCCTTCAACAACCGCTGCGATAGGTTGTTTTTTTTTTTAAAAAGAGTCTAACGCAGCGGTTCTTTAACAACCGCTGCGGTAGAGTACCTACTGCAGCGGTTGTAGAACCGCTACGGTAGGTATCTACCACAGCGGTTGTTAAAAGAACCGCTGCGTTAGAGTACCTACCGCAGCGGTTCTACAACCGTTGCGGTAGGTGTTTCCCTACCGCGGCGGCACCCATCTCAGCGGTTTTCAACCGCTGCCATAGGTACCAAACAACCGCTGCGTTAGGGTATTTTTCTACTAGTGGGTCACCGATAACCGTTGAACTAGCTGTGGCATCCTGGCAGCGCTGTGTCAGCGATCTGTCAACGCTCGTTGAAGGGTTACCAACCATTGCCTAAAATAGTATAAATAGATGGAAAGTGATTTTCACAAATCACTTCACTCTCAAACATTCTATACCTCTTTTAAGCTAAAAGTACTATTGAAGTTTCTATATCTCTCTCTCTCACTCAAATCTTGTGAGCTTGTGAACTTTAACCATCAAAGAACCCGAAAACCCCTAGTAACGGTATTCCCTAAACTATAGTATCAAATTCTTACTCATCAACAACAAAAATGACACTCAACTAGTCTAAAAGCTGAAAAGGCTCCTGCAAGACCGGAAGAATCACCAGTCCAAAGAAAACAGTCACAAAAATCCTAGCCACATCTTCTTCAATAGCCACACAACCTAGTCGGCTAGCAGAGCAAGCAGAGAAGCAGTTGAAGCTCAAATTCGTCGATTAAGAGCCTCTGACAATTCAAGAGCTAGGCTACACTGAGCTTTACGTGTCCACAGGAAACCAAATCATTCAAAACTCTTCAATCAAACTCAGCCTTTCTGAACCCCAACCTATCTCTAAAATCCAAACTCCATAAAAATTGGTATACCCGAGTAAAAGGACTCGGTTTACTCAACAAAAACCTCTTCCTTCATCAAAACAACAGCATCAAAATCAACAAATTTCCTCGACCTCCAAAGATACCATGAAAGCCTCATCCACAAAGGCCTCTAAACCAAGAGTATCCCCCAAACTCTAGCAAAACAAACACCTCCCAAAACAATAACTAGCCAAACAGAGAGCATCGACGACTCGTTGCCAACATATCCAGAATTTTTGACCGACTCTTCTAAGGGGAGTTTGATTGTTGGTACACTCGATGAGCCAAAGTAGAAAAAAGGGCCACGAAAGCAAGTCGTTCATCTCCAGCAATGACGAATTGGAAAAAGAGGAAGCAGGAGAGGACACGACGCAGCAAGTGCTCCAAATTAAATAGTGCTTGAAGCATAATAGAAAGTGGACTGAGAGACAAAGGTGGTCGAATCTGATGACCGTCCATGACTAGTCCTTCACCTATCGGGGACCAGTCACTAGAGCGCGAGGCCTGTCCAAAAGACACCTCACCAGTCGTAAGTTTGGAGCACGAGAGAGCCTGACTAAAAAAAGCTAAAGGAAAGGAGAAAGTTATTGAATAAAGGGAAACAATGTAAAAGCTCAGAGAACGGAATCATCACAGTTCAAGGCAACCAACGTAAAAAAGCAATCACTTCCGGTCTTATCCAAGACCGTGGATGTGCAATGGCTAACCAGGCATGGCTTGATAAAAATAGTAGAGATGCTCCGGTTTCAAGGTTGGTTGGAGATGTTCAACAGAACATACCTGGTATACCCTGAACTGTTGAAGGAGCATATGAAGAACTTGGGGCCACTCAGGAAAGAAGAAGACAACCATTACCTAGTCTCAAAGGTGTAGGACACTTCGATCACAATCTGCAAGAGCTTAATAGCTCACACCTTCCTTCTGGAGACAGGAGGGCTAGTGGTGTCCACAAAGACGAGCAGGTCATCTCTTTGCAGCAAGGCGGCACAGATGGTGGATAAGTTTGGCAGAGGACCAGTGCAGAACTTTCCCAACAAAATCATGACAGAGAGCAACGTCATACATCACAGTATTCTTGTCCACAACATCACCTCACACAACCAGAGGAAGCACATTGTATGTGCTCGGGATGTTCAGCTGATGTATGCTCTCAAGACTTTCTAGAACATCGATCTTCCAAGAATGATCCTGCTTACCTTAGATGAAAGTCGACGGGTAAACCAGGGTCTAATTCATGGTGGTGTGGTAACTCAAGCCTTGCTTAAGAATGGTCTAGATCTTATCCCACTCCATACCTATCCGCGAATACTCCAAGATAGCATCAGCCTAGAGATGTCAATTAAAATGGGGATCAATATTAAGGGAAAGATCATCAAGGAAACTTCTAAGGTTGCCAGGAGCGAGGAAACAATATCAGAGATGAGACAGACAGTTAGATTGTCGGTCAAGAAAAGGAAAATATCACTCTCACTAGTGCACCGCAGGTCAACGACAGGCCAGGATACTGCAGATCAAGGAGTGTTGCTAATTTTAGATGCCATTATAGTCGTGTCCTTTGAGCCCCATGTCCTAAACCTGGCTCAAGGCGTAATATAGTACATATCTCAATATCTTCCCTGGGTGTTCTATGCCTGCTAGAGGCCTGAGCGACACCTGAGAGACAACTTAACGATAGACAAGATTTTCAAATGATCTCTCTGACTTTGTACAGTTAGTCTTCAATCAATTAATACATATTTTATTCAAATATTCTCTGAATCTCAATGCTTACTTAGCTCACGTCCCCTGTTTTGTTGAATGGCAAAGGGGGACAAAAATTCTTAACTTTTTGAGTAACTGTTCTTGAATTGCTTATCCTTGAGAAAATGATAAGTGTTTTTTTTTATCTTGTAAACCACTTATCTAACTCAGGAGGAACCATTTTAGGGAGAGCCCCTCTTAGGAGTTAAAATTTTCAAACTTGAAATTTACTTTTAAAACACTTAGCTAGTTTGTTCTTTTGTTGTTTATCGGATGGGTAATCATCAAAAAGGGAGAAATTGTTAACTCTAGTTTCTTATAGTTTTGATGACAACAAACTATCTTTGTTATTTAATGTTCTCACTTGAGAGTTTCAACAATAAAGAGGCAGGTTCCCTTGTCTGCAAGGTGACAAGGTGGTTCAACAGGAGGAGATTATCAGGATCGCTTGTATGCAAGATTACAACCGGGTCCTTCCATTATGACCAGTGCCTAACTGTCGGGCATCTGTCCATGATAGCTAGAATGATACTCTTGAGATGTATCATCACTAGAACTCCCTATAATATCATGGAACTCATGCAGGAAGTCCGCTACTCATGCCAGTAGTGCTCTACAACATCAACCTGAAGATTTGATCTCTTGAGATCAAGAATTCAGACGCATGGGAGACAAGAGAAGAAGAAGACAAAGCCATTGCAGAAAAAGCGGCAGTCATTGTCTGCTTTTTTCATTTTGTCTTCAGCGACATATCTCATCGGTGGTCCCAACTTTTGGCGTGACAGTGGCTATGTGTAACACCCCTACTAATTCGGCTCCTAATAATCCTATAAATGTCGCACATAATAAATAACTCACAGCGGTAAATAACTGACTGTCGCCCTAATGGTGTCACTATTATCACTCGCCCATAGGGTGATAACGAATTACCTGATAATCAACTTGCGAAACGTATTCTCGCAGTGACCACAAGAGATAGATAGTAGTGCTTAAACAATTTAAAACAAATCCTACAACAACCGATTATTACAGACCGTGAGAATCTAACCAAAAATACACATCGGTTTACACAACCCGAGTCCAAAACAACATTAGTATCACACCGTACCAAGTCTAACCAACAGTAAACACAATAGTCGCACCCCGCGTCGACCCACCAGCTAGTCTCCTGCAATAAAAATGGTTTGTGGTATGGAATCAGCCCCTGCTAGTATGTTTACATCCCGTCATGCCTCCTCAAACCCCCCAATTATTTGGTCGAGAGCATGAGATTCGTTACATGCAATACCGTTTTAATATTTAAACTGTAAAACAATTAACAGTAATATTCATACAATACACAACCATCAACACATAATATACCACAAGTATAACAATGAACAACAAGCGAAACAACGAGAATAATAAACAAGTATTAATTCTCGTCCATGGTGTAGAAGCCAATATCGTTCGCCACTGTACAAGTCTCAATTGTATTAATTGTTCAGTTATAACTAGTGACAATGTCTCGTTAAAATGACATGTCTCTAATTACCCATATATTATGGCGGGTCACCCACGGCAGTAGCCACTCCAGCGGTAGAGTCTCCGACCAACGAGCCATTCTAGCTCACGGGAAATTTTCTTGATACTTACGGACCCGTACGCGGACATCCTGGTATCGTTTTAGTATCACAGCGCGCACCAAGAGCCACATCCTCTTGGCTTTATTATCTTCCATTAATTAATTATACCATCGCATCGCATTACCAAATTTTCTAACACAGCAGACTAAGGTCATTAGTCCAATCCGGAGTCTGTAAACTCGGGATCCAGTGTTAGATACGAGAGCGGCGTTTAGAAAGGCCAATGCTCCGTATAAAAGTCTCGGATAATATGTATATCTTATTATCCTGGTGCTACAACGTTTTTCTGACGATCCTTATATTTACATATAAGATAGCACCATAGCCGCTAGTTCGTTTATATATAGTTCATATATACGAACCGATACTGTTAACTCAACAACAGTATTAATAAGCAGCTATAAATATACAGTTCATGCATATTTAATTAAACATTCAGACAAACAATCTTATCATAGATCACACAGAAGTCTGAACTGAGGAAGCCCTCAGAGACAATCAGAGACACATAACAACACCGTTCACCCTGATGTATTAGTGGAGTATGAATCAGCAAGATCCTATGCTCCGTGTATGGTCTCTAAAGTCTAAACAATACATAATGCTACTGATTAGCATCCCGTATAAACAACACAACTCTACGGTACCCCGTACCGTCGCTATACCTCCCGGTTAATCCCCGTTATTAACTGTCAACGTTTGTCGGGTTTTACGGCTTAACTCGAGATTGGAAAAATGGTATATTACATGCGTAGTCTTGTTCGTATATTAATATACTTATAGTTGAACTTTGTTATCGCATGTAACTTAATGTATCTTGTATATCATAGTTTGTTTCTATTGCATGTATAATTCTTATCATGTATTACACATTTCACCTTAGTATTTATTTTCTAAGGTTTGTTTTTTTTTTCAAATTTAATGGAGTATAATTCATATGTAAAAGTACTTTGAATTATTTAAATCCTTATTATCCATGTATACTCTTAACATTAGAATTTCCATATCTAATGTTTATAATTCTTTTCCTTATCTATTATCATTTTAATTATGATAATTTATAGTTATTGATACCACATTTTCTACACCATACATATATATTTATATACATGTATTATGGAACTATTTATTATATGGTAAGTCTTATAATATATATCATTCTTTTTAATGAATACCTCTTATATTATAAATGTTATAACTCTTATAACATTAAAAACCATATTATAAATTCCATTTAAAATGTTAATATTTCGAACAGCACCTATGTCTTAAATATTTACAAAATCCACCACATAATTAATATAATGTTACATTATAGTTATATAACATATATTATGACATTTAAGTCATTAAAACAATTATAACCTATAGTTATATTTTGTTTATAAAATACCAAACAGCCCCTTATATTCTCGGCTTTTACTATAAACCACTAAACTTCTATAAATCACAAATCAATCCCAAATTATATTTCATGTTACACTTATAATATATACCTTATATTATAATCCTTAAACCTTAATATAATTATAACCTATAATTTTAAAAGGCTATAATTTTCGAACAGTCCTAGGACTGTTTTAATTAAATTCCACCACCAAACTTTGTATATATTCCAAATTTAATTTATAATACATAGTTTTCTAATTCCATTAAAACTATATATTATACATATATCTTTATAAAACCTTATATATAACTCCAAAAATTACCAAACTATACCAAAAGGTTATAAATATTATTCCTAACCTTATACTTCTCAAATCTCGGTTTTACACATATGTTACCCATTTGTAACAATGTTATAAAATACCATATATTATACTTATATAATTCATATAAACTCCAAATTTAACCAAATAAACTTCTAAAAATTCCTATAACTTAAGGACTGTTCTAAATTCTATTTAGTACCCCTAAGTCTGGAAATTACATTATAGCCCCATCTTTATAAATCTTTTACAATTTAATACTATCTTAATATAAGGTAGTATTTTAATTTCTTAAATTCTCCAAACTTGGTCAAAGTCTCCTATATAGTCAACTTTGACTTCTAATACCAAATGGGAACCAAACTTTCGGTAATCACCAATAATACCCTATATTTTCTATTTTTACAATTTTGACACAAAACTTTATAAAAGGTTATAATTTTTATTAAATTCATTTAAAAACCCTAAATTCCTCTAAATTAAGCCCACGGCTTTATTTTCCAGTAATTACGATTTGGCCCCAAACTTAATTATATAAGCATAAATTAACTAAATAAGCTTATAAACTTAAATTAAAATGGCCTAATGACATGGCCTTATTACAACCTTGAACTTGCAAAATAAATTACACTTTAAATGTCTCAAAATTAGTATAAACTCACGGCCTCACTTTAGTTTAAATATTTTTCCACATAATGTCATAATTTGACCATTATGTTAATTAAATCACTTAAATGACTAGCTTAATTTATCTTAGTCATTTTTTTCCATTTCTAGGTTAATATAACCCATATGTTAAACTCCACTCTCGGCACAATTTATATATGTGCTTAAAAATCATAAAAATCATAAGTTTAAGGTGTTTATACCTTGATTTCCTTGTATGAGCTCGGCAGCTTAGAGGTAAATTCACCACACTATTTAGACATGTTTAATACACCAAAATAAGATATGGTTATACTCCAAGCTTGAGCTTAACCATAAGGAACAATTAATGTAAGATTTAAGGCAAAAATCACCTTAAAAATGCAAGGGAAGTTCCAATGGGTTTCGGCCTGTACCAAGCACACCTAATGGTGTTAAATTCACCATATCAACATAGGAAATAGCTAGACAACAACAAGCTGCTATGGTAATTGATTTTACCTTGGCAAAATGCCTTAAAAGAGGGTATTTCCTTTGGATCTCGGCCACCCTTGCTAAATGGCTAACCAACTGAATGAACATGTAAATATGAAGATTATGAGTGTATAAACTCATAAAAATCAAAGGAAGAAAACCGATGAGAGTAGAGGCTTAAGGTATGTTTTTACCTTAAAATGCAAATTTGAGCAACCTTGGCCCCTAGACTTGCTTCAGCCGAGTTTGGTGTTGTTCTAACCTTAGAACACTGAGAATGAGCCATAGGAATTGATGAGCCACGAATCTAAGTGTAGGTAGTGAAGAGATGAAGAAAAAGAGCTAAAAATGACCTTAAAACCTTACCTTAAGAGCTTAGGAGTTAGATGCCTTCCACTCAAGAACAAGGCTTGAGAGAGTTCTGAAGGAGGGCTGCTGATGGCTGGAATGGGGACGAGCAAGAGGAATGATTGGAATGGCTTATTGATTGAAAAGTAACTTTTTCAAAAGTAAATGGTTAGGTAGCTAATTGTCAATCAATGTTTGTGAGCTGTCTCCCTCCTTGCCTGCCGACTGCCATGAGGTCAAATGGGTCATTAATTGACCATTGACCATACTTGGTCAATATTGACTCAAACGGGCCCCCTTTAGGGTTTTATTAATATTTTAATATTAAATTTGTAAAAATTTAAATTTCTGGAATTAAATTCCTAATATGATATAATGTGATATATTATCATATTTAAAGGTAATTATAACCTTTAAGCCCATTAAAAACCAATTTAGAAGGCAATTCACAAAAACGTGCTTTAAGGTGTTTTAGTGCACCTTTTTGTGTCACAGGGTGTTCTGAGCTTAGTTTCTTTGAGAACGGTTTTGTTGTGTTCCTTACTTCATTATAATACTTAGGAATCCACTTTGGATCCTATTTGAGGTCATACAATCTTTATGGTGCTTTAAAGCACATTTTTGGCTTTACCGATCTTAAGGCGTGTTTTGCCTTGTTGAGATCTTTTAGATTGTTCCCCAATAATATTTAGATGTTTATTAACCATCTTAGATCATTAATAGATCATTTAATTAATTTTAAAGGTTAGGGGTATTTCAGTCTACCCCCCTTAAAAAGGCTTCGTCCCGAAGTCCTTAATCCTCTACAGTTCACCTAAGGAATCAAGTTCCACTAAGTAACCAAACAGTCCATTGCTAGGGAGTAACTCCCACTAGGTTCAGACCTAGTCTATACATACAGCATATATCAAATAACCAAACTCATGGTATAAACTCATTCACATCACAGCACTAAACAAGGTGCACATCCAACTCATCAACCAAAAGTACTCAGCGGTACTATATATATATTCAACCAGGTGCACTAAGGCACATACAAAATGTATCAACATACAATCATCCAAACAACATGTATGACGCAGCATACCAACAAAAACACACCAAAAAAAAGACCTAATGCACAACATGTGCGCAAGCCAAGTGGTGTCTACCCCCCTTAAAAAGGGTTTGACCACGAACCCGTACAAGTATCACAGCTACTACTCGAAGAGTGCTGGGTACTTCGCTCTCATGGAGTCCTCTAACTCCCATGTAGCCTCCTCCACCTCATGGTTCGACCAGAGAACCTTGACCATGCTAACGGTCTTGTTCCTAGTCTGCCTCGTCTTCGTATCGAGAATGCGGAGTGGTACTTCCTCATATCGTAGAGCGGGGTCCAACTCTAAAGTCTCTGGCTGAAACGTGCGATGGATGGGGCACATACCTCTTCAACTGTGAAACGTGAAAGACGTCGTGCACCCTCCCGAGCTCTGCTGGTAAATCCAGTCTGTAGGCTAACGGGCCCACTCGCTCCCTAATCGCATAAGGTCCAACATACTTCGGGCTCAACTTGCCCTTCTGCCCGAACCGGAATATCCCCTTCATGGGTGACACTCTAAGGAATACCATATCGTCGGTAGTGAACTCAATGTCCCTCCTTCTGGTGTCTGCATATGATTTCTGCCGGTCCTGAGCTGCCCTCATGTTCTTGCGAATCTGTAGGACATCCTCCTTAATCTGCTCTAGGTACTCTGGTCCTAGAAGCGTAGTCTCGCTGGCCTCATCCCAGCATAAAGGAGTCCTACACGGTCTACCATAAAGTGCCTGAAATGGTGGCATCTGTATCGAGGAGTGGTAGCTGTTGTTGTAGGCGAACTCTATCAAGTGTAGACGCTCTAACCAGCTCCCCTGAAAATCTAAGGCACATGCTCTCAGCATGTCCTCCAGTGTCTGGATGGTCCTCTCACTCTGACCGTCGGTCTGTGGATGGAACGCCGTACTAAGCTTCAACTTCGTACCCAAGGCTTCCTGAACCTGTCCCCAGAATCTGGACAAAAATCGAGGGTCCCTATCAGAAACAATAGTCTTTGGCACACCATGGTGCCGGATCACCTCCTTCTGGAACAAGTCCGCTAACTTCGGACGTTCCAGGTATCCTTCATAGCAACAAACTTGCCACCTTCGTCAGACGGTCCACAATGACCCAAATCGTGTTCAGTCCTCCCTTAGTCGGTGGGAGACCGACAACGAAATCCATCGAGATGTCCTCGAACTTCCACAAGGAATAGGCATAGACTGCACTAAACCTCCGGGTCTCCTATGCTCAAACTTAACCTTCTGACAGGTCAAGCATCTAGCCACGTACTCAGCTACATCCTTCTTCATCCCGCTCCACCAGAAATGAACCTTCAAATCCTT
>CM041776.1:152524207-152562350 GCA_023374045.1 Limonium bicolor | reverse complement strand
ACCAATTCAAATCTAATTTTGTAATCTATTCCCATTATAAGAACAATCCTTCCATCAACTAGTATATAATATTAGCAAAAAATACAACATGAAAGTTGACACCCACATCCAACCATAAGTTAAAAAAGGCACAAACTTGTTCAAAAAAGCATAAATTAAAGGTTCATGATGTATTGTGATGCAAATCTATGAGACACTGCCATGTTTACCCGTTATTTTTCGATGTGTATCTTATTAATATTTTCAAAACTTGAAAACCAAACACAATTATTTTTACTATAGATTAATATGTAGGAATAATTTTACATACTCTTTAGCATTTACATACTTCAGTACTGAATGCTTTACATTTAGGCGTAGGTTAGACATTACTCTCGCATGTCATTAATTAATGAAGGTTTATGGCCCTACTTGGTTAGGTAATGTTAGTGACTATTATTATGGTATTATTTATTTTTTTATAATAAGTAGTTACATACTATTCTTGTTAGTGGCGGGTGACGAAAATGTATTGTTGAAGAATCAAATATTTTAAGGTTTGGTTTAGTTCGGATTATTATCGGTTTATTTTCGATTCGGGTTGCTTTGGGTTGGGTGATTATCGGGTTTCGGGTGATTATGGTTTCGGATTAGTTTCGGTTTGAATATTTTTGGTTCGGATGATATTGGATAGTGGTTGATTTTTGGTCTATCAATTCGGTTCGATTTGGTTCGATTGGTTCATTGTGGGTTTCGTGGTCATTTTTCATTTGTCCATACAGTTGAGAATGAATTTCGATTAGGTTCGATTCGACTCGGTTTTTCAGGTTCGGGTCAGTTTGTTGCACCACTAACTGTAAAATCACAGTAATAGCTATATGTGAATCACAACAAAACAAACCACAACATAACAAAGCTCGGCTGACAGAAATGTGGATGGACCCTCCTAACACTGCCTCTCTCTGCCCGAGTTTCACTTCACCTTCAGTCCCCTTTTCTCCAAGCAACACCAAAAAAAAGAGATTCCAGCTCATACTTCTTCTTTACCAATTTCACCGCCAGCCAAACACTCCCCCTGACCTCTCCTTTCCTTTCCACCTGCCTATAAATACTCCCCCCCTCCACTCTCACGAGTAGGATCAATTGAAGAAAAAAAAAAAGGAAAGAAAGAAAAAAAACCCCCACCCCAAATCACACCTCACGCTCTTTCATCCCTCCGTCTCCGTACACCTCTAGTTTCTTTGGTATTTCTCTTCGTAATGTTATACGCTTCCCTTTCTTCCTAATTCCTTCTCTCCTCTCTACCCAACCTCCATAACCAGTGGAGAGAGAGAGAAGGTTGAGCTCATTTTTCTAGAGTAAACCAAAACGCCAACTCAATCTCCACCGGATTCACGCCTCAAGAAACCTTCGGTTTCAAACACCATTCATTCGTGAAATCCACACAACAAGAGGAGATCAATCAAGATGATGTTCTCGTTGTTTCTTGCGGTGTTCCTACCGTGCGTAGGTATGAGTGTAGTATTCGTCGTCTACATGTGTCTCTTATGGTACTCAACCGGTACAGGTGCCGACGTTCATAGACTACGATCCCGAGCGAAAAAATCTGTACAAAGGGATTAACCACAGATCAGCCAAGAAACTACCAAAGTTACGGGAATGACCTTGTTTGGGGAATGAATGTGCTGTATGTCTTGATGAATTGAGGTGAACAACTGGTTAGACTTGTACCTGGATTGAATCATGGATTTATCTTGAATGTGCGGATGCTGGCTTGCTAAACTCCAGTTATTCCTGTATGTCGAGCAAAACTTGGTCCTGACATGTTCGATCCCGAAGCTAGAGTCCTTGTTGAAATCGGAGTGAACTGATCTGGATTTGGATTGATGATCCGAATTCCGATTCTTCTCCTTTTACAGATTACCGATGAGAATGAGTCTCTCTCTCTCTTCGATCGACATGCCGGCGACGGCGGTTTAGAAGTTGAACAAATCTTTTACCGTCGTTGTGTCTATTCCAATTTTCAGCCTCCCTACCTCGGAAATCACCATCATTTACTTTGGTATCGGTAGTTGTTTTTTGATTATGATTTAAATTTAGTAGTAATAGTAGTAGTTGTTATTTTTAGGGGTATATATACCGTCGGTCAGGTAGAGTGTTTCTGGTAAAATAGTAGCGGTAACTTTCCATTTCAATTAATATGTTCCTGAAATTTAAAACGGAAAAGAAAGTGCTACTGTGCTTGTGTATCGATCGTCGTATTCTGGTCTCTGTTTTAACCGGTTGTTTGTTTTCTTTCTTTATTGCCATTAATGAGAGAGCGAGCTTGAGCTTCCTTTTCTCATCTCCATGTCGTGAGGATGCGGAAAGTAATTAAATGTGAAGTGGTAGTTGTTATGGAGAAGAAGAAAGTGGGAATTGTTTGAAGAAAGGGGCATGCACGCGTTTGGTTTGTCATAGTAGTACTATTATTACTACTCTACTGTCATATGTCTGGTTCTGGTTGCTTGCTGGCTGGCTTAAAAAGAGCGGTGCTGATGGTGGCTGATGTTCGACCGCGACTGCCACACTTTTGAATGTGGACATAGAGTTTAATAAACCCGTTCGATAAAGCTTGGTTTTCAGTTAATATTAATGGTTCTATAGTTAGATACTAGTTAACCATGATAGATCACTATTTTATTTTAGTGGGACAAGAGAAATAATATGCAAGTAAATAAACTGACATCTGTCACATCGATGTGAAAAAAAATTAAGGCGCTCAAAACGCACGGGAAAGAAATGTGGAAGAGGTTAAATAAGGAATGAGGTTAATTAATTTGATTCTGGTTTCTGTACAATAAACAAACAATTGTGCTGAGACAGTAATGGCAAAGGGAAACATCTTGGAAAGTAGAAAAAAGGTAAATCGATCAAGAAGAGAAAGCAAAAGTTAATGTCATAACAAGTACATACTGTAGGATACTCTTGAAATTTTACACGGAATGAAAATTTCTTAAAAGAGAGAGAAAGTTGACAACAAACCAAATGACAGTGAAAATATCTGCCCCATTGTGCAAAAAAAATAGGTGCAAACTGATTGTAGTTGAAGCGGAGTCGATCATTGGCTTCGTTCTCAAATTGTGTCAGAAGATTATACTCACTCCGTCCTGATTGACCGTCTTGTTGTTTTATGACACGTTTTCTCCACTTCAAATATAAGCATATAAGATAAAATATTTTATAAAAACTAAATTTGTAACATATGTTATCATATGAATCATATGTAAAACTTAAATTTTTAAAATTAATTTATCTTATATGTTAAAAATGAAGTCAAACGACATGTCCAAATAGTAAACAAGACGGTCAATTCAGACGGAGGAGTATAATCTTCTACTCCCTCCCACCTTGACGTCCTATTTACTAGTTTTGGATATGTCATTTGACTTCAATTTTTAACATATAAGAAAGTATTTTGAAAATTTAAGTTTTGTATCTGATTCCTTACATGATAAATTATATGATACAAAATTTAGTTTTATAAAATTATTTTACCTTATATGTTTAATATTGAAGGTGGAAAAACGTGCCAAAAAGCAAACAAAACGGACACTTATCACAGACGGAGGTAGTATTTATTTGCACCGCTCTCAAAACAGAAAAAAGCAAGACGCTGGTATACTAGCGTTTCCTCCTATATCTACTTTGTGAACGGATAATGTTTATTGTGTCATAATCTGAATCCGTAAATCAAGGGAAATGATTAAAAACATAGTCGTACAAAAGTGAAGTCTTCCTCTTCAAATATTTTGAAGCATTGTTTTTCCCAACTGAAAATGACTCTGTGATATACTAGTAAGAAGAGAACCGCCGTTGGAACGGCACCAAAATGTCGCAAGGCCACCGCCGGTAGACAGACACTACTACGATTGCGGCAATAGAAGCAGCAAGGCAGCCATGCAGCGGTAGTCGTACTTAGCGCGTGGATTGACAGGCTGTAACGATGATGACAATTCTGGAAAAAAAGGGTAAAAAGAAAGGGGGTATTTTCACTTTTCTGTTGTAGTATCATTCCAGTGAATCAGGATTCTTGACACTTGTCATGAAATCCAGTGATCAACGTAGATGCCAATGTAGCATCGAAAAAAAACAAGAACACCCATTATGGTGACCACAGAATCTGCTCCGTCTCACGGTAATTGTACTTCTTGTTGTACGTCCTTGCATTACTGTGTCGAATATCCGGTGCGCATTTTAAAATTTTATTTGTAACCTTGGTTTGTTACGGTTCACTGTTCACTGATGTTGTTACGTTTACTCATTTGAAAAGGGAATCATGCGAGAACAACGTTTAGACCTACCTTTTCACACTTTCAGTTAAATTAGCTAATTTTGTTTGTACTACTGCTATGCCCTGCTCCTTCATTGAAAAATAAACTAACTTGGTATTTGCCGTTTAACTTGCGATTAATGTGAACACTCCTATACTATAAGCCAGTTAATCCTTACAAATTGCCTTTATCAGCTTATTAATTTGCTTGCTATTAATTAAGAACAATTTCTTCTCCTAATAGTGGATAGAAAATATTTTGCCAAATTGACAGTAGTAATCAATGGATTACATAATTCGTCTTCTGTAATGCGTCAAGATTCCAAAGTGAAGGTAAGCTATCAATTACTGACAGTGAAAAATATATTGAGCAACAAACTTTACTCTCCACCTATGGAATTACACCTTAAAATGTAGGTTTCAAAGCGTCAATTTACTTTTTAGTAATTTCAACATAATTATCAAGATAATTGCTGCAGTGTCCATTATTAAGTTCTTAACGGTTCTTATTCATAACTCTTCTTTCTTAGGGTTAACGTTTATGCCGTTAAGAAAAAAGGGTAAATTTATAATAAACCTATTACATGTGTCTCAATACTATTAGGTCCCTAAATTTAAACTCGAGTATATTTGTCCTTTATTATTATTTAACCACAATTAAATAAAGTAACCAAATGCAGCTTTATCATTTTGCTGTGTTTACGAACAGTACCTTAGGGGTCGTTCGAACTTTCAAGTGAAACGCAGCATAACCTGCGAAAAAATAAGCTGCTCATGGTTATCAATACCAGTTAGCCAAGTGTACAGACTTTATTTTTATCCAATCTAAACTGACATTTGTCAACAAAAAGTACCATTAATCTCTGGAGCTCACGATTTGGGGTGCGTTCGATCCCCATTGTGAAACCAGCATTTGTTGCGAAAACTTAAATCTAACTGCGTTAACTTATTAATATTTGACATGTGTCTAGAGTTTCATTTTAGTCCAATCAAAACTTGACAAATATCCTCTTTTTTCTGACAAAAGTGACTTTATGTGTGGATCGCCGAAAACGAACGGGACCTTGTTCGGAACGAACGGGACCTTAGTCTTTTCTTCTTCTTCATCTCATATAACACTAACGGATCTAGCATGACACTAGGTGTGTCAGGCAATACACATTAAACTCGAATCAAATTATAGTTAGTTTATATGTTATAAGTAATTTTACCGGTTGATACCCTCTTATTAATTAGCATGAAACATGTGAATCAATTTTAAAAGTAGGCAATTTATTTTTATTGAAGGTCTTTGCTCTACTTTGTGATAGAATATTTAAATTATATCTTTATTTCCCCACTTACCACTATTTATTTTCTATAAACTTTAATTTATTATACAATCCTCCTTTTTATACATCCAAAAAATAACAATGACAATAAGATTAATTATTTGATATGCTAATTAACATTGGCTATCATCATGAATTTGATTTTTCAATTTAACCAATAATATGATTGATGTTTAGGTAATGTCGATCAACATTAATATCTTTTTCAGTATTCGTAATAATAAATTTTTAACATAAAGATTGTTGACGTTTTGTTTTGTTTAACAACTTCTTAATGTTTATGTTTTTAACACCCTAACTAACTCAAAATTTTAAATCCACCACGACATATACACCTCATAGTTTTTATTTATTTTTTGAGTTAAAACTCATAAAAATAATTAATAATCATGCTAGATATTTCGCAATTTAATTACCCTACCGAATCAGGAGCAGACAATATTACACTGGCACAATCACAACAACTTTGTTTATGGATCTCGTTCCTTAGCGTTAACTCTTCATGTGACACAGAGTACTCCTCACGAAATGTTGCTGCTGTCAATTTCATGTCATTTTCAAGGTACGTACGCAGTAGAGCGTAACAACGCATAATTGTTGTTCACCCTCTTATTTGATAGTCACCGCTCTTTCTCTTTGGCTCTGTTCGGCTGTTTTGACAGCATAAATGCAGCATATTTGGTAGCAGAAATACGCTAGCATAAATACAACATATTTACTGGCAAGAATGTACTGACATAAATGCAGCTGTTTTGAAAACTGTTGTTTGACAGTGCAACAATATGCAGCATGTTTTGATTAAGTTAGTTATTGTAGTGTGTTTATCGTTTTCGTATTACAATTATAATTTATTATATTACACTACGTAACTTTATTTTGTTAGTAAAAATAAAAAAAAATTCACAAACAATAAATTTTTATTTCTATTATTTAAATAAAACTTGTAACTCCTAAACAATATATTTTATTTCTAAATTTTTATAATACTTACAAATATAAAAACGTAAAAAAAGAAGAAAACTTTCAAATTTTCTGATAATGTTATGTGAATTTATTTAGTGAAATTATAACTTTTAATAATATAATATTTTTATAACTTTGTATGTTAATAAATTTATATGGCATTCATATTCTATATACTATTTTAATATTTTAATTATATATCAACAAGTGTTATATTTATTCGTTTTTTAATTTTATTAATCTATGTGGTATTACAAAAATATATTATAGATTTTATATTATAAATGTGATTTTTTTAAAATTTGGCTAAAAATGTTACTATTTTTATAAATTATTTAAAGCATTATGTAATTTGTAATAAATAAAGTAACTTGTAAAAAATTTCTTAAAAATCAATAGTCACAGTAATTGCATTATGAGGTGATAAAGAAAACGGAAGTGAAAGCACGAAACGAAAAAGTATTATTTGCTGCGGGCATTTATGCTGACATTTATGCTGTTATTTATGCTGACATTTATGCTGTTTTAGACGAACACAAAAACACAATAAAGTCCAAAACAATCTGTATATTTATGCTGTCAAAAAATGCACATAAAGTGCAACCCGAATGCATCCTTTATGTACGTTTGTGGTAGGATGTTTTACATATTTATAGTTGCTTTTGTTGTGGATATTTTGTATATGGTATGTGTTATTGCTGGGAAAATGATCATATGGTACCAGAGGAATCCAAGTAAAAATCAACTCGATGTGCCATAAATATGTCATTAAATGTGAGCAAGAGGGATGTGAATGTGTCATGTGCTCTTGATATTGCTACTAATGGTGGCCACCGAATCCGAATCTACCCGGAACCGGCGAATCTACCCGGAACCGATTGGAACCGGAACTGGCCGGAACCGGGCCGGAACCGATTCGGAACCGGAACCGCCCCCTTGCGAATCGAATCCGAATACAAGTTTTGAGATTCGGACCGAACCGGACCGGAACCGGAACCGCCCGGAACCGCCTGATTCGCATCGGATTTCGGAACCGTGGAACCGGAACCGGAATCGGAACCGGTGGAACCGGAACCCGCCCCGAACCGGTCAAAGTTACCGATGGAATCACCACTTAGGACTTCTATTTTGTATTGTAATCTTTTAGAATGTACACTAGTAGAAAAAAGGCCTATTTCGGCGGTTCCAATGGGCCTATTTCGGCGGTTGTGAACCGCCGAAATGAGCACCGCCGAACTAGATGTACCTATCTCGGCGGTTCTTAGAGAACAACCGCCGAGATAGGCCCCTGGGATTGACCGTGTGTGAGATTGACCATGAGTCTATCTCGGCGGTTCTTAGAGAACAACCGCCGAGATAGACCCATGGTCAATCTCACACACGGTCAATCCCAGGGGCCTATCTCGGCGGTTGTTCTCTAAGAACCGCCGAGATAGGTATATTTTTTTTTTTTTTTTTCCATCCCAGCTTATATATATATATATTCACCACATTTGATTCAATCAGACCTGTAATAATGCTTCATCCATACAGGGAGCTCCAGCACACATTTAAAAAGTTATAAAAGCTCCCAATTAATACCAACGACGCACCACAATTTGAGAGTTAACAAAACCAATGCAATTACACTTACTTTCACACTTTCAATACAAATAAAAAACACCATTACAATTCAAATCTACCATTACACCATCCACAAGTGTACAGAGTTATATTTACATACTCGAAAAAGTTAGCAAAACATCTTCATGATCATCAATTCATTAAACTTGTGCAGACGAACTCCGACCATTCCTCAAGCATCTCAACAATTTGAGCATCATCATACTGACCATCTTTGAACACTTGTTCGTAAGCCTTGAAAAAAAATGAACATTAATCTAAAACGTACAAGTCTAACAACATGTAAAGAGCATAACTGAAACTTTCAAAGAATGTTACCATGTCTAACGAGTGCTCTGGTAAAAGGTTCGCCGCTCCTACTATGTCACTCATGAATCTCATGACATAGTATCCACATTCTGACCCCCCAGGCTGCATCGGACACTATACAAACACACATATTGACAGTTATAAACAAGTTTAAACATTATCACACAAATTTATCAATTAATAGAGTACCTTGACAGTGTTCCAAGGGATGTTATTCTTCATTGTTATACCCTGGAGTCTTAATGCAGCTTTCATGGAACTATATACATCAGCAATATATAGTTTTAAGCATCAGTAGCAAATTAAAACAGTTAATGTTATGTAAAATAATTGTTGTTTACGATAACAAAATAATTACCCCAGTATTGCGGTGGCGATCTTCGGTCTCTTGGCACCCGCACCAAGTGAGTCAAATTGCAAGATTCGTGGGTGCTTCCCCATCACCAGCACAAGCAATGACCAATGTCGACTGTCCACAAATTACACAATGTGTTGAAATCATTAAGCAACTAACACAAACTATATGTTTTAGATAATACTAATAGAAATAGTCAAATATCATACCCTGAATGATATGGCAGCATAATAAATGACTTTTTCGAACATTCATAGAGGGCATTCGTCATATATTGCATAAGGCCTTGCGGATCACTTGTCATCTGGACTTCATTGCACATAGCAGGACACAGGAATCCAAATCTTTGATCTTGATAGACATTGATCGCCTTATCATGCACCCACCTATGAGGCAATATCATTAGTCATTAACTTTATATTCAAACATCTAATTCATCACCAATTAATGAATTCAAAATATAAAAGGTAGAAGTCACTCACATGGCGGCCGACTTGATAATCGACACATTCAACCAATCCCTCCTGAAGCACTCCTCGAAGTCGGACATATACATCTCAAATCGATGTATATCTTCTCCTTGAACTATATAGTGAAATATCCGCTCGGGATCTTCCACAATGAGGGAATCACTATCCGGTGGTAGCACCAACAACGAGGAATGCAGAATCTGCATATTGGTCGACAAGCCGGCCAATATTCTCTTCTCCACCAAAGCAGGTCTAAGCACAAAATTTGTGGATGCCTTTGATTGCACAGGTGTGGCAATTCTTTTTCCTTTGCCCTTATCAGTCTTCGGTGGGGTCATATCCTATGATATTAGTCTAATTAAGTATATGGATGCAAGGTGGTACACCAATAGTTTTATAGCAACGGTTAAGAGTAATACCTGCCCAGGGAGTCTGACCAATCGTGCAGGCCACTGCACTGTCGCAGTTTGTGCAGAACGCACGGTAGGTCTTTGTGGGACCGGCACCGGTAAACCGACGTCAGCATGCTCTGCAACAAATTCGTCTACAAGCACTCGTGCATGGTAATGTCGGAGTGGTTCACTGTGCACAATATCACTTGGACGAGAGGGGAAAAGTTTTCCCCATGCAACCATGACCTCTTCTACTCCAATTTGTAAAAACAGATGGCACTCAGTGGGTGCCTGAGTGTTATGTGGAACTTGTTTAGATAAAAATTGAGAATTCTTCTATGATGATATTAGTGATCAAGTTAAAAATCATAATCGTCATGTACTCAATTGAAATGTAAGTCTAACCTGTAGAGATGCATAGGGAAACGGATCAGCCGAGTGGACACTACTTCTCACTACTGGTGCATTCTGCTGCTGAATGGGTGACTGATCAACTGGTGGTCGAGAAACCTCTTGGCTTTCATGCTGCTGTGGCTGAATCCTTGATATAGCCTGAGCGATCCTCTCGTCGACGTTCTGAGTAATCCTCTGCTCCATCTCAGCCATCGCTCTCAGGTGCTCCTCGTAGCTAATCGACTGTCCCCTGGCTGATTCTGGACCCGGGTGCGCCAAATGCCTGGCGGATACCAACGTGCCCACCAAACCCAATGGCACGACCTGGATGATCCTTCTTACCAAGAGCGCGTGTAAGAGGATCATCTTTCCTCTGTGAGGTCCAGGTGCCCTGGGTGAGCTGAGAGCTTAATTCACCCTAATATAACACACAAATACAGTTATTAGTTTAACATAAGTTCATATACAAAGGAAATGAACAGTTTGACTGAAAATGAAATGATATCACTTACCATTTGAGCAATAACTGCTCTCGTGGCTTCATCATATTGAGGATTTTCGGGAGTAGAGTTCTTCGGAATGTGGCTTAACTCCCACACTTTCATTCTTCTGCCACTGGCATCCAATGAGCCATCCGTGGGCAGATATCCCTTTTGCTCCCATTCTGGTACCCTTTGAGCAATACTTTTTCCACCTAAGTGGTGAGGGTACAGATTCTTCTTAGCATTTGCTTGTTGTTTCGCACGGAGAGCCTGCATAAATTAATGGGATCATGTTAAGTGAAATTGAACACAAAAAAACATAAGAAATTAAGATTAATTTATGTATGTATGACAATAAAGTGCACCTGGAACTCAGGTGTGTGACGCCTCTCAACAAATTGTAGCCATTGCTCTTCTGTTATGCCCTCGTAAACCTCCCATGGTGGTCTCACACCGTCTCCACCATGATCTGGCTCATCTGGATCTTCTGGAGTAGGCATCTTGTAGATGTACTTGTCAGCCAACTTATTCTTGTGGTCCCGGAACTGTTTCGACATCGCTGATAGCACATCTTTTTAAGTGCGGGATCCACGGAGAAACGAGACTACGTACATGATCATTCAGTTAGTAAAGTAAACATAAATGTTCTATTATTTCACAAAAGATCATAGTAATAATGTAGAGATTTACCTGAAGACGCTGAAACATAGTATCCTTCAATGATTGAGGCACTTGCTTCCAGGTGTGGTTTATGTCGCAATATGACTTCACCAAATGGCTACCGTAAGCGGTGAAGTCATTCTTCCAATTTCCATGGGGCTGGTTGAATTGATTGAAGTCGACCGGTTTTGTAGGAGGGCCCTTGTTAGCCTTCAGCCCACGTGTTGCACCTCTTTTCTTCTGCTTCTTCGCCTCTGGTGGCACAACCGACTCCTCTTCGGTCTGCTGTGAAGGGCCAGCCTCAGTCTCGTGTACTGCTACCTGGTCCTTCTTCTTCTTTCCTCCTCTCGTGACCCGCTTACTTGGTCTATTCGGCTGTGGCTCAGGTTCTCCAGTCGAGATAAGCCGTCCAATGGGGTCATCTATAGGGTGATCATCCACTGCAAAAAAAAATCATAAAGCATTTTCATCAGTTAAACTCATAACATAAATACTATGATGCATAACAATAACAGTTAAGATGATATTACAGTCTACATTCTACTAACAACATTACCTGACACGTACAAAAACATAAATCATTTCATATTTTCTACCCAAACACCCTCATCATGGTCTGATCGTGCGTAGAGCAAATCGTTTTCAGTATCATCAATCGAATCCGGTAATCCAGTAGGAAACAAGGATGTTTCCTCTACAGTCCCATTTTCATCGTTATCCTCATTTTCATTTTCCATTACAACCGGCCTTCTTCCTGGAAGAACAACAGACCATCTGCAGTCTTTCGGATCCTCAACATACCACACTTGCTCGCAATCCTTTCCCAGAACAAATTGATCATCATTATAACCGTGTAACCGTGAAAGATCAACCATGGTAAGCCCTCCATCATTTTGGTACCCGCGTCGGTTGTCCACCCACTTGCACCGGAACAACAGAAAGGAATCAATGTCATAGTCTAGTTCCCAGATGTCCTCGATGACACCATAATACCAATTACTAACTGGTTGAGATCGGTTACCGCTGTGGTACTCAGTGGCAGCAGCTTCAATTTTTACCCCACTATTCTGGTTTATCGATTTGGCATCTTGGCGTGCAGTGTAGTATGTATACCCACTAATATCATACCCCTCAAAAGATGTAATATTAGTTTCAGGTCCGATTGCCAAACATCTGATCTCTTCGCTTACAGCTTCTGGATCTGATGATGCTAATGTCAACACATGATCTTTGAACCATTGGATAAAAACTCGGTTTTGTTCTTTTGTCAGCCAAATGTGGTTTTTCAAAGGATTTTGATGCCTTAACTCAACCATATGGGTTTCCAAATAAGGTTCAACAACCTCAAGATGTTGTAAGACAAACAAATGTGCTTGATGAATAAGTAGACGCGAAACTTGCACGATCTTTCTACCAATAACACCTTTACCCTTAAACCTGCCATAGTGTCGTGGTTTTGGGATACCAATAGACTCTGCCTCACTCAAATAATCGGTCACAAACTCCGTGACTTCCTCAGTCACTGTTGCTTCAACAATGCTCCCCTCTGGTCGATACCTATTCTTCATTCTACTTTTCAGAATACCCATGTACCGTTCAAAAGGGTACATGTACCGTAAGTATACCGGACCGCAGAACTGTATCTCTCGAACGATGTGCACAATTAGATGTACCATTATATCAAAGAAAGATGGTGGGAAATACATCTCAAGTTGACATAAAGTGATAACAATTTCACGTTGTAGATCATCTAGAGAGGTTACGTCAATTGCCTTGGAGCACACAGCGTTGAAAAAGAAACATAACCGAGTTAAAGCATTTCTGACATCAGATGGCAATATCCCTCGAATTGCGACCGGAAGAAGATGTAACATCAGTACATGATAATCGTGAGATTTCATGCCTAAAAGTTTTAAATCCTTCATCGATACAATGTTCTTCCAGTTTGAAGAGTATCCAGACGGTACTTTTACCGAGTACAGACATTTGCAGAAACTAATCTTTTCAGCCTTTGAGAGCGTGTAGCATGCAGGAGGTAGGTAGATTCGTTTCCCATTCTCTTGTGGGTGTAACTCCTTTCGTATACCCATGGTTTGCATGTCCTTTCTGATTTTCAATCCGTCTTTTGTTTTGCCGGGTATATTGAGTAAAGTCCCACTCACTGCCTCACCAACGTTCTTCACAATGTGCATGATGTCTAAGCATTGCCTCACAGAAAGATGACGCCAATAAGGTAGTTCCCAAAAGATAGAACACTTTTTCCAAATGTTTTTCGTCGGTTTTGATGTGTTTCCAAATACATTTACAATGTCCTTAACCTTTTCGTACACTTCCTCAGAGGTCAGAGGTAGACGGGCCACACGAGTTTCGGCTTGACCATTGAACAACTTTCTCTTCGTTACTCGATAAGGGTGATCTTCGGGGAGAAGACGTCGATGACACATATAAACATTCTTCCCACAATGTTTTTTAAAGGTCCGAACAAGTGTCTTCCTCGCATATGGGACATGCAAATGTTCCTTTAACCGTGTAACCGGACAAGTTCCCATACGCAGGGAAGTCATTGACGGTACAGAACAACAAAGCCTTGAGCGTGAAATTCTCTCTTGCATAAGCATCATATACCACGGTCCCCTCATTCCACAATAGCTTCAGATCGTCGATCAGAGGGGCAAGGTACACATCAATGCTATTACCTGGCTGCTTGGGACCAGATATCAGGAGCGATAACATGATGTACTTTCGTTTCATACACAACCATGAGGGCAAATTGTAGATCACTAGCAGAACAGGCCATGTACTGTGTTGACTACTCAATGTGCCGTACGGGTTCATTCCATCAGTACATAACCCAAGCCTCAGATTCCTATCTTCATGTCCGAAATGTTCTTTGAACCGTCTATTGATGTTTCTCCACTGAGGCCCATCTGCTGGATGTCTTAGTTTCTCATCACTCTTTCTACCCTCCGCATGCCATCGTAAGTTCTTTGCATCTTTCGGATTCGCAAACAACCGTTTGAATCTGGGTATAATCGGCAAATACCAAACAAGTTTTGCTGGAGGGCTTTTTTTCTGAACGGAGGAGTACTCACCATCTTTATGCTTATACCGGGACAACGAACATTTTGGGCAATTGTCCAGATGTTCGTATTCACCCCTGTACAACACACAGTTGTTTGGACACGCGTGAATTTTTTTGTACTCTACTCCCATTGGACACACCCATTTCTTTGCCTCATACGTGGTCGTAGGGAGACCGTTCTCATCCGGTAGCATATCATGAATCAGCTCGAGGAATGCCGTGAAACCTTTGTCACTCAATCCATATCTTCCCTTCAGGTTGAACAAATTCAATATAGCTGTCAATTTCGTGTACTTAGTGCAAGTAGGATACAACGCCGTTTTGGATGCGTCCAACAACCTTTGATACTCATCCGGCCGGTCGACAAAGTTATCCTCAACGTTACCAAGCATCTCGTCAATTTGTTCATCATGATAAGTCGACTCACTGTCAACATTGACTCCGGAAGCGCTTGGGAGTTCTGACTCGTTAGTAGTATCGAATGTCTGCTCGGTTCTTGAGTTACACCGATCGTGACTGTAGGAAGATGAAGCATTATCTTCAACACGTTCTCCATGAAAAATCCATTTTGTATAATGTGGCATGAAACCACGGGTCTTCACATGGAGTTGTACGAGGTTGATGCTTGAATAATGTCTAACCACACCACAATCAACACAAGGACATGGAATTTTCTCCGCCTTTGTCCTGTCCTTGTGTTGCACTGCAGCTTTGCAAAACTCTTTCAGCATTTTGTCAAAATGTTCGCCTCTATCACCATACATCCAGTCACGCTCCATACTACATGTGCAACATATCACAGGTGTGAGTTAGATCCTTTGTAGAATATGGCCTATATTAAGTTGCACATGTTTATTTCCTAATGGAGCATGACTGGGATGATTGACAATTAGTCTAGCCTAACTCTAAGGTTGCAAACACAAAATAAACTACCATTTTAAATTTAAGAAATTGTTGCACTTCTACAAAAAATTTGGCATGACCTTTGCATAATTGTACACATCCCGTGCTTATTATTCAGCACTCACCAAAGTCATCACAACCACAAACATTCCAACAATGGCAGCAACCAACAATTAAAATAAATCAATTCTTTACTAGCTAACTGAAAACCAATTGCAAATTCAGATCATCAAATCAACGCTTTCAATTCTCCACTGTATAAGTTCAAACCGGTTTACAGATTAACAAAGAATCGAGAGTTAGAATACGTACTTGTTTTTTAAGGATTTATGGACAGGGGAGACTGGTGCCTGAGAGGTAGGCTTCTGTGCGAGAGATGCAGCAATACCACTTCTGATATGTCTCTGCAACGGAGCAACAAAAAATAAATTAAAAAAGAAATGTATCAACAAATAGGGAATGAAGCTAAATTATGTACTAGCACTTATATTTAAATACATAATTGCATTTATTAAACAAAAAATAAGGTTTAGTTACTTACTTGTGCACAGAGGAGGAAAGAGGAAAAGTAATGGAAGAAGGCGGGAAACAAGAGAGGTGATTCACGGACCTGATAAAAAAAATTAGATATTGTTAGACATATACACATACATCAAACAATATTAATTACGAAGAGATTTTAAAAAAAAAACGGCATGACTTTTGCATAATTTTACCTATCCCATGCTTATTATTAAGCATTCACCAACCATTCATCAACACAAATTTCCATCACAAATCAAACTAATACCAACTTTATCCATCAAACCAAATTTTAATAATTTGTGGAAATCAAATACAAAGTAAAATAAAGACACAACTATGCCTATTATTAAGCATTCACCAATTATTCAACAACACAAATTTCAATCATAAACCAAACTAATATATACCAAATTCATTCATCAAACGAAATTCCAATAATTTGTGGAAATCAAATACAAAGTACAAAAGAGAAAAATGATACGTTAGATTATATTACCGGTTCGAAAATGAATTGCTCTCCGCTCCGCTTTCAATCTACCATCAAATGGTAAAGAAGCTCCTTAAGTATTTATCTGTAGAGACACAAAAGAGAAAAATGATAAGTTAGATTATATTACAGTGAGTGAAGAGAATGAAGAGTTAAATTAAAAAAAAATACCGGTTCATAAATGAATTGTTTTCAGCCCCTCTTCTCAATCGGGCGTGCGAGACTTGTGTAGCAACACCAATCTCTACAGAGGCAACGCATAAAGATTGAACAACATTCAGATCAATTAGAATAATTTTATATTAAACTTAACGACTATACAATACTCATATATATATATATATATATATATATAAATACATTCTCACACCTCTACTTCAAACCGCTACTAAAACGGCTAATACCTCACCTACTACAATATTTTTCTACTATGACTGCTTGTTCACGCTCTTATTCAATTATACACTACGAAACGTTCTACTCTTTTTCTACACTTACATTACATCTTTCATGTGCTGCACATCCTTTAAATGTTTTTCGTATTACTATAAAGATTTGGAAAGATGATTACTTTGACATTTTGTGAGGTTGTATCGGCTGTCGCAGCTGACGTTATTATTATGAATTGTTTTAGTGAACATATCTATATATATCAAACTTAAATATTAATAGGGACTTCGAGCCGTGGGAGCGAAACATAAATTCACGTGTTAAGAGAATCTCTAGGGTTACCCACTTCTTGTATATTAATTAGTTATCGGGTGTGACTTGTTATTTGGGGTTTAAATTTCATTACCTCTCGCCCAAAAAAATAATAAGAAAAAAATAGGCCTATTTATAAATTCAAATTCACCAGCTACATTTTGCACTGGGTCTGGATTTTCTCTGCCGTAGCCAAATAATTAACTTGGATTGGCTATTCTAATTTTAAGAAAGCATTGTACATTGAGCAGGGTCACGTTTAGTCCTATAATTAATCGTCTTTAAACTAAATTAGATTTGCTTTTAATTTTAATAAAAAGCAGGAGTAGCAATCTGAAGAAAGGAAGTTTGGAAAACCAAATCGAATACTTTTACTTTTCTTCTTCTATCTTACAAAAATAGACGAAAAATCTATTTTATGTCATTGGT
This sequence comes from Limonium bicolor, assembly GCA_023374045.1. Classification (NCBI taxonomy): domain Eukaryota; kingdom Viridiplantae; phylum Streptophyta; class Magnoliopsida; order Caryophyllales; family Plumbaginaceae; genus Limonium; species Limonium bicolor. Next base: position 152,544,953 of record CM041776.1, on the reverse strand, counting down.
CTATTTAACGTTCTTACAATTTTGATAGTAGAATATAGTCTAGTACAATCGAGTGATAGTTTATAAAGATTCTGTGTATAGTTTGATAATTTTTTATTTGGTCTGGATAAACATCTATGTACTTAATCTACTATCAAAAACCTTTTATGTTTTAATAAAGTAGTACTAGGTGTAATAATGTCTACCAATCCAACATGAAATCTTTATTAGATCTCGTAAAATGTTTATTAAACTTTATAATAATACCTAGTAACACTCTATGATCTAAATCTCAAAAGTTGGTCAACACATGTTGATGATGGATTTTGTTTTATAGGGCATATTATATGAAGAAATTTGGTTCACTTTTTGCCTTTCATATATAAACGAAAAAACCAAAGGATGAAATATACTATGACACAACCAGACATCATACTACACGCGACACATCTATAATCATTACTCGTTGCTAATTTAATATCATGTTTTCATTGCACTGTACATATACATTTCATAACACTTTCTCTAATTCTCCACACACGCAATACTTTTAAATATATAAGAAACAAACTACTCATACTTAATGCTCATCTTAATTAACAACATATCTTTTACTCGCAATCACTATAATTATATTTATTGCACATTAATAACACTCATTCATACGTTTATAAGCTTAATAAATCTAGCCCAAATAAGCTAACCTAACTATACTTAAAAGAAGGGCCAAAAACAGCACAAAAATTCACTCGGACATTTCATCGAACACCTTGTGTGCATACATAAATTTAATAGTTTAACAACCAAATCTTGCAAAGATTTCACACACACAATAAATATCATCATCCACAATCACAATGTGACAACAATCTATCAATTTTAACAACAAATTAACAATTAACTAAACAAAGTCGAACCCAAAAGTTTAGGGTTGCTCTCACCTCTGTTCGACCTCTGTTAGTGGCGGATGAGGCTGGCGACACCAACCGAAGACCACACCGACGGCGCGACACCGGCGACAGCAAGGGGAGGAGGAGGGCGGCGGTCGACGGCTGTGGTGGCGGTGGTTTGTTCGAAATCGCCGCGGAACAGAGAGAGGAGGAGGGGGTTAATTAGCCCTAATGATCGTAATTGTTTCGAATCGGGCTGGGGGGCTAATTAAAAAGGGCCTATTTCGGCGGTTCTTTGTTAGGAACCGCCGAAATAGGCCCTTTTTAATTATTAAATAAATTAAATAGACCTATTTCGGCGGTTCCTAACAAAGAACCGCCGAAATAGATGATTAAATTTAAAAAAAAAAGAAAATAGAAACACCTATTTCGGCGGTTTCGTGTAAGGAACCGCCGAAATAGGTCTATTTAATTTTTTTATTATTAAAAAGGGCCTATTTCGGCGGTTCATATCTAGGAACCGCCGAAATAGACCCCTTCTTTACATATTGTTAACATCTCGGGCCTCTATTTCGGCGGTTTTATCTACAACCGCCGAAATAGGGGCGCCGAAATAGACGTTTTTTGTACTAGTGATACAATTACTAATATTGAGAATGATCAGGATATGAGGCTGGGAAGAGAGCCGGTGGTGGCTACCAACGATGCTACATTTGTCAGTGGTGTCACAAGGACCACCCTGGGCTCGATTGTAAGGGAAACAAGGTGGAGTGCAACTTCTGTGGGGTGTACGGGCACCGAGCTTACGAGTGTTTCTGGAACCCCCAGAGCAGAGCCTTTAGGCTCAAGATGAAGGGCAAGGGCAAGACCGATCAGGGTACTGGATCTGACGGTCAGAAGGGGGCACAACAAGCTGCAAACAAGAACCCACGGGTAGTCCAGAAGTCGGGACCCACACTACACATGGTGGACCGGGACGATGAGGCTGAACCCTCATCGAGACCAGGTACCGCTATAAACCGATAAGTAAAAAAATTGCTTGCTTTCCACATTTTCATGCATGCTTTGGTGAATAAATGAGTTAGATGAGAATAAGATGAGATTAGAACTTAAGTAATACATAACCTATTACCACCTTAGGAAACTTCAATATTTGCTATCCAATACCTTCAACACATAACCCGGAAGAGATCGACATCGAAACTGGAGACTTTCCAACCGAACAATGTCAGGTTATCCGCCCAGGTATGATTTTATTAAGGGGATACCTGACACCCGAAGCACAAATAGCCATCATCAGGAGATGCAATCAGCTAGGAGTGGGACCGAGAGGTTTTTATACACTGGAATACCCAGCAGGAGCATGGATGAAGTTAAAGATGATGAGCTTAGGCAAGGATTGGAATCCGTATGCCAAGACGTACCAGACCATGAGAGCACAAGATGAAGTCTCACCACCGGGGATACCCGAAGAGTTCCATCCGCTTATTACACAAGTCATGGAGATCGCTCAGCAGTTGGAAGCTGACCCGATTCTAGACATACAAGCAGACATCTGCATTGTGAATTTCTACGAGAAAGATGGGCGACTCGGACTACATCAGGATAAGGACGAGACAGCGGAGTCTCTCGAAAGAGGGATACCCATAATGTCTTGGTCCATTGGAGACGACGTTGAGTTTGTGTACAGCAAGCAAAAGCGTGCAGACCGTGCTAATAAGTTAATACTTACGTCTAGGGATGTATTAGTTATGGGAGGAGAATCAAGAATGTTATACCATGGGATTAAGAGAATTAAGTTGAATACAGCAATGTTAGCAGTAATTAATGCGACGCATATGAGACCAGGATGGTTAAACCTAACCTTTAGACACTATTAGCTATGTAATGTTTTAAGCATGATGTAAGGAATGAGATGTAAGAAAGAAGCACATGATGTAAACAGGATGGTTATGAATAAAATAACAGTGTTGTTCATATTAATTGTTATGACTCTTGTTATACCATCATTACTCATGAAGCTTGTGAATACAATTTGGTTATGGACTCGGTACGGAAGGTGCGCTAAGCATACTTACAGAGGCACAGGCCGACGCAAGCAGTACTATCATAACCAGCACCTTTCTGATTAATGGGATTGAGGCATCTGTTCTCTTCGACTCAAGGGCCTCGCATACCTTTATCTCAGCATCATTTGCGAGAAGGTTGGGGCTAGACGCTGATGAGCTACCCGACTTTACGGTTACACTCTCGTCTAAGGAGAAGGTTCGTTGCACTCACTACTACAGAGGAGCCATCATCAAAACTAAGGGGGAAGACTTTCCAGTCAATTTTATTGAGTTCAGGGAGTTGGGATTTGATGTTATCTTCGGGATGAACTAGTTGGAGCAGCACAAGGGTCGTATCCTCTGCGCCGAGCATCGACTGCTGCTCAGGAGTCCATCTAGGGTAACAATATCATACCGCCAGAGGCCTAGAGAGCCTTCGACCAAGATCATCTCTGCTATGGCAATGTATAAGGAACCGGGGAGGAAGGAAGAAGTATATCTCTGCTATGTCCAGGACATAGAGAGGGACCCCGAGTTCGACCCCGACTTACCGGTAGTGTTGGAGTTCCTCGGTCTCTTTCCACGGGAACTGCCCAGCATGCCACCCACTCGGGAGGTAGAGTTCACCATCGAGCTGCTACCTGGAATTGGACCGATAGCCAAGGCACCATATCGCATGGCTCCGATAGAAATGAATCAGTTCAAAGATTTGCTAGACAAAAGATTCATAAGACTGAGTGTATCACCCTAGGGAGCGCCAGTTCCCTTCGTGAAGAAGAAGGATGGTAGTCTCCGCCTCTGCATCGACTACAGAGAGTTGAATGCAGTGACTGTGAAGAATAAGTATCAACTACCCCGCATTGATGATCTGTTCGATCAGTTGAAAGGGGCATCTGTGTTTTCCAAGATTGATCTCAGATCGGGGTATCATCAGATAGCCATTACGGAAGGAGATATTGAGAAGACGACATTCTGGACATGATACAGCCACTATGAGTTTACAGTGATGTCGTCCGGTTTGTCGAACGCACCAGCGAAGTTTATGGATCTGATGAACCGCTTGTTCCGGGAACACTTGGACAAGTCAGTTGTGGTGCTCATCGACGACATACTGATATATGAAAGTCGAGAGCTGAGCATGAGGAACATTTGAGAAGGGTGTTAGAAATACTGAGGGACAACCATCTTTACGCTAAGTTCTCCAAGTGTGAGTTTTTGCTTGACCAGGTCTCTTTCCTGGGTCATGTCATCTCAGATGCTGGGATCTCGGTGGATCCAAAAGATTGATGTCGTGCGTACATGGCCAAGACCAAAGACAGTTACCGACATTTGGAGCTTTCTTGGTTTGGCGGGTTACTATCGGAGGTTTGTTAGGGATTTCAGCAAGGTCGCGAAGCCGATGACTAGTCTGATGAAGAAAGATGCACCGTTCGTATGGACGGCTGATTGTGAGAGTTCGTTTCAGAGCCTGAAGGACTCACTGACCACTGCACCGGTTCTGACTATTCCAGACGGTACGGAGGGCTTTGAGGTTTACTGTGATGCAGGCAGGCAGAGGGTTGGGTTGCGTGCTCATGTAGCATGGCAAGGTGGTGGCATATGCCTCATGCCAGCTGAAGAAACATGAGGTGAACTACCCCACTCATGACTTGGAGTTGGGAGCTGTAGTCTTCGCTTTGAAGATATGGCGCCACTACTTGTACGGGGTTAGTGTGACAATCTACACCGATCACAAGAGCTTGAAATATATATTCACTCAGAAGGAGTTGAATCTTTGACAGAGGAGGTGGTTAGAATTTTTGAAGGACTATGATATTGACCTCCACTACAAATAAGGGAAGGCCAATGTTGTAGCGGATGCCCTTAGCGGTCGAGCACACTCACTCCATTCGCTAGTTTGTTTCTCGAGCTTGGTTGATGAGGTGCGAGAGGCTCAGAGGACCTATGAATATATGAGGGAAGTTAGACAGAAGCTGATAGAGGGTACCTTTGAGAGTCAGAAATACGACTTCAGACTTCATGATGATGATCTGATCAGACTTAAGGGCCGGTTATGCATACCACGAGGTAGCACGGATCTGAGAGACCATATACTTAGAGAGTCACATTGTTCTTCAGTTTCCATCCATCCAGGAGCTTCTAAGATGTATAAAGACATGAAGAGATGCTTCTGGTGGTCGGGGATGAAGACAGATGTTACCGAGTTCGTCATGAGGTGTCTCACATGCCAAAAGGTGAAGTTTGAGCATCGACAACCGGGCGGAATGGTACAGTCGATGCCAGTTCCGGAGTGGAAGTTTCATGATATCTCCATGGACATCGTGGTCGGACTCTTGCCTACTGGGGGGGTCTGAACATGATATGGGTTGTGGTGGATCGCCTTACCAAAGTAGCCCGATTCATACCGATGAAGGATACTTGGATGGTAACTAAATTAGATGAGTTGTTTAGGAAGGAGATCATGAGACACCACGGGATACCAAAGACCATAGTGTCGGATAGAGATACCAGATTCCTTTCGAGGTACTAGAGAGCTACACGAGAAGCGTTGGGTACAGAATTGAAGTTGAGTACCGCGTTCCATCCTCAGACAGATGGTCAGACTGAGCGTACAATTCAGACACTCGAGGACATGTTGAGAGCATGTGCCTTGGACTTCCAGGGCAGTTGGATTGACAAGTTGCATCTGATCGAGTTTTCATACAACAATAGCTATCACGCTTCGATCAAGATGGCGCCTTTCCAAGCGTTGTACGGTAGACCATGTCGTACACCGCTCTGCTGGGATGAGTCGAGTGAGACGGTCATTATAGGACCTGAGTATTTAGAACAAGTTCAGGCTGAAGTTCAGCAAATCAGGGAGAATATGAAAGCTGCTCAAGATAGGCAGAAGTCGTATGCTGATGTTCGACGACAAGACCTAGAGTTTGCATTAGGCGACAAGGTATTTCTACGGGTTTCACCGATGAAGAGTGTATTTAGATTTGGGCATAAGGGAAAATTGAGCCCAAAGTTTGTTGGTCCTTATGTGATTACGGAGTGGGTGGGCCCAGTTGCTTACAGGTTGAATTTACCTGTTGAGCTGGATAAAGTGCATGATGTTTTTCATGTTTCACAGCTAAAGAAATACATGCACCACCCCTCCCATGTGTTAGAGCCTAAGAGGTTGACGTTAGATCCGAATATGAGATCAGTGGAGATCCCTCAGAGAATCTTGGATAGTAGGACTAGGGACACTCCCCATAAGTCAGTGCGGCTGGTGAAGGTTCTCTGGTCTAACCAAGATGTCGAAGAGGCCACGTGGGAATTAGAGGATAAGATGAGATCGAAGTACCCTTCATTATTTACTGACTAGATCGTCTGTATAGGGTACGGGGCGTACCCCTTTTTAAGGGGGGTAGAGCTTCCTCCCTTTTGAGTTAGTAAATGAACATGTTTGTCGTTTGTTTGGTTGTTGTAAGATGTGGTTTTGTGTAAGTTATTACTCTCTGTGGTAAGTCTAAGATATGTATAATACTTATGTATTGTATTTGTGGTGGACCTTCGAGTCTTGAGATGTGTGAATGTGAAAATAAGACACGATATTAAGATTAAGGAAATTGAGTACCGTGAATGATTAAGTATATATGTGAACTTTGGGGACAAAGTTCTTTTAAGGGGGGTAGATTGAAATACCCCAAACCTAGATATGGTGTTTAGATGATAAACTAAGATACAAGAATGCTAAATAATGCCTTAGAAACATTAGGAAACAATTTAAACCAAAGAAAACACAAGGAAACACCATAAGAGCGATTTAAGCAAAAACATGCTCTAAGCTTGGATTAACTTGGGTTAGCACCCAAATATCATTCTTAGACCTTAGTAACATCCTAATCCTCATGTTAAATCAATTACCAAAGAAAACCAAGCTCAAACACAAATTATGCTTTAAGGACTCTTAAAGCACATTTTTGAAAAATTATCTTAGAAAGGGGTTTTAAGTGGCTAACTGCCCATGATTATACCTTAATCAACTTGTGTACTACTTAGTATCACATTAGGAAGCCTAAATCAATGGGAAATCAAAAATTTCACAAATGTGTGCACTAATTTGTGAATAGTGCCCAAATAGTACCTAGTTTAGTCTTAAGTCAATTTAGTTTAGTTAATTGGTCAACAAAGACCATAACTAGCCTTATTTAACAAGGTGGCCGGTTTCTAAGGGGGTGAGTCACCACATGAGTAAGCAAGATTGTAAAAGAAGAGGGAAAAGTAAATTGGTTACTATTTGATTTTGAGGAATAATATCCCTTCTAACTCACCTCTCTCCTCCTTTCTTCATTTCTTCTTCTTCCCACCGATTTCATCTGCTCTCTCTCTTCTTAATTCACACAAGAACATCCCCCATGCTAGCTCCATCTTGCCTTGCCCATAACTTGCTCATTTTAGCTCCAAAATAAAAAAATACATATTATTCTTAGTTAGCCCAAGCTCTTGCTTTCTATCTTTCCAAATATCCAAAAGCTTCATTTTGGTGCCAAGGCAAACCGCCATTAAAGGAGGAAAAATAAACTTGAGGGCTTCATTATCTTCTCCATTCTCTTAAAGTAAGGATAAGAAAAACTAGGTTTCCATCACCTTTTCTCTATTACCGAAAATTACCACTTATGGGGCCTTGCTTTTATGCCTTGTCCTAGCTTGTTTCTATTCTACAAGGACTTGAGGAGGTCCTTCTTGATTCATATCCAATCTTAAGTTAAAACTTCAAAGGTAAACACTCATTTTAATACCTTAAAACACATTTTTAACCTAGGAATGATTCCTTAAGGTTAGTGTATTGTTTAGCACTCATGAGGGTCATTGTATATTGATTAGAACATTGGCAAGGAAAATTTAATTGGTCGCCGAAAATCAAACAAGGGAAACCTAAGGAGAAAAGTTTGTGGAGCTTGTAAAAGAACAAGGTAAATGTCTTACCTTAAGGTGTTTTATTGTTTAAGGGAATGGGATTTAAATACATGATAAGTTTAGCTTAGAAACTATATTAGAAAATGACTATAAAACCTAGGAGAAACAATGATTATATTTGATAACTTGTGATTAAAGAGCAAATGGGAAATTAGATAGTTAGACAATTATAAGGTGAAATACAAGAGCATTTATATTTCAATGGGAGCCTTGTTGTGTGTATTTGCAGGTCAAAGGCTAATATATGTGGAAATTCAGTGGTTAAGCTTTATGTCATTTAAGGGCCTAAGTGCCAAGCAATTTAAGTTTATGCACTATATTGTGATGCAGTGTAGTTTTGGTGTAATTGAGTGTTAAGAATGTGTGGTAAGGATTTGAGTGTTCAAGGTTGTTAAATGGTAAAAACCAAGTGTTTGGATGTAGAAATATACTAAAGAAGCCATGTCAAAATTTTGTGAGAAAACAAGGAGTTTAAGGTGTATTAATGAGGTTTGGTGACCTAGGAAGTACTAGGAATTCTTAAGGCTTAAATTGGTGAAAGAAAGAAAACTGGAGTGTTCTTGAGTGCTTAAAGGACGTAGGAATTGTCTTGAAAGAATTAGAGTTTAAATGAGTGAGTTTGATACTCTAAGGTTATGGTGGGAGTGTGGTTAAGTCTTGTGCAAGTTTTGGTAAACAAAGGAAGAATAATGCTGTAACAACCCAGTAATCAACCCCCTTGTGAGATATTGTCCGCTTTGGGCCGCAGCCCGCACGGTTTTGCTTCCGGGGTACCATCCCCAAAAGGCCTCTCACAAGGCAAGAGTATCCCCACACCTATAAGGTGTGGTTCGTGCGCTCTCCGATCGATGTGGGAGGTGACCCCTACACTGGGTATCACCTCTACCCCTCTGGGAGCCAGCGTCCCGCTGGCACACCGACCTGGGCCTGGCTCTGATACCATCTGTAACAGCCCAGTAATCAACCCACTTGTGAGATATTGTTCGCTTTGGGCCGCAGCCCGCACGGTTTTGCTTCCGGGGTACCATCCCCAAAAGGCCTCTCACAAGGCAAGAGTATCCCCACACCTATAAGGTGTGGTTCGTGCGCTCTCCCGATCGATGTGGGAGGTGACCCCTACACTGGGTATCACAAATGCCTTGTGAGAATCTAAATGTAAGCTTGAGGAAAAATAGAAGGAGTTCATGTAATGGAGGTGTTGTGGAGCAATAATGCTTAGGAGTGGTGGTAATGTTTGTGAGATAACATTTTGGTTAGTTTGAGTTGTAGGTATGTTATACCACTTAGAAAACCTAAGGAAAATATTACAAGTGTTAAGAGATTAGGTGAGAAATTGGGTAACAAGTTTAGATAAGGAATTGGGCAAGCTTGAGATGTTATTTTGGTGTTAGAATATGCCTAAGATCATGTATGAACTTTGGGTAAAGCATGGATGAAGAGAGCAAGTGCAACCACACTTAGAATAATGCAAATGGTGAAAATCTGTAGCTGGTTCGGGACCTAGGTCCAGGGTAAAGTCCCGGACCATGCCAAAAATAGAGCCAAGAATTCATTCAACACCTTGTTCCGGGACTTAAGCCTTGAATGAAGTCCCGGACCACCCCTTAATTTGCACCCGAGAGTTTCAGCCTAGATTGGTCCGGGACTTAAGTCCCATATAAAGTCCCGGACCACAACACAAAATCAGCCGACACTTAAACCAAGTATTGGTCCGGGACTTAAGGTAAGGACCAAGTCTCGGACAACTCTAAAAATGGTGATTAAGCTTGGAAAATGTTAAGAAATGATGGGGATTGTTAGGTATTGATGTTATGAAGTTATTTAGGACATGTTTGGTGGGTATGATGGCTACTAAGTGGGTGAACAAATATAAGAGATAACGAGAAACGATGCACTTAAAAGTTTAAGTTAAAACCACAAGGACTTAGTGAATAATAATGGGTAAATATTGGTGTCTAAGAAAGTTAAGTAAGTTTGTTGAGTTGAGATAATTAATAACCTAAAACTGAATGAATGTTTTAGGACTTGTGAATTGGGACTTGGAAGGAGATTAAACAAACAATCGCCGACGGTGAATGGTACAGTTTTCTTGTGACCTGCTTGCTAACGAGGTGTCCCTTGGCTTGTGTGCTATCTGTTTATTTGCTATAACTAAAGCAAGATAAAGCATGCAACCGGTATTATTGCACTCATTGTGTTGTGTTTTCTTTACACTAACACACGTAACTTGAGATTAGTTGCTAACTAAGTTTAAGTACCTATTGGGTTGAGGAGAGGAACTATACTTCGGTAACTATTGGTTAATACCCGTTTAGGTTTAACTAACACATGGTTTATAAGATTTTCACTAACTGGAACTTAAGGGGAGTGAGGAATCCGGGACTAACTCCGGTCATGCATGTTAAGGAAAGGGGGTCGGTATCTGAATCAGATCCGACTTCTGCTTAAGGACTTGTCTTCGGACTTGTTGCCTAGGGTCGAATGTCGGCTCAGCTACATTGGATTTCCAGTCCAAGGTAGGAGGTATTTAAGATGGTGCGGTAGGATCACCTATATCCTAAATTTTAAGATAGGTTGTTTATTCAACCAATGGAGTTAATAGCTCATTGGCTAGGGTTGCTTTTGACCCGACAAAAATAAACATTGAGATAATATACAACCATTTCTATTTAAAGAACGGTTTGTATTCTAAGACTGAGATAAGGATTAAGATTGAGGTAAGCTAAGATGGACTGAGGTTAAGTGGAATTGGAACTTGAGGAGTTAACTGATTAACTCACCTATTATGAGACGCTTTTAAGTCGTTCGTTGTGTGTGAACTATGCTCGTTCATTTGTGGATTGTTGTTCTACTGCACTTCATATTAAGATTGTGTATCTAATCAATTTCCATGCTATCGACAATTAGTCATCGTAGCCCCGTTAGCTTGGGGCCATGAGAGAATCGTACCCGAAAATTTGCTGACCCCCTCGGGGGCTGTTGTTTATATTTTTCAGGTAAGCGTCCCATGAAGACTCACCCTAAGAGTAGGGGCGGTTAGACTTAGGTCGCGTTTTATTTTGAGTACGGGTTGCGCCTGTGCACCCGTCTATTGATATTGAGACTTATGGAAGTTGTGTTGTTGCTTGAGATACTATAAACTCGATTGGTAGATGTTTTGGTTAGTATGTATATTTTGGATTAGCGGTTGTAAATGTTCAAAGTTCGGTATATTCTATTGTTTAGACTGTAGCAAGGTCCTGGTGTTGGTTTAATTCTGCTGCGACGTTATAGTTATGTTGTTGAGTTTACGATAACCACGATTGGCTTAGGACGGGGTGCTACAGGTAGACAAAGGTAGATTTTTGTTTAAAAAGGTAAATAGTCTTCTTTTCTCACTTTCCTTCCTTCTCTTGTAAAAGTGCTGTAATGAGGTGGTGACTCACCCCCTTTAAAACTGGACCCTTCCTATCTTAGGATATTTATGGGCTAGTTTGACCATTTAACTAATCAAAGTTGACTTAAAGCTTAACTGAACACTATTTGGTCACTATTCATAATTAGTGCACAAATTTGTGAAAAATTTGGTTTCTCATTGATTTAGGCTTCCTAATGTGATACTAAATAATACACATGCTGATTAAGGTATAATCTTGGTCATTTAGCCACTCAAAACCCCTTTCTAAGACAATTTTTCATACATGTGCTTTAAGACTCCTTAAAGTACAATTTGTGTTTTAACTTGTTTTTGAGATTGGTTTTATTTGGTAATTGATATAGCATGTTAATAAGGTCTAAGAATGATCTTTGGGTCCTACTCAAGTTTACACCAAGTATAGAGCATGTTTTTGCTTAAATTATCTTTATGGTGTTTTCCAGTGTTTTCTATGGTTTAAATTGTTTACTAATGTTTCTAAGGCATGTTTCAGCCTTAATATATCTTAGTTTAACATTTTATTACCATATCTTGGTTTGGGGTATTTCATTTTGAGTTGTTCAGAATGTTAAAGTGAGATACAATGATTAGTAATGAATTCTTTTGAATTACAATGTTTTAGAATTTATTTTTTGTAGATTAAAGATTGAGCACTCAATGGTATTGAGTGTGGCGGTAACGCCTTGGACAATTTATTCGCGCTGCTGTTCAAGTTAAACTATCAGTTATTATGTTCAAGACAATGTTCTTTGACATTTATAAATCTTGTTTATCATACATTGATTTTAAATGTAGTTTCCGCCCTGTTTCTTTAGTATCTGTTGCAATATATGTTTATTGAAGCATTTCTCTATCATTTGTTAACAACTTGTGATTATTTTCATGTCTCTAACTCTTTTTTCGAACTGATTCTCACAAGTATGGACCTGTCCGAACATCTGTCCGGACATACATGTTCGGACAGATCCCGAAACGCATTTTATTTTTCTGTCTTTAGCTGTGTACAAACATCTGTCCGAACTTTATGTTCAGACAGCATGTGAGGATGAATCCAAATTGTAAATCTTGGCTCATGTCCAAACTTACAAGTTCAGACCAAAGTTCGGACACTTGGGTTTTCATAGTACGTTTTCTTCTCGGCTTGTGTCCGAACATCAATGTCCGGACACAAGTTCGGACAAAGGTTGTTTTGTAGTTTCAGATTTAGAACTCGTTTGAAGTCCGTTTTTGAAAACATTTGCAGTGTTAGATTTTTGGAGACGCGCTTTTTTAAGGCAAAATCTAGGGTGTTACATAGAGATCCACTACGAACAGGTATTTCTCTTCCTCTCTCTTCTTGTATTATCAAGGAGTATACATGTTCAAAACCTGGGAGGGAATCTTTTAAGAGTATGTTGTTGACAACATTTGAGTAATTTTCATTCAGCGTTATGAAGAATTGCATGGTCCTTTCTCGTTGTTGAAGGTCTCTATAACCCATCTTGGAGTTACAAGTGCAACAGGGTTTCTCGTCCAAAACCTCGAATTCATCCCACGTCTTTCTCATTTTTTTGTAATACACCGAAACGGAGTCGTCACCTTGCTCAAGCTTCCCTAACTCCTTCTTTAGTGTGTAGATCTGTGCAGCATTCGCTTGTTCATATCTGGCGTAGAGCATATCCTAGGAATCCGCGGCATTAGAGTAATAAATGATAGATCCTGCCATTTCAGAAGATACACATTGCGACAGCCATGCGATGATCATGTGGCTTCACTTTTCCCATAATTTATATCTTGCATCGCCTTGGTATGGCATTTCTTCTGACCAATCCAGTATGCCGAATTTGCTCTTGGCCTCTAGAGCTATGGTGATTGCCCTTTTCTAGTTTGCAAATTCTTGTCCTCCTAAAAAGGTATGAGCAATCTTCATGCCCAGATGATTGTTAGAGTGCAAATAAAGAGGATCTTGAAAGTCGACGCCAGATATTGTTTCTGCTCCTGACTGGGAATCTCCCATGGTGGCCTTTGTTTGTCTCTCATTTCTTAGTTTGTCGACAGCACACCGAGAAGAAAGGAGGGGAGCTAATTTGGCTTTGATACCATAAAGAAACGTGGGTCTTGATTTAACACTTTCTTATAATTACAGAAAGTTAATTATAGAGAGAGGTCGCACTATAATACTTATAGTGTTGTGAAATGTAACAAAGACTAATAACTATTCCAATTGATGTCCACATCAGCAGCTAACTCATATAATACTGCTACATATATAATACAAAAACTTTATTACCAGACTACACAATATTGTATTCTCAACATGCTTTGGATCTTCTAGTTTCTTGTTACGTCTGGTTGGCTTACCAAAAGCTGGGTGTGAAGATCTCCTCTTTCGAAGTTGGCACCTAGGTATATACTCTTGGTCGTTCCAGAAGGGGGTAGGTTCACTTCACTTTTGTCTGAGTTTTGAATGTGGTTTTATTCGTTTGTGGAAGTGGAAGAGGAAACAATGTTGGTTTATTTGTGATCGTTTCTGGAAATGGAAGTGGGTGGTGGCTATTTCCTTTCAGCCAAAAGTTCCTAGCTCAAAAGAACAATATTGCGGTGCTCTACTAGAGATCCTTGTGAATCTGGTCTACCTTTGTGAGCCTCGATTTTAAACCATATCCTATGTTGATTAAAGTTGATTGGGATCTAATCGGGTTTTAGGTCCGCTTATAACCTAAGATTAATAACTATGTCATAAAACAATAATTATTAAAACCTAAGCTAGCTCACTGAACCTATTATGAGTCGCCACCTAATTTTAACCTAGATCAAATTAGGAAAGGAGTTCGGTTTGGGGGCTCGGTATGCGACTTATTTAGGGTTCAAATTACTTTCATTACCCTTCCTAGGTCATTTTTCCTCTACTTGGTTTATTCACGGCTTACTACGAGTCGTTTTAACCAAAGCGCGCGAGCTTCTGTTTTTTTGTGTTTTTAGCGTTTTTTGACAGAAAATTGAAATGAAATTAAAAGCTACCTAAACTAGGGTTTCGGAGGCAGAATTAGGTCAAATTTTATTACGTCCGTAGCCACGGACCTAATGTCCGAGACCACGGACCCCAGTTGAATTAAATGATTTCAAAAACAGAATAAAAATAAAAACACAAACTTGAAAGGTCCGGGGCCACGGACAACCCGTCCGTGGGTGTACGTGGGTGTCCGTGGTCACGGACAACCCACGGACAGTGGGTTTTTGATGGTTCCCGAAGGTGTTTTGAGCTCAAATTTTATGGGTTCGTAGCCTGAAAGATTATAGACACGTTAGTAATTGAATGAACTCAATTTGAAGTCAAAATTAATACGAAACTTAGCAAACAAGTAACAAGGCAGTAGCTAAAACAATTAGCGATACAGAAGCGAGAAAGAGTTAGTTTGAGCCCAAATTTTGATGCAAGACAGATAATATCGTGGAGAATTAGGAAAGTAGAATTTCTACCTGTTTTACCGTCAGGTTCACGATGATCCTTCACACCGGGATTCGTCGAGTGCTCCGTTGATGGCAGACCCGAAAGGTCTTCGAACCAAGCTTCTGGTTGTTGGTTGTTCTTGTTGTTCTTCACATTTTGGTGGCGTTTTTGTGAGGTTTTGATGATTATTGGTGCTTTGGGGATTGGAAAACGAGTTTAGATGGTGATTTCGGGGGATTTTCGGTATAATTCGGGTGGCTGGGTGTTGGAAAACGTGAGAGAGAGAGAGAGAGGAGGTTGTGCTTTCTGACTCCCTAGGGTTCTTTAGCTTGTGAGATTCTGATTTTGTCAAAAAACCTATCCCCTTATATAGACTTTCTTAAAGATAAAGAAAATCTAGTAAAAGTAAGATTTTTTGATATTTTAATTAAATGACTTCCCAAAGGAATTTTGCTGTGAAATTTTAACCACATGTCAAGGATGGCAATTATGAATTTTCTGAAGTGGAATCGAAATTTTTAAATGTTGGAATATTTTTCAATTGAATTTCTCGTCAGATTCAGTCAGAAATTGCTAGAAAATTATTGGAAATTCAAAAATCAAATGCCAACGCCATTATGCTTAGAATGTCATCCTCTATCATGGGTTAAAATATCAAAGCATTTCAAGCTGATTTGGGCATCTTTTGGAGGAGAGAGAAAGCCTATAGGAGGTCTCGGGAGCCTTAAAAATTACGAAAACGCCCCTGACAATGACGAAACTGCTCCTCATGCCCTGGAATGCGCCGAACGAGCCATAATCTCTCATTACTCGATTAAATGCCCCTCACGACACCAAAACCTTGTAGACCCTAACCAGGGGGTCAAAATTTTGGGTATAACAGATTGCCCCCCGTCAACTGGACTTTGTAATGGATGTGAAAAGTCTAGTTAATGCTTGAGTGATACCCCAAAATTTTGGATCCCAAAAGACCTCATATGCCATTTGAAACCCAGTGGGTTGTGTCGAGCTATTCGGAGGCGCTGACTACCTAAAGGAGAAGGATATGTTGTTGACCTATTCGAAGGCGCCAACTACCTAAAATGATGATATGTTGTCGAGCTATTCTAAGGCGCTGACTACCTAAAGTGATGAAAATGATGTCAAGCTATTCTAAGGCGTTGACTACCTAAAAGTGAAAAAATGAACTAATTTCAAGCGATTATAAGGTGTTGACTACCTAAAATGAATGAAAAGATGTCAAGCTATTCTAAGGCGTTGACTGCCTATAATGAATGAAAAGATGTCAAGCTATTCTAAGGTGTTGACTACCTATAATGAATGAAAAGATGTCAAGCTATTCTAAGGCGTTGACTACCTATAATGACTGAAAAGATGTCAAGCTATTCTTAGGTGTTGACTACCTATAATAAATGAAATGAATGCAATGTGTTTAATGGAAGTAGGTAAACTATGGAGTGGTGCTAGGTCTTACTATGAGCCTAAAGGGATGATTCTAGGTCTTATGACGAGCCTAAAGATGGTTCTAGGTCTTATGACGAGCCTAAGGGATTTAGCTCTTCTGCTCGAGTGAGTTCTGCTACTCTGGTGAATTCTGTTACTCTGGTGAATCTGTATCTTCGGGTGAGAATCTGTATCTCTGAAGAATCTGTATCTTCGGGTGAGAATCTATATCTCTGAAGAATCTGTATCTTCGGGTGAGAATCTGTATCTTTGAAGAATCTGTATCTTCGGGTGAGAATCTGTATCTCTGAAGAATCTGTATCTTCGGGTGAGAATCTGTATCTCTGAAGAATTTGTATCTTTGGGTGAGAATCTGTATCTCTGAAGAATCTGTATCTTTGGGTGAGAATCTGTATCTCTGAAGAATCTGTATCTTCAGGTGAGAATCTGTATCTCTGAAGAATCTGTATCTTCGGGTGAGAATCTGTATCTCTGAAGAATCTGTATCTTCGGGTAAGAATCTGTATCTCTGAAGAATCTGTATCTTTGGATGAGAATCTGTATCTCTGAAGAATCTATATCTTCGGGTTATGGAATGATAATGGTCTCATGTAAACGATTGTGATGAAAATTGATCGCTGGAGTGCCAAACATGGCGATGATGATGAGGTGTATTAAATCAAAATGCATGAAAGATACTTGTTCAAAACCGGAAACTATTGGAAAAGGTGCCAAACGTGGCAATGTTGAGGTGTTATGCAGAACTTGTAAAATGCAAATAAAGCGCTTGTCGGAAGCTTGTCCAAACAAGGAACTATTGCAAAATGTGTCAAACATGGCAATGATGAGGGTTGAAAATCGTTCAATGCAAGGCATTGCTAGAATGTGCGCCAAATGTGGTAGTGTTTAAAGAAAATTATTCAAGACAAGAAATTGATGACGAAGGTGCCAAACGTGGTAGTGTTTGAAGAAAATTCTGTTTACTGAAAAGGAAAGTGAAATTATCATTTCCTGACTAAAGATTTCAGACTTGTAATTTATCTCCTAGGAGATGAACATGCTACCAGTGGGGTGGGGTGTTTGATGTGGAGATCTTTTGAGTGGTGACCAGGGCATATATGTGCCTGTGGTGTATGATGTGCAGATAAGGGCTTATGTAAGCCTGTGTAGTGGTGGCGCGGAGGTAAGGGCTTATGTGGGCCTCTGGTGGGATGGTGGTGCTCAAGCTTTGAGTTTCAATTGGTGTTGTCATGGCAATTGTTGGAACCAACAATTGCCCCCAGTATTTTTCCTTAGGACAATCTGAGCTAGAGTTCATGGCAATCGATCGGAACGATCGATTGCCCCCTATTTTCTTTGATTAAACATGCGAACAAGTCTCATCCTCACAGGGTTAAGGCTTATGTTTTGATGTGGTGCTTCCTAACCTACACTCGACGAGTTTGGTGTTTGCACTCGTTTCTCACTTACGGTCACAACTTAGACCACTGAATTTGATATTGTATGAATTTACGCATTCGATCTGTTACTTTCACGTGAATAGATACACAACTATCAAGTCGGAAGTCTTTAAAGCTTATAACATGGCCATAGGGTGTGATGAAAGACAACGGGATCATGGAGGGATATTTGAGGTATGTAGAGCTTAATGGGTGACCAAAGCTGCAACTTGTGTTTTCTCTCGGATTCATCTTCCTTGTCTTGAAGTCGTTTAGCTACTTCGTGTTGACACTGTTTTCGAGCTTCTGGACTTGGACTTTTGAAGTTGTCCTTTACACCATTTCTCTTTTTGTCATTCGGATTTCTTCGAGGCACTTTAGGTTTGCCTTGTTGTTTTATCCTTTCTTGACTTCGCCTTCGGGGTTCTTGTGTTTCCCGGTTTTGAGTTTTGAGAGTTATTTTGATGTGAGCTCTCTGGATCCTGTGTCACTTTGGGACCATTTACGGATCGCTTCGTCATGCTGATAGCGGCATCGCTTCTTTGGGCTGATTAGATTGTTATCTGAGAGTCGGATTCCTTGCTTCCTTTGGTCACCGGGTCGGACATTCATCATTGGCTGGGTTATTTTTGTGGAGTTCATAATATCGAAAAGGGATATATGAAAGGCTCAGCGGGGGTGCCTAGGGTTTAATGTCAGGGTTCACAAGCTTTTGGCTGTGTGGTGCTGTACCTAGGTGCTTCGTCATTCCTGATAGTTGTGTATCCGCTCTTTGTTACTTTTCACAGGTCTAAGAGTAAATTTACAAATTTTCACCTTTAGTCAGAATTATGCCGTTTACCTCACCGTTGAATGTGGTCTCATCAAAGTCATGTAAAAATGACACGCTTGTTCACTCATGGTTTTTCCGCTCAAGACATTCTCGTGAATTCTTACTCTGAGACTTATTCACATATTTAAACGAAAGGTGAAAGATGACGAACTTAAACTCAGATTGCCCCCAGTATTAAACAATAATTTGACAAATGTAGACTTGAACCGCTTCGTGGGTTGTTTAGATGTTTTGGGGTGAGTAGTGGTGTTTGGTTGGACATGTTCATCTTTTTAAAAGACAAGTCATTTTGTTCAGTTGCCAAAAAATGACCGTTTCATGAACATTAGTTTTAAGAAATGTTTGCTGATGAGCAAGATGATTTGGTTGAAGGTGCAAGGTGAACGAACACATTTCTTTTATTACCATTTTTGTGATTACAAACTGAAAAAGGCGAAAAACAGAAATTTTAAAATCTAAACTTCATCCAAATAGAAATGTGATAAACTTCTCACAAAATTAAAAAGAGAAAATAAAACACTACTAGACTTTCGCCTACTCAACAAACTGGAGTCCTTGCTCGATAAGGTCCTCAATCTTGTGCTTCAATGCTCTGCAGTCGTCAGTACTATGTCCTGGTAGTTGATGAAACTGGCAGAACTGATGGAGATGTTCCCTGGCTTGGGTGACCCCAGAACTAGGGGTGAGAGGCTGCAGTAAGTCTAGCTCTCGTAGCTTCACGAGTGCTTGACTGAGAGGCCGGCCAATGTCGGTAAACTGTCTCGGTGCAAAGAACCTCTTGGATCGGGGTGGGGCCTTGATGCTCTGCTTTGCAGCATTGGGTTTTTGTATGGTGCTCACTTGGTATGAAACTTGAGCTACTGTGGCCGGTCCTGACTTAAAGGTCTCGATACCCACACCCTAGGCTTTGGGTTGTCCCAGCTTCAGCTCGCCTTTGTGAATCTTTTCTTCCATGACTCTTACCTGTCCCATCAGCATGTCAAAATTAGGGAAGTATGTGCAACTCAGCTCATTGTTGTATTGTCTCTGCATATTGTCCACAATCATTCGAATCTGTTCTTGCTCATCCATTTTTGTAGGCATTGCAGCGGCCTTCATCCTCCACCGTTTGATGAAGTCGGACATTGATTCACTGTCTCTCTATCGAAATGGTGCAGGAAAGCCTCACAAACCTCTTCATGGGTTTTGGTATTCATCCTCTGAGTCAAGTACCAACGTTGAGGTACTTCATCGAGATAACGGGCGAAAACCTTGGCCTTCTGCATGTCATTCAACCTGAGGATGGACATTTCCCTATCGAACATCGCCAGATGGACCTGCGGGTCTGAGGAACCCTTGTTTAGAGCAAGTGTGGGTAACTTCAACTTTTGGGGGAGATCAACCTCGGGGTATGACGCCATAGAAGAGTAATCAAAACCAGCTGGCTTGCTAGCCTTTTCCATGCGCTCGATCCTTTTCAGAGCCTTCTTGAGTTCTGCAGTTAGCTGGTGATCCGGGGCAGGCATTGAGGCCCGAAATAAGTTGGAAGGGAGGTGCCTAGAAATGTTTGAAGAGTGTGGCTCTTGGGCTAGAATATTTTGAGAATTGGGCGCTAGGGCCAGAATGTGTTTGGGCTAGAGGTAAAGCACATGGGCCAAAATGATTTCTAAACCATGTTCTTGATGTGAATTGGAATTTGGGCCAAGTAATTCTGATTGGGCCTAAAAGATGATGCCTGTGTCTAGGATCTTGGGTCAAAGCCCAAGTGAAAAGTCTTCCTAGACTAGAATGAGCCTTGAAATGGAAAGGCCTGATGGATTTTTCATGAACTGCTTTAAGTGGATTTATTTTTCATGGGCCTAGAACTAAATTGATAATTCAAATTGGGTTGAAAGAGAGAAATCACCTAAGTCTAAACTTTTGGGCCGAAGCCCAAATGACTCACATATTAAATCAAACAGGGCCTCTGGGCCGCAAACAAATAGAGCTGCCGATTCGGGTTGGGCTAGCTAGATTGATGTAGGAGAAGCTCCTATCAATCTCTAGGCTGGGTAATGGGCCGATCATACAAGCAAACAAACCCCACACAAATTCAACATGTCCTCACTAGACGTTTAAATCAAACCGGGTATGGATCGATCCGGAGAGATGCTTGGGGCGCGGGCCCAGGTCACCACAAAGGAATAGCGCTTGCACGCTATTCTCTTTGGGCTTCCTCACTCTTTTCACATCACCTGAAGGTGTGCGTCTATGGTCGGGTCTTTGACTGACCAAACAAAGGGCTAGGTAAGGGCACTGCAGGAAAACGCTTGGGGCTAAGGCCCAGGTATTAAGGGGGTGT
>CM041776.1:152499391-152523707 GCA_023374045.1 Limonium bicolor | reverse complement strand
ACCTTCTTTGTACCAATCAGAATTTTATTCAAAACCAGGTGGACTAACTTTCTGTTGTTGCTGTTCTGCTTCTGTTTCAATTTTATGTTTATTGTCTTGCAGGGAGTCCGTATCTCCATTCCTGGTATTTCACCCTGAACTGAAAATCTATCAGATACGATGATTGATGCATGTTTGTATGTCGAAACCCATGTCTGCTCTCTGTTAAATTGGTTCTCTGTTTCTATTGAGAAAAGAAGCTACACTGCATTCCTAGTTGGTCACATCAGATCCATGCGAGCCTGTTTACTTGTTTCAGATTAGCATAGACTAAATGGAGTTCAGTTGATGTTCATTTCAGAGCCCGTTCTAGTTTTTATGTGCTATGATTTGTGTTCCGCATACTTACCATTCCTGTTGGTTTAGCTCTCTTGCTTGTGAACCCTTACATGGCCGCTGAAAGATACACAATAGTGGAGAATAATAACTGATTAGCAACCCATACATTAGGTTTCACCTTATCGTTGCTTCACTTAAGAGTTCTAGGACTAATTAAATCTGTTTTGTCCTCTGATTTTTCTGAGATTTATCCTCGTGATACATTACTTCAATAACCTCTGAGACTCAGCCCTGAGCATGTATGATTTATGGAGGGTCTCTGAAATTCATGCGCATATGTATATATGGTTTATGTGGCTTATTGAGATTCATGCCTGCACTCTGGTTTATTGCGGTGGATTATTATATGGACTGGTTCTGTTTGGGCTTGCATAAACATCGGCCCAAATCCATTTCTTTTCAGACTTGGTCCATAACTAGCCAAACGGGCTACAACAGGTGGCCCTAGAAAGCCAACTAGGTCGCCCTCTTTGTGGACCCTTGAGGCCCACTTAGAAAAGCTCTAGGTTTGGGTATCCTCGATGCATACGGGTCCTAGACACGGTCCATCGAGGAATACCCGTTCCCTAAAAACTTTCCAAATCATCCTCTAATTTCATAATAAAATGTACAATCAACAAAATCTAATCCATTTGGGAATCCAAATTTTTTTTCACTCAAACTTAGCTTAAGCCCAATTCAAACTTCTTGTTAGAAATCTTTTTTTTCACAGCCCAATCTCCAAATCTGGGCCCAATTCCTTTCCAGTTCGGCCCATTTCCAGTTCGGCCCACTTTCCAGTTGCCCTTTTCAGTTCGACCCACTTTTCAGTTCGGCCCACTTTTCAGACTAGCCCACATCAGTCAGGCCCAAGCTGACCCAAGGCTCAAACTGACCCACGACCTGAATCCAAGCCCAAGACCGAGTCTAAAGCCCAAGGCCCAAACCTACTCAAATCCGGCCCAATCATATAGCTTAGCCCAAAACTCCCTCAAGCCCAAAGCCCAAACTCGGCCCAGTCTGGCCCGAGCCCAAAAACCCAAACCCGAAGCCTGGCCCACTACTCCTCAAAATCGGCCCATCACCCAGTTTGGCCCGAGCCCAAAAACCCAAACACAAAGCCCAAGGCCAAAAACCGAAACTCAAGCCCAAAGCCCAAACTCGGCCCAGTCTGGCCCGAGCCCAAAACCCAAACCCGAAGCCTGGCCCACTACTCCTCAAAATCGGCCCATCACCCAATTTGGCCCAAAAGCCCATGGCCCAAGTCCAGCCTTGGCCCAAACCCTCTCGGCCCAAGTCCAAACCTCGGCCCATAGCCCTTTCAAGCCCAACCTAACTCGGCCCAAACCCTCTCGGCCCAAGTCCAAAACTCGGCCCATAACCTCTCGGCCCAAGTCCAAACCTCGGCCCATCACCCCAGTTTGGCCCGAGCCCAAAAACCCAAACACAAAGCCCAAGGCCAAAAACCGAAACTCAAGCCCAAAGCCCAAACTCGGCCCAGTCTGGCCCGAGCCCAAAAACCCAAACCCGAAGCCTGGCCCACTACTCCTCAAAATCGGCCCATCACCCAATTTGGCCCAAAAGCCCATGGCCCAAGTCCAGCCTTGGCCCAAACCCTCTCGGCCCAAGTCCAAACCTCGGCCCATAGCCCTTTCAAGCCCAACCTAACTCGGCCCAACCCTCTCGGCCCAAGTCCAAAACTCGGCCCATAACCCTCTCGGCCCAAGTCCAAACCTCGGCCCAAGTCCAAACCTCGGCCCATCACCCAGTTTGGCCCGAGCCCAAAAACCCAAACACAAAGCCCAAGGCCAAAAACCGAAACTCAAGCCCAAAGCCCAAACTCGGCCCAGTCTGGCCCGAGCCCAAAAACCCAAACCCGAAGCCTGGCCCACTACTCCTCAAAATCGGCCCATCACCCAATTTGGCCCAAAAGCCCATGGCCCAAGTCCAGCCTTGGCCCAAACCCTCTCGGCCCAAGTCCAAACCTCGGCCCATAGCCCTTTCAAGCCCAACCTAACTCGGCCCAAACCCTCTCGGCCCAAGTCCAAAACTCGGCCCATAACCCTCTCGGCCCAAGTCCAAACCTCGGCCCGAGTCCAAACCTCGGCCCAAAGCCCAACAAGGCCCAAAGCCCAACAAGGCCCAAAGCCCAACAAGGCCCAAAGCCCAACAAGGCCCAAAGCCCAACAAGGCCCAAAGCCCAACAAGGCCCAAAGCCCAACAAGGCCCAAAACCAAGGCCCAAAACCAAGGCCCAAAACCAAGAAAGCCCAAGTCCACAAAGCCTCAGTCCAAGCCCATAAAAATCAAACCAAGTCCGCAAGAATGTTAACCTTGACCTGAATGTTAACCTTTGACCTGAACTTTAACCTTTGACCCGAATTTTAACCTTTGACCCGAATTTTGACCTTTGACCTAAACTTTGACCTTTGACCTATCCGGACAATTCAAACTCGATCCAAACCGAACTTCAATCCAATTCAAACCCAATTCATTCAAACCAAATTCAATTCAAACCTATTTCATCCAATTCAACTCATACCCAAATACATCTCATCCAATCCACACTCAACTTGTAAGTTTCTTTCAAACTCCAAAAACCCAAAAAGAATTTCGAGCTATCGTTTTCTTCAAATTTCTTCAAGTTTTCAAAAGAAACCATTTTGTGAAATTTTAAAAAAGGAAAAACTCTTCTCACATCACAGAAAACTCTTCTCTATTGCAGAAAGTTCTTCTCACATATACAGAAAGTTTTCTCCCAAAACATTTCTCAAAATCAGTGTTTCTTTACCAAGAATTCCGAACAACTTCAAAAGTTTTCCAACTCAGTTTTTAACTCAAGTAAATTGTTTTCGTGGAGCAAGAAATGCCTAACCCCTTCAAACATTTCCTCCATGGTTAGGACATCACTTGTCTTCCTTCCCAAAAATAAAAATCCGAGGCGGGGCACTGGGGTTATAACCTCCCTTGTCGCAGTCTGGATCTCTTTAGGCGGGGCATTAGGGTGACAAACCTCCCCTAATTGCAGCCTAGATTTCTACAAGGCGGGGCGCTAGGGAAGTAACGGCCTTCCTAGTTGCAGCCGGGATTTTAGAATCGACTAACTCCCTTCCATTCGATTTCAATGTTTTCGGTTTTTAACGTTTTAAAACCCGGGAGTTAGAGACGTTATTAGGGTTCGATCGAGAACATCTCATTCATGATGTCTCTCTGAATCCTATTTTTCGACATAAATTCATTGCCCCATCTTTCGAGCCTCGGTACTTTCTATTAATAAAGTGTCGTGTTCGAGGGGGTACATAGGGTAATCCCTTGGGATTATCCGCCCTTTTGCACCGAAATTTGTTTTCAGTTCTAAAATTTAAAGAGAGACAATTCCGAATAAACCAATCCAACATTTCCATTAGAGCTCTAGGACCCATAAAAACTTCTTAATCCTCCTCTGAACCAACTCTAAGTCACCTAGGACCTCCAATTCTTGAAGGCTCTTAGAAGCCTGAAACATCTTCGAAACCTGAATACACCAACTGACCCGAATACCCCTTAACCCCACAACACGACTAGAACACTTCCCAAACACTCAAACCTTCTTTGGCTCCCACAAAAATTCAATCCGTCATAATCCAAGTCTTGTACATACACTCAACCTCAAGCTTTTTTCTCAAATCTTCATTCTATTCACCATTCCTCTTCTTGGCGCTAGCTTGGCAGAAAAGCTCGCCTCATCCACTCTCTCTCTCTCCTCCCGTCCTACTCCTACCCTTGGCTTTTAAGTGAATCTTTAATAAGGTTTTGAAAGAAGGTAATCCCGACAATTGGAGACCGAGGTTTCCTCGGGCACCAATCCGAAGTCGTGGTCGTTGCCACTTCTAAGGGGTGTAACCCAGTGCGAACCCACAATAGAATCTCTGCAAATGACCAGATAAGTCCTATCCATAGGCGATAATCTCAGAGTCAATTAACGGTTCTTAGAACCCTTCTCCTCCCTTCCTAGTTCCTTAGGTCAAACTAGGTGGCGACTCTAGTCAAATCCGCCTTATAGAGGCATCAGTCCGTGGGGCCCATCGAGAGCGGGTGTAGTGTTCACTTACACTCCCCTTATGCTTTCTGGGAAAGACGGACGATTCAGTAGGTATTTGAGGGTTGCCAGAATAACGGGTTTCCACCCTCCACAGAATGGCAATTTCTAGGATCTAGGCTTTTAGTCAGGCCATATTTAGATAGACCCCCCTCATACCGAAAAATCACCCTCCACAAGGGGTATTTCAGTTTGCCCTGGGTGATAGCTAGGGATTTCAATCAGATTCTTCATGCCTCTGAGAAGAGCGGGGGCATAATTAGGCAAGAAGTTCACATGGCCCGGTTTAGGGATGTCATCAATGAATGTGATCTCCATGACATTGGTTTTTTTGGAGAGAGCTCTACTTATACTAACTGTCAGGACGGGGCTTTCCATTCTCATAGTAGATTGGACAGATTATTCTGCTCCTCTGCGGCGCTTCAAGTTTTCCCTAATATTTCAGTGGAACATCTTCCCCACGAAGCTTCAGATCATTGTCCTCTATTTATCAGGTTCTTTGGTAATCATAAAATCCCGGCTAAAGTTTTCAGATTTGAAAATGGTTGGTGTTTGGATTCCAAGTGTTCAGAGATAGTTACTGATGTTTGGAGTAATAATTTTCCTAACATTACTACTTCTCTGGGTCTGTGTGCTCGAAAGCTAAGTGAGTGGAAGGGGTGGTCTATTTCCAAGACTAAATGGGAAGATCAACAATAAGAAGAAAGAGCTAGGTAATATCTCTATTAGTGATAGCTCTTTGGGAGCTAGTAATAATAGAAAGAGACTCATTCCGGAAATTGAGTTACTTTCTTTCCGCGAGGAAATCTGGTGGAAGCAAAGATCTAGAGACAAGTGGATAAAAGAAGGAGATAAGAATACGGGTTATCTTCATGCGAGGGCTTCTTCTCTTAAAAGATCAAAAGGGATTTTTGGTCTTTTGGATTCAAGGAACACTATGCAATATTCTTGGCAGAGGATCGAAGCTATTGCTAGGGAGTATTTCCAAAATCTGTTTACTTCTTCCCATCCCCAGACAGATAGAGATTTCTTGGATGCTGTGGATGGTCGAGTCAATGCCAGCTATGCCTCTGAGCTCAATAGGCCTTATACCAGAGAGGAAATCATTTCGGCAGTGAAACAATTAGGATCTAACAAAGCTCCTGGTCCTGATGGCTTCAACGGTAAATTCTATATCACCTTCTAGCATATCATTGGTAATCAGATTATTGAACCTGTCATGCCCATTCTTAGAGGTCATCCTCTCCCTGACTCTTTGAACAACTACTTCATAACTCTTATCCCTAAGGTGGTGGGAGCGACAGATATTGATAAATTCAGACCGATAGCTCTTTGTAACTTTGCATGTAAGATTGCTTCCAAGACCTTGGCGAATAGGATTCAGCACATTCTTCCCCATCTCATATCCCACAATCAATTAGGATTTGTGAAAGGAAGACTGATCACGGATAATATCATTCTAGCAGGTGAGCTCCAACACTTTTTAGAGAAAAACCTAGCAGTCAAGAATGGTTTCTTTGCTCTCAAGATAGATTTTAGCAAGGCTTATGACAGGTTAGAGTGGTCTTTTCTCAAAGATGTTCTCCTATATCCATGGGATTCCCTTTGAATTGGATCACTCCAGTCATGAATTGTGTCCGCTCTGTCAGATGTTCCATCCTCATCAATGGCAAGCCAGGTAATTCTTTCAGTCAGTCTAGAGGTATTAGACAAGGAGATCCTCTCTCTCCTTTCTTATTCATTTTGGCCCAGGAAGCTCTATCGAGTTTCCTTAATAAGTCTGATAGTACTGGACATTATCATGGGATTAAGCTCTCTCCCCTTTGCCCGTCTATCTCCCATCTAGCCTTTGTTGATTACCTTCTCTTTGGTAAAGCTAATCACACAAATATCTCCCGCCTGAACCTAATCCTCTCCAAATTTCTCCTAGCCTATAGACACAAAATCAACCATCTCAAATCTGAACTGGTGTTTAGTAAGAGATTATCACTCCCCATCAAAGATAATCTCTCTAGTTTACTGAATGTTCAAGAGGTTCCCCATTTCTCTAAATACTCGGGTCTCCCCCTTAAGATAGGTAGGAGAAAATTTGACCTTTTCACCTATCTTCTCGAAGCTGTTCACAGAAGGGTTTCTAGCTGGACCAAACCTATGGCCTATTCAGCCAGATCCATCATGGTGTCTAGTGTTCTCTAGTCTATCCCTAACTATACCATGTCCCTCTTTGCTCTCCCCAAGGGCATCATTTCAAAACTCAATGCAGCTTTCTCCTCCTTCTGGTGGAGTGGAAAAGTTGACAAAAAAGCTCTCCACTGGACTAAATGGTCTAAGGTCTGTGAGAATGTAGACCAAGGTGGCCTTGGATTAAGAGAAGTGGATAATTTTAACAAAGCTCTTTTGGTGAAACAAGTTTGGAGATTGCTTTCTAATCCGGGGTCCTTAGTTGCGCAAGTTATGAAACATCTTTATTATCCTCACAACAACATTATAGAGTGCAATCCTTCTGTTAAAGGCAGCACTATCTGGAAGTCCATTTCCTCGGTCTTGGACTTGCTTAGAGAAGGATCTCGGCTCCCTACTACTTTGGGTGACGAGATTGTGTCTCCTCCGACTCAAGACATGGCTAATACTAATCAGTGGATCTGGGTTCTTTCAAAAGATAAAAAGTTCTCGGTCAAATTGACTTATAATTTTCTGGTGAAGGTTAAAGGTGTGGGGAGCTCTTCCAATCCTTCCCATGTCATCGGGAGGGTTGGAAAGAAGATTACTACTTCTTTCTGCTGCCCTAGTGTTAAGCTTAATCTCTGGAAGTTTCTGGGTAATATTATCCCTTGCCAGGACAATCTGGCTAGATGAATTGGAGGTGATTCGCATTGCTTCTTTTGTGGGGACAAGGATAATTTGGCTCATTGTTTTTTCCATTGCTGTGCAGTTAGCTATCTATGGAGGGGTTTGGTTGATGTTCATGGTGTTCCAAAAAATGTGGAAGGTATGTTAGACTGGTTCCTCAAGATGACTGAGGTGTGGAGTGTGAAGAAGCTATCTCTGATAGCTAACAAGCTCTGGGTCATCTACGCTTCAAGGAATAAAGTCAAGCACAACTCTGAGCTGTCGTGGTGGAAAGAAGTTGAGGTAAATAGCTCTTTTGTGGAAGCTTACATGTCGGTGATGAAGGCTTCTTCTCCCCTTTTCTCGCAAAGGATGTGGCAGCCCCCGCCCATGGGCTACCTTAACATTTGCACGGGTATGATTTCTAGTCGGTATGGGGACCGGCTCATAGTCGGACTTATGCGGGATGAGCTTGGCTTGCCCATTGTAGCTTTCAATCGAAGAATTTCCAGCACTAGTACAGTGTAGTATGCTGATATCAAAGCAAAAAGAGTTGTCATGGAGCTTGCTATCTCGGTGGGTAACCATAGCATTTCCATTGAATCAGTTGATAAGCAGTTCGAGGATGTACTCAATTTGGCCGATATCAGAAGTGACAATTCTAGTTGGGATGATATCTTGTTGGTGAGGGGATTATTATCTAATTTTACTTAGGAGTAATTCCAGTTTGTATGATAACTATCTGGTTAGGATAATCTGTAATTTGGGGAACCCCCTTCTTGATAGCAATCTAGTTTGGATGGGGGAGTATGTTCCCCCCAGTATTATTTTGGCTTGTAAGCTTGACATGGACCTAGCATGACAAGAGGGTTTTTATCTCTTAGTGCTAGTTGGCGTATTTCTGTTATATTATATGGGTATCTCATTTTTCATCAAAAAAAAGAAAGCAGTATAAATGATTGATTATCAATAGTAAAAAAAAACTCTTGTTTAAACCAAAATACTACTCGATGTCGGTTATCAAAACCATTTGCCATACCCAGTTTTTTTTTTGCTACAATCATATAGCTATAGAAACATGATACGTAAATGTATATAGTGAATTCTAATATTTCTTAATTTGTACTAAATATACATACTAACTTTATAAATTGTATAGTAAACTTATAAAAGATGTATTTTTATTTTGTACAAACTATACAATAAAAAATGTAACCAAAGATAACTACTCATGATTATAGCTAAAACTCAGGTAGCGTTTGGCATGCTCAAAATGAGCATAAATGTACCAGCATATGCTATTTTGGACTCCTTCATTTGTTTTTGCTGTTCGGCTAAAAGAGCATAAATGTCAGCATAAATGTTAGCATAAATAACAGCATAAATACCCGCACCAAATACTATTTTTTCGTTTTTGTGCTTTCATTTCCGCTTCTTTACTCACTTCATAATGCAATTACTGTGACTATTGATTTTTTTTAAAAAAGACATTTTTTACAAGTTACTTTATTTGTTACAAATAACATAATGCTTCAAATAATTTATAAAAAATAGTACTACTTCTTTAGCTTGATTAAAAAAACACATTAATAATACAAATCTACAATATATTATTTGTAATACAACATAGATTAATAAAATTAAAAAACCAATAAATATACACACTTGTTGATATATAAATTAAAATATTTAAAAAGTATATAGAAATATGAATGTATATAAATTTATTAACATACAAAGTTACAAAAATATTATATATTATTAAAATTTACAATTTCACTAAATAAAATCACATAACATTATCAGAAAATTTGAAACGTTTGTTCTCTTTTTTTTAAGCTTTTATATTTGTAAGAATTATAAAATTTAGATAATAACAATATATTATTTAAAAGTAACAAGTTTTTCTTAAATAATAAAAATTTAAATTTTATTGGTTATATAAATATTTTTATTTTCTTTGATTTCACAAGTTTTTTATTGTAAATTAAATACTCATAGTAATATATTGTTTATAAATTTTTCAATTTATTTTTACTAACAAATTAAAGTTACTTAGTGTAATATAATAAATTTTAATTGTAATACGAAAATATTAATTATCAAACAACAATTTTTAAAACAACTACATTTATGTCAGTGGAATCAAAACAGCCACGTCGAACATCGCCTCATTGTTTGCCATAAGGAGTTAGGAGGCAAGTATATATGAGGTTGATTTACGTGTTCTCATTGTCCTCTACTTTAAAATCTCACCCGATCAATAATGTGGGACTTAAAATCTCACACATGGATTACGTACGTTTGACCGTAGTATTTACTGTATGATGTCATTATTGATGATGGTCAACTCACCGAGGTATTAATTGCATGCCTTTATGAAACGTTTTGTTTATTTGTTTTTAGAAAAAAAGTGAATTCATATTAGAGTTGCGGTGCGCCCGTATACAGTACGGTGTGAGAGTATTATGTGGTACGCAATCCCAGTCAATGTTGATTGGATTGCTTATGTGTCATATAAATAATGATAAAACTTTGAATGATATTGTAACTTTTAAAATATAAGTCCAAAATTTTAAAAAATTATATCACTGTGCATTTAAATTCAATCATGAATATGTTTTGACAACTTTGGAAAAAATTATTTTTACATGTTATGATGATACATTAAAAAGATGTTTTAATTCATTAGTTTTGATATTATGATCCATTAAAATTGTTATTATGATTCATTAACTAATAAGTAGTGAATTAGATAATAAACTTCGGACCCGATAAAAATCATTATTGTTTTGTAGTGTATTATTATTGTTGTATGGTGTATTTTAAACCTTATATGGTGAATCGTGTATTTTTAATACATACCAAATATTATTTTGTGGTCTATTATTGTGCAAATTTTTTTTATTCTAATGTGTTTGCGATGATAAACTAAAATGACGATATGATTCATTAAATTTGATATTATGATTCATTAAAATTAGATAACAAACTCCAGAACTAACAAAAATCATATTGTTTTGTAGTGTATTGATATTGTTGGATGGTGTATTTTAACCCTTATATGACGAATCATGTATTTTTCATACATACCAAATATTATTTGGTGTTGTATTATTGTGTACAGATTTTTATTCTTATATGTTTGCGATGATACACTAAAATAAAGATATGATTCATTAATTTTGATATTATGATTCATTAAAAGTGATATTATGATACACTAAAATACATGTAATTAATATACATTTTTAAAGTTCTCAAAACATATTCATGTCCGGTCTTGTTTTAAAGAGCTTGAATTTAGATGAACAATGGTATAATTGTTTTATATTTTGGACTTATATATTAAAATATACAATAATTTAAGGAAATTTTCGCTGACAGTGGTGAATGACTCTGTCATTTACGGGTATAGGGTGTTTGTCTGGAGAATTCCAGGACATGAGTGTTTTTAATTTGACATTGAACAATAGTCGTCTCTCCCAGAAACGCCCATTAAGTAGCAGTTCATGCCAAATACGCCTATTGTGCAAAATGAATTCTGACCGTTGGGATTTGTACAATAGGCGTTTATGGGATGAACGCCTATTGTTACACAACATAAGGCGTTTCTTCCATAAACGCCTATTGTACAAATCCCCAACGGTAACATCAGCAACGGCTAAATCTAAAAGTTTTATATAAGGAATTCTTCGGCTTGAACTTTTTCATATGATCCTGTTCATTCAATCTCTTCTATACAAGTCAATTTCTGATGGAAGGTGCAAATGGTGAAAGTACAGACGTTGATGATGAGTTGGAGCCTGAAGATTTCCCTGATGATGATGACCTTGTTGATGAAGCCGGCCCATCTACAACATACACTCCTGAAGCCTCGTTCTCAATGACAGTGGACCTACAGGCCGTAAGCCAATTTCGATCAGATGTTGATCGACGTGGTATACCATATTGGCGATCTGGCAACCAGTTTGTGAAAGGACAGGAGTTCGCAGAGAAAAAAACACTTGTCATGGCTGTCAAAGAGTATCACTTGCAGAAAAACGTCGATTTCATTGTGCGGGAGAACACCCGAAAAATTTATGCTTTAAAGTGTCGAGAAGAAGGATGTAGTTTTTACTTCCGTGCCGCACTTCTGAAGGATGCAATTGAATGGCGTATACGGAAGTTCACTCCTCATTCATGTTCTCCTGCACTTAATGAGAACAACGATCGTTTTTTAACGTACCATTTTATTGCTGAAGCCATGATACCTCGAGTGAAAGAGAATCCTGCACTACAAGTGAAGACCGTCATTCAACTGATCCGTTCGGAATACCGGAGGAAAATCAGCTACAAAAAAGCTTGGCTTGGACGTGCTGAAGCCATTAGAAAGGTATACGGAGATTGGGTGCAGTCTTATGCTGAATTACCAAGGTATATATTAACCATTAGACATTTTATGCCTAATTCAATTGTGGATCTGGATTCTTCTTTTGTGTTTGAGGATCAAACACAAACCAATACAGTTCGACAATTTAAGCGTTGTTTTTGGGCATTCGGGCCATGTGTAACTGCTTTCAAATATATGAAACCGTTGTTACAAATAGATGCAACTCACCTATATGGAAAGTATAAGGGTAAGTTGTTAGTTGCTGTTGCTCAAGACGGTAACAACAAGATAATTCCCATGGCGTTTGGCTTGGTTGCCGGGGAGTCAAGGGATGACTGGAAATATTTTCTTGATCGGGTTCGTAACAAGATTATCGGACCAAGAACTGATGTGCAGTGATCACTGACCGTGCCGGTGCTATTATGTCAATTATGAGGGAGGAATGGTACTGGCGTCCACCTTATGCACAACATTTCCTTTGTCTACGTCACATCGCTTCAAACTTTCAGACAAGATTTGGAAATAAGGAGTGGAAGAAGTATTTGATCAACACAGGTAATTATTTGTTAGATTCATTACGAAACTAGAACACAATACTTTCCAATTTCTCATTTCTTTTAAAAACTTTTTCCACAGGTTACTATTTCCGTAAGGATGTTGTTGAAACAAGATTGGAACATTTGAAATCTCTCCATCCTTCTGTTGCTTCATTTTTTGATGAGCTTCCCTTAGAGAAATGGTCACGAGCTTTTGATGATGGTAAGAGGTGGGGCCACACGACAACTAACCTGGTCGAATGCATGAATGGTGTGTTGAAGAGGGTTCGTTTGCTTCCTGTAACTGCAATTGTGGAGAGCACATTGTATAAATTAATTGACTACTTCCGAGACAACCTAGAAACTACACGACGCAAAGGAATGGTGGCTCAGTTTTCACACGACACCTTATCGACAAAGTAACTGAGAACCAAACACTTGCCAATTACCACCGTGTTGTGATAATCGATGCCACTGATTTGGTGTACGAGGTTGTGGACAATGGTGATTCCACTCTGAGGAGAGACAGAGGTACGTTTTTAGTCAGAATGAACTTAAGAGAGTGTCAGTGTGGTGAATGGCAAGCATACAAGTATCCATGTTCACATGTTATGGCTGTATGCTCCAGCACAACACTAGACTGGAAAAACTTTGTTCATAATGTGTACAAGCTGGATACAATGATACAAGCTTACCAGGAGGAGAAATTCAATCCACTGGGCTATGTGGGTTCATGGCCTCTATATGTTGGCATGACTATTGTTCCAGACCCTAATATGATGCGCAATGTAAGAGGACGTCCAAGCTTCTCTCGAATTCAAAACGAAATGGATGAAGACTATGAACGTGAATGTCGTTTATGCGGTTTATGTCGTCAACCTGGTCATGTACGAACTAACTGTCCAAATTCGAGTTATGGTTGAAGTTGTAACTGTCATTGGTTTGCTTAAGTTTGACCATAGTTTGTACTTACCTTTTGATTATCGCTCCTGCTTAGACAGGTCGTGCCTTTAGCAAGCACAAAAAAAAATGTAATGTAATTCATTGTATGTTATTTAAATTATGAATTTGTAAAGGTGATTTGTTGGTGTTAGAACTACAGTCTTTGATGGATAGTCTACATAATCATGTATCACTATATGTTTTTGTTATTCTTAAAGGAATAGCAATGTCTATTGAAGTATAGAAGCAATCTCTCTAACCGGAACAAACGACGAGCGTACATTAATGTGGGCGAGCATCATCGGGTAGAAGTAAAATCAGAATCGAACATTAACTTATAAGATACTAAAAGACTTAAAATTCATCGAGTGGGATTCCTTTGTCTCTCTAGTTGTTGTACTACAACGGCTACTTCAACGGTTACTACAACGGCTACTTCAACGAAAGCTTTAGTAGCACTATTATGTCCACATATTATGCTGTGACCACGTAAAGTTTCAAACAAAACAGATGTCTTTTGCTACCTCTAATATCATGACCAAAATGGCACCCGAACGCAGTTTTTTAAAATTCAAATATTTGAGCACGAGCAACATTTGAAAGAGAAGGTAGCTAATACAAACAATACATAACAAAGGGAAATGAAGTGTTTAGATCATTCAAGTACTACAGATTGCTAATTAGTGAAGTCAGGGTTGAAGAACAAAGGATTTCTGCGTCTAGATTGTGAACCTCTCAACCAAATCCCGCTCGAATCAGGGTTTTGTGCAGGAGCTGGTGGAGTGGCTTCAGGAGCTGGCGGGTTGGCTTCAGGAGCTGGTGGAGTGGCTTCCTGGGTGGACTGGGTTGGAACTGGCCCACTCACTTGGGTGTTTATAGCTATTCCAGCATGTAGCTGGCTTTCAGTAGGTATCAAGTCCCAGTCCAAATCCAAAACAAGATTACTATCACCTAATATGGGCTGGTTAGAGGCTTGGAATCCAACTTGAGATGTAGTAGGGGGAGGGTTTGATGGGCCGGCATTGCAATCGAACTGAGAGCCTGTATTAGGATGGGCCTGCCCAAACTGACCAAACGTCTGAACTAAAGTGCTAGATGTATGATCAATTGTAGGACGATAACCATCCAAATCAACAGTTGGTTGTGTCGGTGCAGCTAGTTGTTGAGGCTGAGGAACTTGTTGCTCATAGCCTGCTTGATTCTCAGCTTGATCTGCTATCTGACGCGGCCCTCTTCGTCTCTGACTGTACGGCCGGTTTCTAGCAGCCCTAGGAGGGGGGTTATCGTTGATGGTATAAGCAGGGTACTGGATATCATTCAACTGAGGAGCCACCATGGAGTAATCATCGCTAAAATAACCAGATCGGTGGTAGTGATCCATATCCAATGTCTGAGAGACTTGCGTGGCAAAATCTCTAACATTACGGTCAGCAGGTATCCTCCTAAGCTGCTCAATCGTGGAAGCCTGTTGGAAAGCAACGTTGGTACTATTTTTTTACTAGTATTATCAAATGCAGACTATATAAATAAAACACAAAATGGATATACAATGGTCATACCGTAATGACAGCTCTTCTGCTCTCCATGGTATACCAAGCTACAGAGTGTCGAAAGTACCATACCATGTAAGCGCTCCTCATGTCCAAAGGGACACTACGCCATAGCTGAGATATTGGTATCCTGAATTGATCTCTGTTGTTCCACAACTGTATGTGATCCCGAAAAATATCATGCCATGGAGCATCATTCCTTCCAACTCTATTCTGAACATATAGTAGGTCACAGTCAAGCGGTTGACCAGGTATGGGCTGATCAACACCAAACTGTCGAAGGACCCGGTCCGGCTGATGACCCTCAACCACATTGTAGTGGATAAGAAATACTCGAACAGCATATTGCTCGGGATTTGGTGATCTATCACCATAAGGCTGCCAAATCCACTATTTATTTGAAATATATTTGTTGTTAGAATATAAATAAGAATTTGTAAAATAATCTACAGCAGCCAGGAGGGAATTGAAACTGTATGTAACCTCTTGGTTAGTAGGTGGGACATGTAGTGACTCTAGGTGCGACCGAGCCATTTGTGAATCAATATTTTTGACCTTCTTGTTGTACCTGTAGATATAAAAATATTTATTATAAAGATAATCACATGATATAAAATATAAGATTCAATTGAATGTATATTTATTACCTATAAGAAGGGGGGAGAGGTCCTATGTCAACATTGGGATTCACTCGAGGTCGAAAAAAAGGTATACGCTCATAAGCCCATACGGTCAACAACTTGCTGCATCCATTCAGCCATGTGGAGTCGTACTTGGTGGCATTGCACATCTCTCTATACAAATGTGCTAGCACTGTAGACCCCCAGCTCAATTGACCCGCCATATCAAAATCCTCTAGGAGCCTCAGGTACATCACATCTACATTGGCTCCGTTGCTGTTTGGGAATAGCAAGCCTCCGAACATTCTTAGGATGTATGCCCTCGCATGCTGCTCGTGGATCAATGGATCACGCTGGTCGAAGTCTGGATCTGTCTCCACAAATCTTTCAGCTAGCCATTTCAGCGGAATTTGGTTGCCTCTTACAGTCGGAGGTGCATCTCCAAGTAAACGCATACACACTACATGTAAGTCCGGGACACTCGTGCTAGAGCATATGGCTTCTCCATCTATCGGTACACCCAGTAGTATGTGAACATCTTCTAGTGTGATGCTGACTTCACCAAATGGCATTAGAAATGTGTGAGTCTCAGGACGCCACCTGTCCACTAATGCACTTACAACCCCACGACAGGTGGTTATTTTCAAACCACATGGACCGATCAAACCAGCTCTCATAATATATGGGCACAAACTAGGATGTGGCACTTCACCATTCCAACTAGATCTTGTTTTGAGTGTACGATTCTTGTATGGTGCATACATCTAAATACATAACAACAGACATAACATTGTGCAATAAATGAGTGATTAACAAGTGACAGAAATTTACATTTACTAAGTGAGTTTAAATTATAACATTGTGCACTGAATTACCACTGAATTATTATAAAATACAAATTAAATTAACTAAGTGAGTTTAACTAACTAACTAAATTCCTTAACAATATATTATTTAACAAGATATAAATAATTTTTTCAACAAATTAATTTATTTACGTACATTTCACTACTAATTAATAATCGTTAATACTTATAACTAGTTTCACTAATTTATATTTACCTATAATAAAATTACCACTGAATTATTATAAAATACTAATTAAATTAACTAAGTGAGTTTAACTAACTAATTCACTAAATTCACTAACTACAAATTTAATTAAGCAATTAAATCCATCTATATACTTTCATTAATTACCCATTCAACTCCACGTTTAATAAACTAATTCAGTGCAATCATAATTATCTATTCTACAATATAATTACTACTAAGTAATTGGCTAATGCAAGAACATAAACAAATAAATATTAATTAAAATCTAATTAAATTTAAAATAAAAACTAACCTCATCATTAGAAGCGTATGCTGCAGAAATGTGGGTAGTCTGAAGACTAAAAGGTTGCTCTTCGATAGGACCTTGTTTAAATCTGATATTGACTCATGTTTACCGCTGGGAGAAAAAAATTTGTTAAAAGAGGGATTTTGCAAAGAAGAAGTTTTTGGGAGGATCTCCCTTTGTGTTAGAGAGGCGTGAAGAATGGAGAAGGTCGGGACGGGTATATATAGGCGCGAGGGTGGGGTTTGACACAACATAAGGCGTTCATCCCATAAACGCCTACTGTACAAATCACAACGGTCAAAAATAATTTTGCACAATAGGCGTATGTGGCGTAAATGGCTACTTAATGGGCGTCTCTCCCAGAAACGGCTATTGTACAATTTCAAATTGAAAACACTCATGTCCTGGAATTCTCCAGACAAACACCCTATACCCGATATGACAGAGTCATTCACCACTGTCAGCGAAAATTTCCAATAATTTAAAGCTAATATAATAAAAAGCAACCCAGTCAGTAGCTGACTGGACTGCTGACTGGATGCCAACTCAAGCAGCCTCACGGTTGTTGTACGCGGGCGTCCTGCACCATCATCAGTCTGCATTCGCAAATTCCATTGTGCAGCGGGTCCGTAGGTGAGGTAGATGTGAGACACAGAAGTGGCAGTTCCAGTCAGCAGCTGACTGGACTGTTTTACTGATTGGGCTGCCTTTTTACTATATTAACTTTAAATGCTTGTAACTTTTAATATATAAGTCCAAATGAAAAAAAAATTATACCACTGTTCATCTAAATTCAAACTCTTCAAAACAAGACCAGTCATGGATATGTTTTAACAACTTTGAAAAAAAAACTATAGTTACATGTGTATGATGATACACTAAAATGATAATATTATTCATTATTTTTAATATTATGATTCATTAAAATTGATATTATCATTCATTAACTAATTAGTGGTGAATTAGATTACAAATTTTGGAACAGATAAAAAATCATTATTGTTTTGTAGTGTATTATTGTTGTATGGTGTATTTTAAACCTTATATGATAAATCATGTATTTTTCATACATACCAAATATTGTTTTGTGTTGTATTATTGTGTAATTTTTTTTATTTTTATATGTTTGCTATGTTACACTAAAATGAAGATATGATTCATTAATATTGATATTATGGTTCATTAAAATTGATATTATGATTCATTAACTAATAAGTGATGAATTAAATAACAAACTCCGAAACTGATAAAAATCATTATTGTTTTTAGTGTATTGTTATTGTATTGTAATGTATTTGAAACCTTATATGGTGAATCATGGATTTTTCTTACATACCAAATAATGTTTTGTGTTGTACTATAATTTAAATTTTTTATTTTTATATGTTACTGATGATACACTAAAATTATGGTATGATTCATTAAATTTGACATTATGATTCATTGAAATTGGTATTATGATTCATTAACTAATAAGTGGTGGATTAGATAACAAACTTTGAAACAAATACTGAATCATTATTGTTTTGTGATGTATTATTAATGTTATATGGTGTATTTTAAACTGTATGTGATGAATCATAAGGGTCATTGATATATATTGATATGTACTTGTAACTTTTAAAACTTATCAATACATATCCATGATTGGTCTTGTTTTAAAGAACTTGAATTTAGATAAACAATGATGCAAATATTTTTTTATTTTGGACTTATAGTTTAAAAGTTACAATCATTTATAGCAATTATATGTTGTTTGTTTTTTTTATTTGAGGAAATCAACAAGTGTGAGTTTGTTTCGGCTCTCTCCTTCAATCTAATATTTAAAATGCTTAAAAAGTGCTGACATATATTTTCTTTTCTAGTGTGGCATCTGCCTACACTGAGTATGGAGTGGGAGTCTCACATAATAGCTAGTCTAACAAAATCATATTAAGGGATTACAAAGTGTCTCACTAGTTTGAAAGAAAGGAACACCCTTCCATTTATAACTTCACAAAAGTTTTGCAAATGGATCATGTCCTTACCAGCACTAACTAGATAAAAAGCAAACTGAAATAAGTAAGAGACTTCAAGACTGATGTAATCTAGATCAATAAAACGGACTGACATAGGAAGAAGCTTTAATCCAAAAAAACAACAAAAGAAAATCTACGTCAAACCTATATTCTCACGAGTACCTCTGTTGCCACTATTTAGTACTTTAGGATGGAAATTCCCAAAATCTGGATCTTCGAGTCTCTTCAGGATATACAACCGCCAAAGAACTTACAAGGGAAGTCCAAATCCTTGTACACAATAGTGAGAAGACCCCGTCCCCTACAGTAATCAACTAGAGTAATCATATGGGGAGGCATCCTTACTGGTCGGTAAGGTTTGCCTTATTGGAGACTGTTTCCAAGACTCCTTCTTCTGGCTTGTAGGGGAACCAATCTAAATCTTGAACTTTGAATATCTTTTTTTTGAGAGGATTGAGGTTTTTTGGGATACCCGCTGGGGGACCAAACATTGATCTTTTCTTTACCTTTATTGAGAATAGAGACTTCATCAAGAGGTGGATTATCATTCACCTTTACCAAAGGATGAACTATACTAAATCAGCTTCTTGCATATCTAAGAAATGAACTAATTGATATGTTCCATTAGGGTAATACTCTTTTGGTTATTCTTTGACCTCCAAAGACTAGCTGTACACAAAAGTGTGATGAACCTTACCGCTTCTGAGCCAATCTTCACCGGTCTGAAAAGGTAACCCAACAAAACGCTTCTGTGGATTCCTCACGCTTACCATCTTGATTTCTTTCCTTAGGATAAAACGGAATCCTACTTCTCCCTTGGCCAAGTACCAAACTCTAGATGTGTCAAAATTGGGTTTCGGGTTGGGTTGAGCTCAACCCGAACCTGACTAAAAAATAGTTTAGGTCAACCCGAACCCACCAAACCTGGAACGGGTTATATTTCTTCAACCCAAACCCGAACCGTTTTTTTTAATTGTTTTATTTTTAAAATTTTGCATTATATAATAAGTAAATATAATACTTTAGTATTAGTCAATTATTATGTTCTATATTTAATCATAAATTGCTGATTAAATGTTTATTTTAGTCATAAATCATTAAACCCTAATTTAAGTAAGGAAATGTAACATATTTTCTATTTTTAATTAAAATTTTCCAGATTACGGGTTAGTGACCCAACCCAAACCTGACCCAAAAATTTTTCAAGTCAAACATGTCAAACCCGAACCCGAATTTTTACGAGTTAGTTTCGGGTTGGGTTTTGGGTCAAGATTGACATCCCTACCAAATACTAAACAAATCTACAACTGGAAAATAGAATGGACCCACCCAATAAAAAAGCAAGGAATTGCCCCGAGCCTCTTCTATTCTCGGAGACTCCAACTGACTTGAAGTAGTCACCTGATGAGTGTCCAAATGAGCATGTTTTAGAGGTGTATTTCATA
The DNA here is from genome assembly GCA_023374045.1 of Limonium bicolor. Taxonomy (NCBI): domain Eukaryota; kingdom Viridiplantae; phylum Streptophyta; class Magnoliopsida; order Caryophyllales; family Plumbaginaceae; genus Limonium; species Limonium bicolor. Next base: position 152,503,619 of record CM041776.1, on the reverse strand, counting down.
TGTTTTATCAACACTTTTCATTCTCATTTCTCCACTATAGCTAGTTTTCCTCTACTTTTGTGTTTTATTGGTGTTTTACACAATTATTATTGAAACAGGAGGAACAAAATAGCTAGGATTAAAGTAGACGAAGATACAAACGTGTGGGAGTAAACGGATCCAAAATCAGAGATAAAACGAAGAAGATACGGCGTTTTAAAGATTTGCCTATCCACATAACCGACCTAAGGACTGACCCTAGGTGGGTCGGTCGGCCATTCCGGAGGCCGGAATTGCTCGTTCCGGGGGCCGAAAGAGCTTCTGGTCCTAGCTGACCTTAGGACCGACCCTAGGTGGGTCGGTCGGACTTAAAAACGCGCCCAAAATTGCTACTGACTTCGATTGACCCTAGGACCGACCTTGGTAGGGTCGGTCGGGTCGCAATTTTGCCCAGATTTACGTTTTTAAAAGCAGGAAAAGAAGGAGAGTGATAAGTGGGGAATTTATCTATATTTCTATGCTTAATTGTTTATTAATTTAAGTTCTAATGTTATATATTTTCCCCACTTTGTGCTAATTTATATTATATGTGAAGAACTCCCCTTACTTGTGGTTTTATGCTAAAACAGGTAAACATATAGAAGAAAATTGTGTAGATACATGTGTCAAGGCTTAACGATCAAACTTGGACCAAATGGAAACAAAAATGAACATTTGGTTATATTTTGGAGCTAGTCCGGACATGTGTCCGGACATATATGTCCAAACCAACCCGAGCAGAACCTTCCGCCTATTTCCTGCGGTCGTCCGGGTTTACATATTGGTACACATACTCGGGCCAAAAGAATGAAAGAACGGGCAGACTTTCGCTGGGCTGCATTACGTGGACGTTGAGCTGCTTAATCTTTGAATGTACAACTACTCCATTGGAGACATGGACCGACATATACTTGAAGTGTGGGCTGTGCGGTCCTCGTACATGAACCAGGCTGCAACTTGGATGTGGGCTTCATGTATGCACATGCACACAGAGGAGAATGGCTGCGCATAAGAGAGAGGTGGTGCACATATGCACGTAAATGGCTGACACAATAATCATGACTCTTACCATATTAATCCATGAGAATGTGCTGCACGTTAAGAAGATATTGATATATTATATTATATATATATCTTTTGGAAAGAAAATCTGGACGACCCGAGCATATATATCACCAGTCGGTCTGAGCTACACCTGGATGTAGCTATGTTGGCTACATATGGGGTAAGTTTTATAATTTACAAGAATTAGGAGAATACACACCGAAGGAGAGACGCGCGCTAGTTTGTATTTTTTGTTTCTTTTTTTTTTTTTTTTCTTTTTTCATCATAAAACTTTAAATTGTTGTAACTTTTAATATATAAGTCCAAAATGAAAAAAAATTATATCATTGTTCACCTAAATTCAAGATCTTCAAAACAAGACCAGTCATGGATATATTTTGACAACTTTAAAAAATTATTTTTATATGTATAGTGCACATAACGTAAAAGAAAACTTGTACAGATGGTCATACAAACATGTACAAATGTTCACTAAAACATGTACATCCTCACGTAAAAACATGTACATTAAAACATACAGAAGGTCACATAAACCTGTACGAATCACTAATATAATAATTCTTAGATTAAAACCTGTACATATAAGAAAGAACACATGTACTTACAGTCATACAAACATGTACAGATGGTCATACAAACATGTACAAATGTTCATTAAAAATATGTACATTCTCACATTTGAACATGTACATCGACACATTCAAACATGTACATTCTCACATCAAAATATGTACATACAGTCTCACGGTAAAAAATCATTGTATACATGTAAAAATAATTTTTTTAAAAAGTTGTCAAAACATATCCATGAGTGATCTTGTTTTGAAGAGCTCGAATTTAGGTGAACAATGATATAACTTTTTTTCATTTTGGACTTATATATTAAAAATTAAAACAATGTAAAGTTATTATAGTTGTGATAAAAAAAAAAAAAAAAAAAAAAATTATTTCACAAACAAAAAAGAAAAATAAAATAATAAGTAAAACCTTGAATGATGCGCGCGCTCTCCGTCCCGCTTTCCCAAGTTTTATAAATTACAAAACCACCATTCTCTGTTTTCTAAATTACAAAACCACCCATAGATGTAGCCATTCTAGCTACAAGCAGTTGTAGCCAAGAAATATCTTCGAAATTTGAGACATGACAAAAAGCATCGAACAGAATTCGGTTACGAAAACAAAAGACGGCGAGAGACAATTCTTCCAAGACTGAACCCTAGAGCGGCCGTGAGCGTAGTCGAGTTCGAAATAGGAAAACAGTCAGTTTTTGACAGACCGGAGCAGAAGGTGGAGACCGGATTTGTCATCGTTCCATAATTATATGATGTTTTTTAATCTCTTTTTACTTTGTTATTATTTCTTTGTCTCCGATATCTGAGTAGTTGTTAGATTTCTAGTTTGCTACGGACAATAGTTTATTATTTTGCTTCCTGAGTTGTTGAATACAAGTTCTATACAGATTGTAGTTTTATTCCTAGTTTGTTATTGAATTCTCTTGTGATTAATTATTGCTCGAGTTTTATTGGAATGAATTGCTTACAAATGAGAACTGCGGCGTTCATTAGACCTTAGGAATATTACCAGTGAAACTACAGATGACAATTCCTGGGGATTAGATGACTAGAAAACAGATAAATCGTTAATGCTACTAGTTAATTTGTAAATTCGTAACGAGAGTTAGGATTTGGGAATTGCTAGTAAGGATCTATCTTGCGAGAACCAGTTTTAGATTAAGTTAGATCAGATGTTGCAATCGAGAATTTAGAAAAACACTCATGAAGGGAATTGATAAACTAGGGAGAAGTAGTAAACCCGGATTCGCCCTTTTAGATTTGTTAGAGAAACACTTTTATTTGTTTTTAGTTTATTAAATCATTTAATTTCTGCATTCAAAGCCCCAATTTGTTATTGTTATTTTTCTTTAGTTTTTAGTTAGTTAGATTAAAGACTCAAACTAGACACAACCTCCTTTGGTTCGATAACCTAGAGAATACTACCTAGGAAAACTTGCTGCGATAGACCAGTACACTTGCTGATAATACGTTTCATACCGTACAGAGAGAGAGAGGGGGAGTTCGAACCAGACAAAAAGCGACGCAAAAGGAAGAAAAAGAGGGGAAAAGAGGAAAAGAAGAAGAAAGAAGGAGAGGAGGAAGACCCACCTCCATTGAAGCTCCTAAGCTCCATTAATGACCATTTCTTAATCTCTCTCCCTCCTTTACTCTCTAATGGCTGTTTGAACTCTTGTATACATTGGGATAAGGTTTCTCCCCAAAATCCCCAAATTGCTTTTGTAAACCTAACTCATCTTTTGTAGTTGTTTTCTCCTCATCAATTCTCAATTAATGCTTTAGATTTGATCTCCTATTACATTTATTATGATTCCTTGTGAAATTATAACTTGAGCTTGGGATTAGACAAATTGGGGATGAACCCTAACTGTAAGACCCCGTCTTAATCCAGTCGTGGTTATCGCCAACTTAACAACACATATATAACATCGCAGCCGAAATTAATATACACCAGGACTTTGCTACGGTCTGAATCACAAAATAACTGAACTTAAATACTTACAACCGTCTAATCAAAATACATACCACCGAGTTTCTAAGTTTCTCAACAACCGACATAATTCTCCACAAGTCCTAATATCAACAGACGGGTGCACAGGCACAACCCGCACTCAAAATAAATCTCATCCTAAGTCTGACCACCTCTACTCTCAAGGTGAGTCTTCATAGGGCGCTTACCTGCAAAATGTAAACAATCGCCCCCGAGGGGGTCAGCACCTAAGCTGGTACGATTCTCTTATAGCCCCCAAGCTAACGGGGCTACGATGACTAATTTTCGATAACATGAAGTTGATTAGATACACAACATAAATAAGAAGTGCAATAAATAACAAGCCACATATGAACAAGCATAGTTCACACACAACGAACGACTTAAAAGCGTTTCCTTAATATGTGAGTTTATCATTAAACTCCTCACATTATAATTTCTCTTAATCTCAATCCATCCTTCTCTTACCTCAATCTTAATCCTCATCTCAATCTCAATATACAAACCGTTCTTTAAATAGAAATGGTTGTATCTTATCTCTATGTTTATTTCTATCGGGTCAAAGCAACCCTAGCCAATGAGC
>CM041776.1:152430645-152498891 GCA_023374045.1 Limonium bicolor | reverse complement strand
CCTAAATTCGTGACTCTACATGAGGAAGAAGACAACACAAACTTAGAAAAATCAAAGAAGATACCTTACCTAAATTTCCTTGTCTTCTAGTTCACATTATTTCTTCCACATGCTCTTGCCTTGTCACACTCCTCATGGCCGGTTTTCAGCTGGAAAAGAGGTCATTTATTGAGCCAATCAATCATAAAACTAAGGAAAAGAAGTCATGACATTAAAAATTGACAAAACAAAATCAATTCCAATGCTTCTTTCATTTACGTGAGTAGCTCATTTCCCTCCTTGCCATTTCTCACGGTTTGGTAAGCTCCCTCCTCTCTCTTCTAGCTTCATCTTCTTCCTTTGAAGCTCTTAAGTCCATTAATGGAGTTTTAACTTCTATCTTCATCTTAAGGTAATTTCCTAGCATTTCTTGGCAAGTCTTGAAGCAAAACTCTTCCTAGCATATCAAGGTGGGTTCGGCCACATTTAGTTCTCCAAGGGGATTGTCCAAACCAACATTAAACCAAGGAGCATCTCAAGGTTATCTTAAGGTAGGTTTTAAAGCTTGAAAATCCTTAAAACACATTTTTGTGTGTAACCAAGTTCTACCTCTTCTAAGTCTCTTTTCTTCTTCATTTTGATGAAGGAAAACTTGCTCTTCATCTACCTTAGGTGCCGAATTATAAGAGAAAAGTCTAAGGTAAAGTCTTGTAAAAATACTTACAAATCTACTTAAGATCTTTATTCAAGATCTAACTCCTAAACACCTCACCTCACCACTTGCATAACCGAAGAGGAGCATCATATTACCTAGGAGAAAGCTTGGAGATTCAAGAAGAAGTTCAAGCACTTAACCACCTTTGTTAAGAAGTAAGTTTACTAAGTAAATCCTTATGTATAAGTTTGTTAAGCTTCTAAAAATTGTACAAAAATTATGTACACTCCTAGGTTATAATACCGAAACATATGGTATATGCCAAAATATAATCTATAACATATATAGAAAATATTTACCTTAAGACACATTTTTGTGTCACAAATTTTAGTTATGTTACAATTAATTAAGCCGAATTCAGGGCAAAAATGCTTTATTTAAGCTAATCAATATAAGACATTACAATAATTTTTACATGAGTTATATGACTCCTATGAATTTATGTACATTTATATGACATATAAATCCACTTTCATATACTATATGGTCACCAAATAAATATGGCCGAATGCTTTAATTAAATAGGTATTAATGACCTACTTAGGTATATAAACTTATATCATAAAGTTTGGTGAGTTAAAATATTTATTAGTGCTTAAATGGCTAATTAATTAAGTTATGTGGCTTAAATGTAATTTTTACAAAGTTTAGTGTTCATTATAAAACCGAGAGCTAAAGGGGTATTTGGTGTAATTATAATATAATATAAGGTTAGGAATTAAGTTTAAGAATTTTAGATAATTTTAACAAGCTTTGAAATAACTTTTTATAAAGTTTTGGGCTATTATGTAATTTAATAAAGTTGTTATGAAAGTTTAGAATTTATTAGTGGGCGAATTCATAATTAGAGAATTATTAGGTTCACTTTCGAAATTTTAAGGAATTAAATATTTAGACTATAGTTTATAAGTTATTAAGTAACTATTAGAAAGTTTTGGGGTGAAAATGTAATTAATGGAAAGTTCAAGACCAAAGCCGAATTCTTGGGGTTAGTTTAGTAATTTAAGAATTTATATATATATATTCGGCATTTATGGAGAATTAAAATTAAAACTATAGTTTACATGTCATTATGTAAAAGTTATAAGATTTTGTGGTTGGATTGTAATTATAAGAAATAAATTATTAAAGCCGAGAATTTAAGGGGCTAAGTTGTAATTCTTGAGAGTTATAATATTTAAAAGCTATATACCAAAATATTAGGGATGGCTTTGTAATTTAGCTAAATAAGAAATTAAAACTCTATAATATAAAGAGATTAAAATTTAATATAAAGTTTATGAACTTATGAGGTTGTTTTGTAAATAACCGAAATATAAGAGTAAGAATTTAGATTAAAATAAATATAGGTCCTACATGGATATTTGGAGGAATTTAGAAGAAAGAATTTTGATTAAAGGAATTATGGAATTAAAACTATGGCTTACATGGTTATAAGGGATTAAAGGATAAACAATAAATATTATTTATGGTTAAAAAGGAGAATAATAAAACTATAAGAATTTTATGTCTATGTATGACATATAATATAGTTAAGGAATTATAAGTTGTTATGTCACCTAGACAAATAAATAAACAACAAATGCAATAAACACATATATGTGCATTAAAGGATTTATAAATAAATCAAAAGGAATAACAAATAAGTTATACATAAAATCATGAGGTGATTAAAAGAAATAAACCTCACATGAAATAACAATATGAGATTTGTTAAAAGATCCAATAGAATTATTATATAAGGGTAACATAAATTAACCCTCTCAGTTAATCCTATTCTAGGACTTTGTTTGACCAGACGTTGACCGGGAATTTACAAGTAACAGTCTACGGTGAACGGTATGGGATTCTTGCAACCTGTTTTCTAACGGATTACACCGGCTTGTGTGCTATCTGTTGTTTGAAATAACGACCAAGATAATTAATGTAAACTGTTGTTTTACTCTTGTGCACTGTTGTATTATTTTATGTGCGTGAATGATGCTGACTACAATGTGTATGTCCCACGCATACAAACACTACTATACCAGTGGATTAAATACCTGCGCTTCAGTATACCGAGGACTTGTACTCAAGTCTCTCACTAACTTCACTTTATAACAAACGTCATTATCCTAAACGTGATAATTGACAATACACATTGTGTTTTTGTTTAATGTCTTTATATGACACTTAACAAATATATACTTCGAGAATGAGGAGCCCAGTTGGATCTGGACATGCATGCTACGGGAGTTGTACCTGTCTCAGGTCGTCTCCTACTACGTCGCGACGGAACATTCAGTTGGGAGGAAGACTTTATTCCTTCCGGGATTCAAATGCCCTTCAGTTCGAGGAAGACTTTATTCCTCTAGTGGGTTCTTATTTCCCACGCCATTCAGTTCAGGGTTTAACTACGTTATCTCCTGGGGTTTTTATACCCAACCTTTCTTTATAACGAGGTCACTATGCCTCCACTATTTCAGATATTCAGTTATAACGGTCAGTCCCATTGTGTGGACCGACTATCAGTAAAGAATTTCAGTTCAGCTAACTCGACCTTCTGTGTCTTGTTCTATGTGACATTATTGTCCTTGTTTGGATACTTGTTATCATCAGATTATGCTTGTTTACAGCTTTATAAAAAATGAACTGCATGTGTTCGACAAAGTAGTTGGTGTGGCCCGGTAGACGATGGGCTGCACGTTTTCCATACCAGCATTGTTTGCTGAGCCCCTTTGGGGGCACCCCCATTTTTCAGGTACCTGAAGTTTAAGAAGATCACCACACTGAGTGTAGGTGGGGTAGACCAAGCTTTGGGAGTCTACTATTAGTTAATTATTTTATTTCGGTATTTTACTTTGAGTTTGATTCCTAGTATCTCGGGTTGTATCTGTATTCCAGACCGTGACATTTGAGGATTGTATTTGGACTTAGCCTTGTTGGTCACAAGGGTGGCCAACGGCATTGTAATACCGCCCGGTTGTTGTATTTATTTCCGCTGCAGTTGTATTTTATTTGGGAGTGATCGCCGTTCAGTTTATTGGATTTCGGGTTGGGGTATTACAGGTAGTAGGTGAGAAAATAACATATAAAAACTATATGTTATAATTATTGTAATGTTGGATGATATAACAAATGTAGGTAAAAATATTATGAGGTTTGTGATAAAAGAATAGATATGAAGAGTTAAAAGGGTACAACAGAAACAAACAGAACCTAAGGGACTGTTTGGTATTTTCGGAAATTTCAAACCATATAATATATTTACACTATACGATTTAAATGATATAACATATGGTAAGTTAAGTATGCCTAAGAATGTTGTGGTGAAACGGTATACTTGTGAAGTATGGTTTGAAAGGATATAATTAAAAAGATTCATTTCTGGTACTTATACAAAGTGCTATCAAACCTTGGTATATATTGATTACAATGTTTTGATGCTATAAAACAAAGAATTTATCATGGTATATATAATGTGTGGTTAAGTTTTTTAACTATGAGGAATGAAGAATTAATAAATTGTATAACATGTATGCCTTACGGCAAACATAAATATATATGGTTTAAAAACGATACACTGTAATGTTGAATGAAATATAAAGTATCATGTTATACAATATAAGGTATGAGTGTAACATCGTATAGATGTATGTGGTTAAAACATAGTTTATAAAACTATATACTGTTACCCCATGAATATCATGCAGGAAATGAAATTGTAAACTATAGAATACAATGACATAAATACTATGGCTAGAATATGATGTTATAATGGTTAAACAAACCTTGCATAAGGAATAACATATACATAATATAAGTTTCCGATTTCATTAAGAATCAATGTACCTATATACATATATGCAAACCGGCACCAATTACATGCACATATATTATGGTTTACGAACCATATAATAATAATGATGAATATTGACTTGTTGGTATAAATATATACTACAAAGTCATAAGGTTTTAAATAAATGCAATTGGATACATAATTTGGAAGTTGTATAATAAAAGGAATATTAAAGAATGGTAATATACTATGTCATCTAAACTAACGTTGCATGGAACGCATACAACTATAGGTTATAAATTATAACCGTGCATGCAACTATAGGTTATAACATATACCTATGCATGCGTTATGACATTTGAATTAATTATACGAGAACGAACGAATTCGTATTAAGTATAACGCTTAAAAATATGACGGGATGGGAAAGTACAATCCTTACGTTTGAAACCGTTAACCACGACGTTCGAATAAAAACCGACGTCTATGTTAAACCGAATATTAATACTTAACTACGAGTAAGGAATTTTTAGATAACTATATGTTAACTAGTAACATTGAAAATCTGGGGGCGTAGTACCGGGATTACAGACATTATTCGGAAATACCGAATCATACTGTCATGTGGATTGACATATAGCGTCCTTCGCATTGTTAGATCGCCTGTTAGACGTGCGCGCTCGAGAAAGCTTAGTGGTCTACACTGCGCGACCTCGACACGGTGTACGAGGAAAGGGGTTTGATCCGAGTTGTCCTGAGGAATTCCTCGGGCTCGGATTTGTTTGATAAATAACTTGTGTGAATGTATGTATGTGATTTATGTGTGTGATGTGTAGCTATGTTTACTGCATTATTATTTATGCACGAACGCCCTACGGGACTAATACTACGTCGACTATAGATCGACTTATACAAAACTACATATGCGAAATGTGTGATTGTGACCACCATTGCCTGACTAATACGCTAAGTATTACAAGTATGTAGTTAAAACCTAAGTAAAACACTTAGGAACGGGACACGACATGGTCGGTCTCTAGAGCTTTGACTCGAACGTGAATACTACCTAGAATAATTCTAGGCATGCGTAAGACCCATAAGGCAGCCAACAAATTAAGTGATGTACTCCATGACTAAAACTGTAACTGACTATCTAACTAACGAAGTTAACAGTGGAGTGTGAATGAATGTGATGATGTACCTTAATCCAGACAGTCACTGGCTGCTGGTCGCGCGTAGAGATCTCTTGGGTTATCCCGTATCGGGTTTACCCTAGTTAATCCTGAACGAGCCTACATAGATCGTCAGGCGGAGTGTGCTACCGTTGGCACCAGGCCCTTGGCCACCTAAATGGACGCCTTTACAAAGGCAAAGTGAAATAGTCCCAGAGTCTTCGGATGATCAGGGCAGTGAGCACCTTGTGTGTACGTGGGACTACTGTCCAAGTGAATATATTTCGGGCTGTCCTAATTGATGCTCGACAGTGCTAACTAAAACAACTGATATGTGAGGGCCCGGGGGCCGAATGTTGTAATACATGATGATAAAATACGACGTACGATTTACTAATACTGCCGTATTGTATGATGTGTGATTCTGCTGTGAATATTTGTACATGACTGTTGGATTGGATGAATGGTTATAATCATGCATGTTGTTACAGTATTTATTATATCTGTAATATGATAAAGCATGAAATCAATCTAATATCAAGACGGTTAAAAAAAGACAAGTGACCAATAGGGTCCAGATCCGTCATACTCAGCGTCTATCGCTGAGACTACACTTATTGTGCAGGTTGTTGATCTTCGTGGAAGCCGAAGTGCGGGAACAGGGTAGATAGGATTACTTCAATTATTGCGTAAGGAATTTATTTTATAACGATACCAGGTTGTAGACGTATGATGGTAATGTTGCATTTATCTGGGATTTGAAATAGATGCTCACTTGTCTACTGTTATGGATGTGGACTTAGTACGATGTATATGGATATCTCGTTGTCACAGCGGTTTAGTAGTGATGTGTATTCTAGCTGTTGGATTCAGTTCTGCTTCGTTACTCGCATGGGCGAGTAACGGCAGGTGACACCCGAGTGAGTTTAATGCCGTTGTTCATTTTCCGCTGTAAGACGCTTTATTTATCTGTTGACGTGAGTGACTATTACGTGTTAATTTGAGAGGGGTGTTACAAAAGTGGTATCAGAGCGGAGTACCGCTCTGATGACGAAATACTAGGTTAAGACAGTGAGCTTAGGACTTGGGAAACACGGGAAACGTTTGTGAGGTACGAAACGTCTTTGTCTTAATGAAATTATGTGTTAGCAGAGCCTTTGGCTAGCAAGTGTTAGCCCTTGAGGCACACAAATGAATTGATTGTAATATGGTGCGTTATTGAGAAGACGAAAGGTAATACCGACATCTAGTGGTGGTGTGAGCCAGGAAGCTGGGCAAGGGCATAAAGGCCCGGGAATATTACCCCTGTTAAGGCCCAGCTGAGAGCTCAGCCAGGAGGAGACACAAACGTCATGAGTACATTGGCGACAGTCCACATTCATGTGGAAGTCTAGTACGAACTACCGCTGACAGTACCCCTCCCACCACAACCCAATGAGTATAATACAACTAAGAAATATAATCCCCGAATATAGGGAAAAGGGCTACCCAGCCCAACGGACTGTCTAAACACTCTCGCAGCGAATGAATAATTCCTGCTCCTGTAATATTAATACAACCTCAATGTCATACCTCCATTGACGACCAAGCGCCGTATCAATAGGCACTGCCAGAGGCGAGCGCCACTACTACTATAACGTCGTGGAAAGGGTCACCCAAGAGCATCAGGGCAAGCGGACCGGGAGCACCATGAACTCCGCGAGACCGTCGCCTGTAATGGGACCTTTAACCACCAAACTGTAAAAAAGGAAATTATCTTGAGAACGTGGAGGAACTTTGTGAGTATACCGTCCTGTTATGTTCAAACTTCAATCCTAAACTTGTGTGCACACAATACCGTGACACTAGGACCCTGTCGTGGCGGTACCTGTAGGGAGACAAAGTCCAAACGTTTACGCTATTATAAATATAATGTGAGTGAGGACTTGATTATTCTAATGACAATGTGGTCAGGAAAATTTCCCAAATCCAAATACCGTCTTATTCATGAATAATCATTCTAACGGTACTTAAGCAACCCATGCAGCAGTGAGACAACAAGTCGGAAACCGACAACTCTACTTGCATGGTGCGCTTGCCACTGCAAGCGCTGATTTACCTAAATCATCTTAAGCATTATACACCTTCTCCTTCAAATTTATGCACAAGTCTCCCCATTCCTCTTACCATGACTTTGGTGTGTTCAATACACCCATTTAAACTCTAATTTCCTCATAGATAATTCTAGGTCATTCTAAACCTCAAGAACTCCTTAGTTAACTCATTTCCACTCAAATTCCTCTTAATGACCCCTAGTAAACCCTAGGGCACATTAACTCACCACCACCACTTAAACACTTTGTTTTCTACTCAAATTTTGCCATAGCTTCCCTAGTATTTTATCATGCCCAAATGCATTGTTTTCCTCATTCAACCAACTCACACACATCAAGTCCTTTCTCATCTTGTTTTCTCACCCAAATCAACTCATTCACAACAACTCAATATAGTGCAATAATCTTAAATTGCATAGCACTAAGGCTCTTAAATGACATGGCTCTTAGGCCCTTAAATGACTTAAACTTAAACTCCGAATTTCCCACATATAAAAGCTTTCAACCTGCAAATACACCCATCAATCTCATAGTAGTTATAATGCTCTTAAAATCCATCTTAAACTTATATTACTAACTCATTCCCATTGGCTCCTTAGCCACAAGTTCACAAGCTTGTTTAAATTCCTTTTTCCTAGGTTATATAACCCTTTACCTAATGTAAGCTTTAAGCTACATTAGTTCTTATCTAAAACTCATCCCTTAAAACTTAAACCACCATTAGGTAAGCAATTTTCCTTGTTTTTCTCAAGTTTCTCTTAGCTTTCTCCTTAGGCTTCTTCCCTTAGGAATCTCGGCCACCATTTTAATTTCCCTTGCCAATGTTCTAATCAATATACATTGACTCTCATGAGTGCTAAATTATACACTAACCTTAAGGAGTTAACCCTAGGTTAAAAATGTGTTCTATGGTATTGACATGAATGTTTTACCTTGGAGTCTTAAGATAGGCTTGGATATGAATCAAGAAGGACCTCCTCTAGCCCTTGGAGAATAGAAATAAGCTAGAACAAGCATAAAAATGAAGCCCCATGAGTGTAATTTTTGCGGACATGTGAAGGAGTGATGGAAAGATGATTTTTCTTACATTTTTCTTACCTTGAATGAATGGAGAACCACATGGGCTCTTCAAACTTGATTTTTCCTCCATCAATGGAGTTTTCTCTTGGCACCAAAATAGAGCTTTGAAGGATTTGAAAAGATAGAAAGGAGGGCTGACTTAACTAAGACAAATATGCAATTTGTTTTGGATTTGGAGCTTGGAGTTGAACTTGGCAAGTGAATGAAGGTGAGGAGCCATGGCTGAAGCTTCAAGTTTTTCCTTGGAAGAGAAGGAAGAAGAAACCGGTAGGGAAGGGATGAAATGAAGAGAGGAGAGAGGAATTCTAAGGTAAAGTAAGATATTTGTTAAAAGCAAATAGTGCTTTCTACTTTTCCCCCCTTCTTTCCTAGAAATTGCTAGTTACTTAAGTGGTGACTCATCCCCCTTACAAAATCGGCCACCTTAGTCAATTAGAGATGGGTCATTTGACCATGACCAACTAGAGAGTTTATTACTTAAAATGTTACTATTTGGGCACTATTCATAATTAGTGCACAAATTTGTGAAATTTTGGTTTCCCATTGATTTAGGCTTCCTAATGTGATACTAATTAGCACACATGTTGATTAAGATGTAATCATAGGCATTTAGCCACTCAAAACCCATTTCTAAGACAATTTCTCAAAAAGGTGCTTTAAGGAGTCTTAAAGCACATTTTGTTTAAGCTTGTTTTTGAGCTTGTTTTTCTTTGGTAATTGATTTAACATGTCCATTAGCATGTTAATAAAGTCTTATAATGGTATTTGGGTGCTAATCAAAGTCACTCCAAGCTTAAAGCACATTTTTGCCTTAATTGCCCTTAAGGCAGTTTCTTGTGTTTTCCTTGGTTTAAATTGTCTACGAATATTTCTAAGGCATATTTTAGCCTTACTACATCATAAATTGATGTTTACTTAGAATACTTAGGTTTGGGGTATTTCAATCTACCCCCCTTAAAAGAACTTTGTCCCCAAAGTTCCCATGCATCTTATCTTATTAGAATACATATCTTACCTCATTCCATAGATCATATAGATCATACTTATGTATACTTAAACTCATTGAATCATTAGATCCGCCATATGCTTATACTTAGATATCACACAACATGCTTAAGCATGTATAGCACTCAAAATTCTCTTTGTTCCTTTTGATGATTAAAACATTCACATAATTTCCAACGTATTCTCCCATGTCACCGGTCCGTAGACAATGGCTCGTTCGTCCTCGTCACCATGGGCCAGAATATAAAACAACTCTGCTCTCCCCATGTCATCGGTCCGAAGACAAAGGCTCGTGCGTCCTCGACTTCATGGGCGAGACTCAGTAAAAAGGTAATCCTTTTTACGAGGTCATGTGAGGAATAATTCCTCTAATTAAAAATACAATCAACTCCAATTTCATTTTATCCTAAAGCCTCTATCCATAGCATGATTTAATTGTGACCACTGGTAGGGAGTTTCAGGAATCATCCAACCCTGATGTGATCAGCATCAGTGTAGAACTATCCTTCCACCCCAATTTGTGTTTGGTTTCCCTTGATCCCTAGAAAATCAAGTTCCACCTCCCAGATCATTTTCAAACATCAAATAATTCACTCATGCCCAATTTTCTATCTTTTTAGTCTTTCTAATTGTAATCAATACATCTCCAAGGTGTGGACTCAGTCCATCAAACATTCCCAATTCATCTCTTAATACTTGCCCCAGGACTTAAATTCCTACTAAGTTCTATCACAGTCTCATATCAATTCTCACCATCTCATATCTCATAGCATTACTATCTTCTTCCTCATACTCATATCGAATAATATCTCATTGTGTTATCTTATTCTTATCTCACATGTAGTTTCATACCGACCCATATCTCATATATTCCATATTCCTTAAGTCTCCTTAATCCTTTTCCTTAATTCTCTTAACTTGTACTCACACCGGAGTTAAAAAGATAGGTACTTAATATGTATGGAATTCACATCTTCTGTGTGAAATAACCATGATTTATCTCAAAATGTTTATGTAAAACATATTCTCAAATTCTTTTGTGTTATGCACACCGCAGTTTATGTACTCAGTACACAAACATACGCTAAGCAGTTTTCGCTCTACCCCCCTTAAAATGGATTACGCCCACGTAATCAACATTATATCATCCTTGAACATAAGTTCAAGATGCCTAATTCTCACCAAGCATTCCAGCTTCCATGTCATTTATCTCACTTTTAATTTGATCAGAGGGTCATAACTATGCTAGTGACTTAGTCTCTGTATCGAGGATTCTTAACGGTACTTATACCATATTCTTAACTTAGTTTGATCTAACCTCAAAGGTACTGATCTGCTAGCTTCCGCTGCGCGACTCTGATAATCTTAGGCTCCTTTTGCCTTTCTTATCCTTTTATAGTATTGTATATTCTTCTCCTGCATGCTTATATCTGTGTACTAAAGGTCTTTCAATGGACGCGTGTCATCTTTATATATACACGTCCTTAATGAGTTGTAACTCGTCTATGCATTCTCCCTGAAGATCTAACGTTCATATTCTTAGTGTTCTCTCAAGAAGATTCTTAATCTGAAACTACTGTTTAGTGCTTATTGCACTTTACAGTTCAATCTCCAACGTCTTAAGACATGTCCAATGTCTGTACTTAACACTCCGTGCTCTTCGTACTTCATAGTCCTTAATTATTTGTTCTCTGATTCATTTGTGTTGTTGGTTCAACTGAATTCTTCTCTTCAACTGTTTGTGGTAGTAGCTGCTCTTGTCTGATCTTGCATCGTTGTCCGTGGTACGGAGTCGACTACTTCCCATGTTCCTTACACCACTCGTCTACATGCTAATGGGGTACCTTACTGGTACATTACTACTTACCCGACTAACTCATAAATGAGCGTGTCAGGCCTGCAAGCCCCTGTGGGGTGCAGTCGTCCCACATCTCATTTTAGTAAACTCGTAGTGTCCGTCACACGTTTAGCTATTGCTAATCATGAAGTATTCTGTTGTCGATCTCCTCTTTCATCATTCCATAATAACACTTATTGTTCTTCTTGAACTTAATCAAGGAAAATCCATTTACTGCGTTCTTGGGTATTGTATGCTCTAGCTCCTTATGCTTTCCGTACTGATTCGGTCTCTTAGTAACTGAGGTCTCTTTCCATATAGCCTTTTATCTTGTTTCTCATATTTTCTCGACTAGGAATGCACTTGCAGTTCCTTAAGGAATGGGTAGTGTGCTTCCTGTGAAATCTTACCTAAGCAGGTCCAGACTACTGGCATCAATGCACAGCTCGTCTACCATCTTATTCCCTTACTTACATCGGTCTTAGCTCATAAATCTAATTGCTTCAGTGTCAATATTTGACGGCTCATAAATAAATGGTCGCTTTACCGCGCACCATGACTTAATCTCCTCATATAAATATTGTACTCACGACCACTACTACCGTGGTAGTTGGTCTTTACCATGTTGCCCATTGATGGCGCAACTACTTACTCATTTACTCTAACATCTTATCTTATATTCAATCCCTTCTTGGTGTAAACACACTGGGAGTTCTCTAATTTCGGTGTTTGGCGGTTGTTATACCGTGCTGTAAAATGGTTATCTCTTAATACGAAGGTGTTCTGCTTCAATCTCAAGTTTGTATGTAGGCCAGTCTCTCTCACGTTTTGTAACACCCCTATAATAATAAAACAACAGCGGAAAATAAACTAAAGGTGCTACAGACCATCGGGCTCCAAACACCCGGTACCAACCTCACCAATTACAACCATTACAATTAACTAAGTTACGGTCTAAACTTCGAGAAAACTTAACATAAACATAACAATAATAAAATACATTCACTCTCCATAAACCTAATCCCATCCCAATCACTCATGCTCTTCGTGAACACCTGTAAATCAATTGTACCTCAAGAGAAACCAAGCCCCCCCCGGGAGGGGTGAGTCAGTTTCCCTGGAATGGAACTGGTACTAATCTCCAAAACAAACTTATAAAACAACTCTAAATAAATATTAGCTTGAAACAATCACTTGAACCACTCAGAGGAACAAAGCATTTCACAAATCTTCACACCAAGATAACAAATTAAGAATAGAGATAAATAACAGAAAAGTAAAGTTAGTGAAATAAAACCACATCATGTGTTAGTGAACATCCATTGCCTTAGTTAAACCCAATTCCTGTTAGGAGAAGAAAGACTCAGATAGTCACAAAGGACTAGGAATGATAAGATAGATCCAAGAACCAATAACTCAAGAATGGAATAATTCAACTGGGAGAGATGGCCCCCACCGCCAAGTACGTCCTTTTAGGACAGGGGATATACAACCCCTCACTGTCTACAACGTCCTCTTAGTACAAGGGATATACAGCCCTTTACTGTTAAATATAAATGCCCCTATGGGTGAGGGATATACAGCCCCCTGCTGTTACCATTGAAGACGCGCGCACGTCGAAACATCAAGAACCAGCTCATGGATGAAATGATATCCAGAGTCAAAAGAAGAATTTACCAAAGTTGACCTTTTCCAAATTCCCACTAGATCACAAACTACCCAGAGCAATACCAAAACACTCAGTCCTACAGAGTGCAGAAGCGTAAACCCTAAGCAGTCAATGTCTAATGGAACAACCAAAGAGAAGGAACCAATACCCAAGTGAGTTTCACATTCAAGGCTCAGTTAGTCACACAAGCTGAGTTAGTCACACAACCATTCCCTTTTAGAAATTCCTCTTAAAGTCAGTTAGCGTTTTCCAAAACATTCCACAAGTCAATCAGCAAAAATATCGGAGTACGAGAAATCGTACCTGGTCAACGCTGTAGCAGTTCTAGCAAACTCGTGCAAACATTCAACAATTCTCTGAGGAACACTGAAGATAATTTACTATCAATAATCTATACCCTAAGTTAAACTTAAATAAATTCCTCTCTCTTATTTCCAAATCTCAATTATCTTATGAGCCCTCGCTTAAATGTTATGTATAACCTTTGACTTATCAGTAGAAGGTTGTATAGCCCAAAGTTGTAGGATCAAGGAATGTATTTTATTAACACCTGCTAACTATCCCCTCCTATCCACTTTATTCATATTTAACCACAATTCTCACATTCAAGAATTTTGAGACCTTTATATCATAAATGTGTTTATATTATATAATTAAATCTAAGAATTTCAATAATAATCTTAAGCTCAATACCTTTATTCTTTAGAATAAACATAGTATTATGACCTATGATGGACTCATCTCAGAATACCATACTATTATCTCACAATGTAAAGATTATGTGTTTAAACAATATCTACTAGATAACCCATTATGATTAAGTCTTTCCCTTAACTTAATTAAGATATACATCTTGTATATTGGAATCGTAGTGTTGTAGATACATTTTATTATAACTTAATTGAGCCACTAAACTCAATTAACATATCCTTAGTTCAGAATGACTTCCTATCATAACCGTAATAATCTTGTCATAAGATGTGGAATTACCTCTCATATTGAAACAACTATTATAGTTAACTTAGACTTATCGAACTCCTACATTTAGTATTCACAAGGTACATTATTTGCTTAATTATTACCTATATAATAAGGTGTTTAAATATAACCTTTTATGTATCCTTACTTACCTTTAATCTCCTAAATGTTTTATTTTTACACACATACACTCTATAGACTATGTATAATCTATTTGTACTAAACTTCAATAAACTTAAGCCTTAAATACGTTTTAAATTGTTTTACAAAACCTAAGGTTTCAAAGGAATAACCTAATAAATTAATTTCCTTTATTGTATTTAGGATGGACAATATATCTACATAGAGTAGAATTTATCAGAGAATTAAATTCTTGTTCATAAGTGAAATTGTTAATTATTTAATAAGATAATCTATTATGAAAATTCTCATATTTTATATTCAAATAGCCTATCATTACTCCCCATTACCGTAAAGTATATCAATATAATATCTTATGTAACTTAGTTTTATCTAATAAAAGGTTCAAAGGTTTTAAGTATCAAATTCCTATTTATAAACCTTCCTCTAAATTCTCACCACTAAATACCTCACTTGATTGTAAACTCACATCCTGAATATTGGTAATAAATGTATTTTATATGGCTTATCTAATTCTAAGAAACTTAAGGATAATTATTTAGATAAATTTCCAAATCATCGTTTAATATAGATTATATCATAATCCTTTTAATGATTCTATCTTAAAACATTAAGTTATATTTCAATACCATAAATGTTAAGAAATGATTAAATCTAGACTTACTAATCCACCTCACATTTAGATGTAAAAGTATTTACTTATTTTATTATGGTTTATATATTAAGAACATCTAGATGTAAACGTATTACATTTGTTTACCATTAATTATAGAATAAGATCTATTTGTACAACATTTTATGTAATCACAATTTTTCCTAAGTTTTAACTTATTAATTACTTAATCCCAATTTAAGATTTACATCCTGGTCATTGACAAATAATACTATACATGTATTTTAATACGGTTATATATAAACCTTGGAAATTCAAAGGTAACTCTTAAGCCTAATACATAACTATAATTTAATACCACCTCATATAATATTCTTCTATTAGTATTATGTAGAGGTTTAGTTTAACTTATTAATTCCTTCGTATTATATTTCCTATAAGGTATTTAATTTTATTATGTTTAATGTATATATATTTATATATACTAGGATTTGTTCAAAACATTATTTATGTAGTTTTATTGTATTTAACTATGTTTAATAACTTTTAGGCATAACCACAACCGATATACGGTATAAAATAAAGTGTTTCCCTTTATTTATTTAATACATATATACGTATATCTGTATTAGAATTTAACTAAGACATCCCCTATGTAACCCATTATATTTAAACTATCTGTAACACCCCATCCAACAACAACACACTTAACAACAATCTGCAGCGGAAAATATACTTCATCACATTACTTAACTCGTTGGTGTTACACGTCGTTAACCACCCACGTGGCTAACAAGGCTATTACATATACATTGTATCAGTCTGATGGACTAGATTCCCGAGCGACTACACATTACTATCCCTTTCCATTAACAACTAAACATACACATACCTTCCAACTGTACCGAGTATTTACAAGCTGATGCCGATAACAATTTCAGTCTTACTACACCTACTGTACATATATAACTTAAATGATTACCCATGTACAAACGACTACCCCATCCTACTCTCGTACGGCTTCTAGCTCCTTGTACCTGAAAATAGGAAAAGAAGAGAAAAGGGTGGCCCCCCAGGGGCTCAGCACCTTTGCTGGTATGGTAATCCCGCAGCCCGCATGCTACCGGGCCACGCACAACTATTTGTCGTCTTAGCATGCGGTTGATTATATCAGAATCATGCATATAAACTACAAATACACAACACATTACACTGCACAACAATGGCTCATTAAAACAGCCAATACAACTACACTTAACAAATCACTCATTGTGATCTTTAACCCCTAGAGTGTTTCTCCTTTAACGGAGCTATTTCCTTAATAGACGACACATACCCACCATTCGGGTTATCCTTAAACGCCTCTTACAATAAACTGGCATTCATATCCATAATCCACATACTCCACATCTTAACAACATATCACATCACATCGCAATAAGAATTGCAGCACAACAATAATACATAACATAACGGGAACGGTTCCCTTTACGAACCGGCCCAAACATAGTCAGTTCACTTGTAGCCTAGAGAATGTTGCCAGTCTCATGATAAGCTCCCCCCCCACCCCTCCCGCCTCTCGTTAATGAACGGATAACTTAACACAAGGTGCCTCGAATATAGTGATCCAAGCACACCGAACAAACCTAAACATAGTATGCCCCTGTGGCCCGACGTGAGTTAGTAAAATAGCCTTGGTTAAGCTAAAGGGAAGGTTGGAAACCAAATTGGAAAACAACCATAACATACAGAGAGGATCGAACCTGATATGACAACGACCCCCATACTCACACGCGTGGCCGGAACAGACCGGACTCCTCACTTCCCCCGTTAGCACTTGTTAGTAGTTCAACATTGAACTCAAATAACAAATCACAAACATTGGGTTAAGTCTTATTAGACACACACACACAAGGGAAGGGAGAGTCATACATTCACACACAAACATCACATGACTAACTCACGCATAGCCGTGGTTAGAACGTTCCTTAGGTCGGAAACGTTATCACCGGATACCGTTCTCTTACGTTTACCTAATAGTGGTTAACTAGCCCTTCATGCGCATTCGAGGTTACCGGTATCGGCACATAAACACAGAACAACAATAACGACTGTAAACTCGTTTCATGATTTATCTTATAACGTGGCAAACATACAGAAAAACACATTGGCATACAAGCCGGTGTAATCCGGTAGGACACAGGTTGCAAGAAAACCATACCTTGGTCCTTGCTGCGTACGAGTCCCGCCAAACGTAGCTCCTAGACATGATTGACAATGTCGGTTAATTACTTATTAAGTTCCGGTTTACTAAACACTTTACACGATTTGAATGACATGTTTTCTTTTGTTTAAACTCACACTTGGTTGTCATCATTATACCCACTAGGGTTTACTACTTAAACCACGCTTTGTTTGTTTTTTTTTACATGTTTTGGGTCGTCCGACCCACCGTCTGACCCAACCAACTGGGTTGGACCCTTCCAGTAACTTTCGGATTTGAAAAATTCTACTTCGTCTGACCCATGTCCGACCCAAGTCCTCTGGGTCGGACCATTCCAAAAACATCAACGGGTGAATTAACAGGGGCCGTCCGACCCACCCTGGGTCGGACCACTGGGTCGGACAACACCAGGACTTGTCCAAAACTTGTCAAACTTCTTCCCAACTTTTCCTCAAGCCTCCTAATGTGTTCTAACATCATTTGGCACATTTAACCCTTCATATAACATCCATAAAACTCATTTTATAACTCTTTAAACACTTACTCTTTTCTTACCAAAATTCCTAACACTTATAATGTTTTCTCCTTAGTTTCTCCAAGTGGTGTTTCATACCTATGATAACCACTATGCCAAGAATGTTTCCTCACCATCATAACATCATCTCCCAAACATCCTTTCTTACTAACTAAATTTCCTTGTTCACACCTTCTTAAAATTCCTTCCTCATATCCTTACCTAAACATCATTCATTCCTTGTACATCAACATTACCTAAACCTTAAACAAACTTCTCCAAGACTTTATTACATCCCAAAAACACTCATTGAATCCCTAGAACTTCCAAGACAATACTTAAGCCCTTGTAACACTTTACAACACCTTAATACATGTTTTCTTCCCTAGTAACATTCATTCATTCCTAACACTTCCTAGTTCACCAAAACTTATTTAAACACCTAAAACTTCTTATACATTACCCAAATTTTGCCATGGGTTCTCCTAGCACATTGTCATACCAAAACACATTGTTTTTCACCATTTAAACATTCAAGAACACCTAAATCCATCAAGAACTTTCTCACACACAACACTTCACCAAATTTACACTACATCACAATATAGTGCATAAACTTAAATTGCTTGGCACTTAGGCCCTTAAATAACATGGCTCTTAGGCCCTTAAATTGCATAAACCTTAAACACTGAATTTCCCACATAATATATTGCCTTTAACCTGCAAATACACTCAACATCACATATGCCCTTTAATAATCTCCTTAAGAACAATTCACTAACTCTTTTCCCATTAGCTCCTTAGGTATTTTATTAAGCAAATCAAGCTCATTTTCCTAAGGCATTTAAACTACATTAAGATAGTTTGTTTACCTCTTTTCCTCTCAAACTTCTTTCCTGTTTCCTTGAACTGAAAATCAGCAAGGAGTTTGATCACTTGTCAACTTTCTAATCAATATACATATAAGGGTAATGAGCTTAAGAATTCACACTTAAACTCATATACAAACCCTAGTTTAACATAAGTGTTTTAATACACTAAAATGATATTTACCTTTGAATTTGAAAGAGAACTTGAATATGTAACAAGAGAGGACTCCTCCTTGTCCCTTGAAGATTGAAATGGAGCTATGAAAGAACAAGAGAAGACACCATCAAAGGTGATTCTCGGTTACACACAAAAACAAGAGGGAATGTTGTTTTTCTTTGATTTTCCTTACCTTGAAGCAAAGGAGAATGACAAGGCATGAAAAGGTGAGCTCAAGCTCCAACAATGGTGAATATTCATGGCACCGAAATGGAGTTCTTGAAGATTTGAAAAGATAGAAGTGTAGAGCTAGCTCCAACTAGAAGAATGGTGGTCTTGAAATTGGATTTGGATCATGGAGCTAGAAGATACAAGCATTCAAGGATGGAGATGACATGTTTTTGCTGTAGCAAAAACTATTTCAAGAAGGGAGGATGGAGAAGGCTACGGTGGTGAGTGAAGGAAATAAGAGAATGAGGTGAGAGAGTACTCTTGTTTAGATATTTATGTAATAAAGTAGAATAGTACTTTACTTTATGTCTTCCTTTCTTTAATTGATTGGAAAATGGTGGTGACTCACCTTACAAAAACCGGCCCCCTTATATTACTTAGGGGTGTTTTAGTCTTTGTTGACCATTTAACTTATTATATAGACATATGTTATAAACTAGCTTATTTTAGTTACCATTCACAAAAACAAGGCATATACTTGTGAAATTTTTGATTTCCCATTGATATAGACTTCCAAATGTGATAATAAGTAGTACACATATTAATTAAAGAGTAATGATGGACATTTAGCCATTCAAAACTCATTTACAAGACAATTTTTCAAAAATGTGCTTTAAGACTCCTTAAAGCACATTTTGTGTTTTAACTTGTTTTTTCTTGTTTTTCTTTCTTTTTTTCATTGTCAGTAACATATAATTAAGGTATAGATATGACCTTTAGGTCTTATACAAATTTATCCCAAGCTTAGAGCACATTTTTGCCCATATTGGCTTTAAGGTATTTACTTGTGTTCTATTTGGTTTAATTGTCTACCAAGGTTTCCTAAGGACTTATTTAGCCTTATTAAATCATGATTGAATATTATAAATTCTTGGTAGGCTCTTTGGGTCCCAACCAAGTTCACTCCAAGCTTAGAGCATGTTTTTGCTCAAACTATGTCTTAGTGCTTTACTGTTTACTATGGTTTAATTTGTACACTGATGTTTCTAAGGCACTTTTTAGCCTTTAAATACCATGTTTTATCATTTAAACAATATATCAAGGTTTGGGGTATTTCAATCTACCCCCCTTAAAAGAACTTCGTCCTCGAAGTTCACACTTCCACGCATCATTCTAATTAGAACACGGGGATTACTTGTAAATAAAAAATTCCATAACCAAACATACTTTACATCACAACCTCGGACTTAACGGTCCGGGTACATATACACATCCATACATAACATAACATACTCACATGATAACCTCGGACTCAATGGTCCGGGTATCTTAACAACATTTCCACATACATAACAACCCTTAGACTCTTGGGTCTGGGTAACATAACAACATTTAGACCCATAGGTCTTGATAACATAACAGCCTTT
This sequence comes from Limonium bicolor, assembly GCA_023374045.1. Classification (NCBI taxonomy): domain Eukaryota; kingdom Viridiplantae; phylum Streptophyta; class Magnoliopsida; order Caryophyllales; family Plumbaginaceae; genus Limonium; species Limonium bicolor. The sequence goes on along the minus strand of CM041776.1, from coordinate 152,478,469 downwards.
AGACACGTAGGTTTATGTAACACCACAACATTTAGACTCATAGGTCTTGATAACATACACTTTTGGAACTCAACCACATTAGGACTCGAGGTCAAAATAATATTTATTACACATACCACACAACTTGTCATAGCATGTATAACAATCAAAAATATCTTTGATATACACTGTGATCCCGCAGAACCCGGTCGCGATGGACACCTTCCGTCCCCGTTCCTTTGGGATATCAAAAATTTCACTTAAATTTAAAATTTTTCCTTGTGAGGTTAAGTAAGAGAACTTTAATTATGTAAAGCATCTATCGACGTTTTATAAATACCAATTCAAAATCCTTTTGAAAATACATACAACTCCAAGTCCAACTTATGCTCTTTGCTTCTTTTTTAGTGTGGTTAGTTGTGACCACTTATAGGGAGCTTCAAGAATCATCCAACCCTGATGTGATCAGCACCAGTGTTGAACTATCCTTCCACCCCAATCTGTGTTCGGCTTCCCTTGATCTCATGATAACCAAGTTTCACCTCCCACTTCAATTTCAAGCATCAAGTAAATCACTTATTTCCAATTTTCTAACTTTTTTTTAATCATTCTAATTATGATCATAACATCTCCAAGGGATAGAACTTCGTCTATCAGTTATTTCCATTCACTTTAATCCTGTTACCTAGGGAATCTTATTCTCACTAGGTTCTATGTCGGTTTCATACCCTTTTACGAATCACTTTATTACATATATACATATACTTTATCAAAATACAACACACAGTTTCACATTTATACACTATCGGGGGTTTTGTTCCCCGGGAGTTTCTCTACTCCCCACACTTGTACTATCACACACAACTGTTAACAAATAAACACACTTATCACAATGGTATTCGCATCTTCTGTGCATAATTACCACAATTAAACCATGAATGAATGCGTATGTTTATGTAACACCACACCAATCATCAAAACAAATTATTTTGTGCTATGCACAATATAGGTCACATACACTACGTACACTTGTACGGTAATACACACTAAGTGGTTTTGCGCTCTACCCCCCTTAAAAGGGATTACGCCCACGTAATCAATCACTGAATCATTGATTTAAAACGTTCTGCCGTCGTGAAGTACTTTAACTTCCACGCATCTATCATACAATGCATTCTGATTAGAGGATCTTAACCATATTGGCGGTTTAGTTCCTAAACCAAGAATTCTCATTGGAGTTCGTTTAACTCATAACCGGTTTCGGTTCTGGCCTGTGATCTTCTAGGCATTAATAATTAGCCATTCACTCATGTTCACCATGCACATTCAACACTTGAATCACTGGCTCACTAGTTTCTGCTGTGAAACTCTGATAACTGTAGAGCTTAATTTGCCCCATTTGTTATTCTTACTGTATTGTACATCTCCAATTATCGTCTTTATCTTGGTAATAACAGTTTCTCAACCGACGCGTGGTATCTCTTACCGTGAGCGAATTCGGTGAGTTTCAAGACTTTCCATCCACTTCTCTAATAACTTACTGCGTAAACTGCTACGTATTTCACAATGATTGATTTGTTCCCTTCCGACTTACTGTCGGTTGAGATTGAGCTGCTACCTAATGTGTAGCGCTCTCTTGGTTATTTCCAACATTTGGGGTATATTTCATACCGATGTTTGGCAGTTAGTGCTACTGTAGTCACTTAATGTTAATCATGCCTCCACATTTGGTTTTGTACATGTATTCTTTCATTGGTGCGGCCTTGCATTTCCTATGCATCGGCCATTATAGCGTTATAAGTCTCTTTCTACTTCCACCAGCATTAACATTTCCCAAGTCCTAGCTATCGCACTCGATCATTACTGCACAAATGCAATACCAAAACACTCAGTCATACAGAGTGCAGAGGCGTAAACTCTTGGCAGTAAATCTCTTATGCGATTGCAATAGGAATTTACACTGTGTTTCACTGTGATTCTTATCTCATAGTTCTAGCTACCGGCTTACTGCCCGGTTCGTTTGGTATCACTTACTGTGCATCTCCACTGAGTTTAACTCGTAACTGGTCTTACCTGTCATATTATTATTCAACAACACTTATACAACGGTCGCTTACTGCGCACCGTGCTCTTACTTATTGTATAACACTAACTTATATGGTATTCACTGTCATATTAACTTCCACACATATCCTTACATCCTTCGTATTATGATTCGTCATTCCTTTGGATGACTACTGAATGCTCCTTGAGCGTAGCTCACTCGAGTTACAAGCTGCCATTATTCAGCCGGGTGCTTCACATGCTAAAACTAACTGTTTTCTCGCAATATCAACATGATCGACCCTTAACATATTTCTCGAACTTGGTTCACATTACTACCGCTTGCACGGTTTACAATATCGAGAGGTATCCCCACTCATAAAGCAGTGGTTCGTTCTCCGCTCTATTTACCTGTACAACCTAGACTTCCACAATTGACTCAAATTTACATAACACATTTGCTTGTGGCTTAGTAGCCCTACTGCCTCGAGCTCTGCTCATTGTAGGCTGTCCACACACATGTACTTCTCTGTACAACATTACATGGTTTGAATGTCATATTGGGCTCCATGACAAGGTTGTTGCATCAGGTTTCCTTTCATGGGATGCCCCTTAGGATTGTCAGTCTGTCTCCTGACAACTTATGTCTAAACTAGGTGTTAGTTTCAACCCTTGTGCTTCTGTCACGTTATCTCGTTCAACTATCGTTGATGCGAACACCCTTCAAGGATTGCTCCTGGGTGTTGCTAAGTTGTGCCATTACATCTGGTTCGCACTTATTGGTATACTCAGTTAGCCATGCCGTTTGCGTTCTTAACTGGTTTATTATCCTCTTCTACGAAGATCAACATTTCCTGGTAGTGTAGGTACTCATTCTAGGAGTTTCATCCCGTTCATTGCACATTAATGTGTCCACATTAGTCATCTGCCTTGTCATGTATAGGCTGGGTCACCATTCCAGCTATCATGTTTACCCCTCAGGATTCTTAAGACATATGCTATGTCTTTACATAACAGTCAGTGCACTTCGCACCTCCTGACTCTTAAACATTTCTTGAAATGAATTCACTATTTCCTTTAGTTTCATTAACTTAACTGAGTTCCTTTACTTCAACCATTCATGGTAATCCTTAGCTCTTGTTTGACTTATACTGTTGACAGTAGTACGGAGTCGACTACTTCCCGTGTTTCGGACTCTAGTCGTATACATATGTGGGGTACCATACTGATACATTGCTACTTACCCAACTAACCCATAAATAGGTCTGTCAGGCCCACAAGCTCCTCACGGAGTGTGGTCGTCCCACATTACAGTTGGTACACTCGTAGTGTCCGTCACACGCCTAGGTGAAGTATTCTGTTGTCAACTCCCCTTATATTGTCCTGTGACAATATGCACTCTGTGCTTCCCGAACTTAATCGAGGGAAAGTTTATCCACTGTTGTATCTTTGTCAAATGCCCATGGTTTTACTAGTTTGGTTTAGAAGAAGGTTAGAAAGAAGTGTTGGTTTGAAAGAAAATCTGGTTTTGAAAGAAAAGAGTTTGAATAAATCTAAGTTTGAAAGAAAATTTTCATGGTTTCACAACGTCTTCTAGCTTTAACCAAGTCTAGCTTCTTGCTGACTGGTGTACTTCCAATTACAGAGGTTAGGCTGTTAAGCCATTCCACAGTTATGATGATCTCACCTAACTTCATGGTACTTTACTAAGTACTTCGTATTTGTTAAACTTCCCGAACAGCCCTGTTATAGCAGCACTTGCTATAGCAAGTGCGCCATGCTAACTGGCTATCGGTTAAACACACACCGGTTGCGGTATCATTTTTACCCGCACTGTCATCAGTGGCCTTGTTGGCCCTCACTTGATCTTACTATCTTGATAATAACTCCTCTAGGTGACTTCTCACTGTCTTCACATGATAATCATTAACTGGGGTGTTCCCCATTCTTGGAGTCCCCTTTTACTTAGTATTGTATCCTTTCGTAGCCCACTCCACGCCCTTGTCGTGGTTACTGAGACTTGTCTCTTGTTTGGGCACTACGTTGTAGTTCCTTTGTCGGTTGGTATACCGTTGGTGTATCATTTAACAACTGTGGTCCCGTAGACACTCGTCTCGGGTTTCATTAATCCACTTCTTGCTTGTTGCACGGTTGGTGCGTTGCAAGCTGGTTGTTCTCGACTGCTCGGCATGTCGACCCAGGTTGCCGGAAATTCCGTTCTTCTATACACAGATTCTTCACTCTTCGCTATGAAATGCGGTTAACATTGTTTAGATGGGAACCGTCTCCGGGATTCCCAGTTTTCGGGATCTACCGTATGACAGGTTCTCCGTACCTTTAGAGGTATTTAATAACAGCCAGATCGGGTATCCCGAGTATGAGGGGACTTCCATCTCTCTGGCGTTGTTTCCCAAGTTATAAAACAGGGATTTGTGGAGGGCGGGAAGGATATTGTAGGTTTCCAGAACACGCTGGTAATTCCTAACTAGCGTATCTCTCACGCTATCACTCAACCCTTAACCCCAAGTACTAAAATCCTAACTCGGTACTTCCTAAGCTCGGTATTTCCAGTCATCAGAGCGATACTTCGCTCTGATACCACTTTTTGTAACACCCCATCCAACAACAACACACTTAACAACAATCTGCAGCGGAAAATATACTTCATCACATTACTTAACTCGTTGGTGTTACACGCCGTTAACCACCCACGTGGCTAACAAGGCTATTACATATACATTGTATCGGTCTGATGGACTAGATTCCCGAGCGACTACACATTACTATCCCTTTCCATTAACAACTAAACATACACATACCTTCCAACTGTACCGAGTATTTACAAGCTGATGCCGATAACAATTTCGGTCTTTGTAACGACCCCAAAACACCCCTAGGAGTTAGGGACATTACACGCCGCGTATCTATTACCAAATAACGCAAGGCTCTAACATACGAAACCCAAAACCGAAGCAAAGTACACTTTTATTAACTGAAAACAGATTACAAGGTCTATCTGACATTACATACAGAAGCCAAATTACATTACATCACAAAATCAAATTACAAAGGGCCTTAAGCCACAACCAAAAGTACAAAGCGAAGGACGAAGCAGAAAGCAGAGCAAGTCTTCAAAGGAAACTTAAACCTACAAATCAGACGGAGATAGGGGTGAGCAAAACTATTGCTCAGTAGGTGATAAACTTCATCAGCTGAGCACGCTCAAAACATAATCTGAACATACATTTACAAGTACATATACGGAAGCCCTTAGCCAGAGCCAAAATCAGAGTCAAAGCGGAAGTCTTACAAGAGACAGAAGTCTAAACAAAAGGGGCTAAGTAGTGGTCAAAACATACACTTAATAGGAGAAGGTAAACTGAAGCTAAAAGCTTGACGAAATTAGAAGCTTAGCAAACTCAAAAGCTTAAACATATTCAGAAGCTTAGCTAAATCAGAACTTAGCAAAATCCAGAACTTAGCAGAAGACGGTAAGCACACAACAGACCATCTCAAAACAAATACAGACGGAGCAGACGGGGTAGAGCCCTTACAAATCAGAAATCCACATCAAACAGAAAGCACACAGCAGTCTGCCAGTGTTTGAAAATAGACAGAGCAGATGGAAGCAGAGCAAAACAAATAGAGGCACTCAAAGGACAGAAAGCACACAGCAGTCTGTCAACTACAAAAGTAGAGAGGACAAACAGAAGCCGAACAGAATACAAACAGAAGTGGGACACTAGAAACAAGCTAACACAACAAAAGGACTCACATAATGTCCTATGGATCCGAAGATCCCACAACAGAAGCCGTAGAGACAGCTAACAGACCCGTCGGTCAAATAACGTCCTAAGGGAGACCCTAAGGAGTGTAATCAGAAGGAATTCATGCGCAGCATGCTACGGGACAGCCCGACCCGACTATCCAAGGCTCAGAAGCAAAGTAACTAGGTCCCAAAACCAAAAGCTCACAAAACAGATCTTAAGCTTTATACAGAACAAGACCGAAATCCTTGTCAGAACAGAGCAGAAAGCAGAAGCTTAACGAAATCAGAGCAGAAGCTTACTAACGGGAAGCCTTAGCAAAACAGGAGTCGTAACCCGACTAGTAAATACGAAAGCAAAACTGAAGTCAGAGGTTGAATCACATTTTCAGAGCATACCAGAGGTCAGAGGCTTATCGGAGACCTTAAAATCAGGAAACATATGAACACCTGCTAAAACACATGAAAACAGATAGTACTCGAAAAGAGGAATCCCACGCCGCAAACGGCACTGAAAACGGAGCTCAGACGAAGAAGTTATGGTCAAAACAGAGAGTAGTCCGAACTTGTGTCCGGACGTCGAAGTTCGGACGCAAGTCGAACTCAAATCCGCAGAAAATTTCAAGGTGTCCGAACATCCAAGTTCGGGCGGACGTTCGGACGTCCTTCGAAAAACAACTCGTGGGAAGTCCGAACATGTGTCCGAGCTTCAAAGTTCGGACACATGTCGAAGAGAAAATCAGAGGGCGCAAAACGGGGTGTGTCCGAACTTACAAGTTCGGACGGAAGTTCGGACACAGTGAAACTCTCAGAAAATCCAGACGCAACAGAGCGTGTCCGAACTTCCAAGTTCGGACGGAAGTTCGGACGCGCCGAAAAGCTCAATTTCCAGAACGAAATCAGATGCGAACAGAGTCCTCAAAACAATGTCAAAAATGCAGTACGAAACCAAAGTCTTTAAACCATAACCATGGCAGTTTTAGAAGGTCAAATCCAAGACAAATAAGACAGAGATCGGTCGCCAAACGTAGGGCAATTAAACAATCCGAACTCTTAAATCAGAAGCACTCAGAGTTCACAAAACAGAAGGGAACCATAGAGGTAGATTCACCATTGTCAAAGCAATACTTACATAACAAAATATGCGAATCAAAACACTACCCACGGGGTTTTAACGCATTAGAAACGCAAATCAGAAATCACCCAAATCACCATAAATCAGAGAGTCAAATAAACATATACGGAATCATTGCTCGAAACCCCCATGGGCGAACGCACACAACCGAATCCATCTACCACCTACCTCACATCCGTAGCTAAGCCATCTCTGCGGACTCTACGAATTGCCTTTGTAACGACCCCAAAACCACCTTGGTTGAGAGACCGTTACACGCCGCGCGCTTATTACCTAAGACACGCAAGGCTACACTATCGAGACCCCAAAATAGAACTAATGCTCATATATTACCAGATAAACGATTACAAAATGTCTTTACAATACACAGGCGGAAGCCAAACTGAATTACAAAGCATAATCTAAATACAACTAGGCCCTAAGGCCAAACAAACTAAATACAAAACTCAAATGCCAAAACGAAAAGTAAGAGCTGAATCTCCAAGCACGAACTAAAACCTGCAAATCAGACGGAGATAGGGGTGAGCAAAACTATTGCTCAGCAGGTGATAAACTTCATCAGCTGAGCATGCTCAAAACATAATCTGAACATACATACTTATACATATACAGAAGCGCTTAGCCAGAGCGAAACCAAAGTCAAAGCAGAAGACTTTCAAATAGGCAGAAGTCTAAAACAGAAGAGGCTAAGCAGTGGTCAAAACATACACTTAATAGCAGAAGGTAAACTGAAGCTGAAAGCTTGACGAAATCAGAAGCTTAAGAACCTCAGAAGCTTAAACACAATCAGAAGCTTAGCAAAATCAGAAGCTTAGCAAAATCAGAAGCATAGCAAAATCCGGAACTTATCAGAAGGCGGTAAGCACACAGCAGACCATCTCAAATCAAATACAGATAGAGAGCAGACGAAGCAGAGCGTTTATAAAGCAGAAATACCCAGCAGACAGAAAGCACACAGCAGTCCGTCGACGTTTGAAAACAGACAGAGCAGACAAACAGATCACTTAGTAAACCAGAGGCTTTCAGAAGACAGAAAGCACATAGCAGTCTGTCAGAAATCAGAAACAGTTAGAGCTAACAGAAAACAGAACTCTTAACAATCAGAAGTGGGACACTAGCACCAAGCATAACACTTAGAAAGGGTCGAAGACCCATGGATCTAACAGATCCCTCGACAACGCAGAAATGACCCGAAGGCCAAAGGGTTCGTCAACCCCACAGAACAGATTGGGCATGACCCACACGCAGAATGACGTCTACATGGTATACCACGGAATAGCTCGACCCAGCCATTCACGGCTCAGAAGCAGAGTAACTAGGTCCCAAAACGGAAGCTTAACAAACAGAAGCTTTCAGCAGAACGGGACAAAAGTCCTTGTCAGAACAGAGCAGAAAGCAGAAGCTTTTAACAGAACAGAACAGAGGGCCAAAGCGCATCAAACGGATCATAATCCTTTACCAAAACAAAAGTCATACACTGACTAGCAAACACGAAAACCAACCAGAAGCATAGAAGCTCAAACACTCTTCCAGAGCAAATCAGAGTTCAAAGGCTTATCAGAGACCTTAAAATCAGGAAACACTTAAACACATGCTAAAACACCTGAAAACAGATAGTACTCGGAAAGAGGAAACCAACGCCAAAAACGACACTCAAAACGGAGCTCAGACGAAGAAGTTATGGTCAAAACAGTGAGCAGTCCGAACTTGTGTCCGGACGTCGAAGTTCGGACGCAAGTCGAACTCAAATCCGCAGAAAATTTCAAGGTGTCCGAACATCCAAGTTCGGACGGATGTTCGGACGTCTTCGGAAAACAACTCGAGGGAAGTCCGAACATGTGTCCGAGCTTCAAAGTTCGGACACATGTCGAAGAGAAAAACAGAGGCGCAAAACGGGGTGTGTCCGAACTTCCAAGTTCGGACGGAAGTTCGGACACAGTGAAACTCTCAGAAAATCCAGATGCAACAGAGCGTGTCCGAACTTCCAAGTTCGGACGGAAGTTCGGACGCGCCAAAAAGTTCAATTTCCAGAACGAAATCAGATGCGAACAGAGTCTCAAAACAATGTCAAAAATGCAGCGCGAAACCAAAGTCTTTAAACCATAACCATGGCAGTTTTAGAAGGTCAAAACCAAAACAAATCAGACAGAGATCGATCACCAAACATAGGGCGATTAAACAATCCGAACTCTCAAATCAGAAGCACTCAAAGTTCACAAAAAGACGGGAACCATAGAGGTAGATTCACCATTGTCAAAGTATACTTACATAACAAAATACGCAAAAAAAACCAATCCCACGGGGTTGTAACGCATCAAAAGCACATCAAAATCAACCAAGAAACATCACCAATCAGAGAGTCAAAGAATTCAAATACAGAACCGAAACAGAACCCCCGTGGGTGAACATACACAACCGAATCCATCTACCACCTACCTCACATCCGACGCAAAGCTATCTCTGCGGACTCTACGAACTGCCTTCTCGAATCTCCATTCGAACGACCATCCCTCGAATCAAACCATTCCCAAAATACAAAATCGAAATTAGAAAAGAGAGAAGGGAGACTCAACGAAGAAGAGAATCAGATCTACAACCCAAACCTGACTGACGACTGACAGACGAACACAATTCCATCTACAGACCTCCAGCGATTATCAATCAAAAGGAATTGAAGAAGAAGATGAGCAAAGGGAGGAGAAGTGGAGAGCGATGAGAACGTCGAGAGAACCGTCAATGAGAGAGATGAAGGAGAGGGACTAATTAAACGTGAATTAGAATAAGAGAGAATGAGGAAATAAAATAGTTTAGGAAATCTCTCTCTTAAGAAATAATAAATAACCAAAAAGGAAGAAGACCAATATAACCCTCTTTCCTCAAGCTAACATATGACATTAGGAGAATGTCATAGACAATCTAATATAAGATTACAAAATAGCACAACTCCCTTTGCGAATCAGAAAGGAAATAAAAAAAAATCTGGGGTATAACAATATACCCCCCTTAAAAAGAATTTCGTCCTCGAAATTCGACGAAAGCAGAATGTGAACAAAAGCACTGCTAGTGCCAGAATACTCCAAAACTCACAAGGAACTAACATTTAGAATAGAACCCACTGTTTGATTGATTGACAGAAGCACGGATAGAAAATTACTAACATATAGCCCTAAGGCACAGAAGGGAACACTCACAAAGCTAACACTTAGAATACACTGGCTGATTCACTGACAGAGGAAACAAAGCAGATGATCATTGACGCTTAGCACGAGGCACAGAGAGAACACATACTCATCTCATAAGCTTGCACCTCACAAATCTAGCACTCAGAACTTATTAGCTGACTCACTGACATAAGAGGTGAAACAGAAGATTACTAACACTCAACCTAAATGCACAAGAACTCTTAGAGGTGTCCTTACCTAAAGGACCAACATACTCGCGAACTCCCACCATAACACAACACAGAACATACAACACAAGCACGTAACACAAGCTCACAACTGAAGCACACAACTCTGTCAAACAAGAACTCACATTCGGTCATCCTTTCCCAAAGGACCAGACTCCCTCCGACTCACTTTCAGAACTCACAAGCACATGCAAACAGACACTACGCTTCCGCTGCGCTACTCTAATAGCGGACAACCACAGAGCAGGCACACATTATAGACACCATATAGCAATCACAATCACGCAGCAGTTAGCACATAGCAGATAACAGGCAAAGACACGGAAGCGTAGACAGGCAAACACCCACAAATCCCAACGAAAACCAAACCGAGCTCTGATACCACTAAATGTAACGACCCCAAAACCACCCTGGTTGAGAGACCGTTACACGCCGCGCGCTTATTACCTAAGACACGCAAGGCTACACTATCGAGACCCCAAAATAGAACTAATGCTCATATATTACCAGATAAACGATTACAAAATGTCTTTACAATACACAGGCGGAAGCCAAACTGAATTACAAAGCATAATCTAAATACAACTGGGCCCTAAGGCCAAACAAACTAAATACAAAACTCAAATGCCAAAACGAAAAGTAAGAGCTGAATCTCCAAGCACGAACTAAAACCTGCAAATCAGACGGAGATAGGGGTGAGCAAAACTATTGCTCAGCAGGTGATAAACTTCATCAGCTGAGCATGCTCAAAACATAATCTGAACATACATACTTATACATATACAGAAGCGCTTAGCCAGAGCGAAACCAAAGTCAAAGCAGAAGACTTTCAAATAGGCAGAAGTCTAAAACAGAAGAGGCTAAGCAGTGGTCAAAACATACACTTAATAGCAGAAGGTAAACTGAAGCTGAAAGCTTGACGAAATCAGAAGCTTAAGAACCTCAGAAGCTTAAACACAATCAGAAGCTTAGCAAAATCAGAAGCTTAGCAAAATCAGAAGCATAGCAAAATCCGGAACTTATAGAAGGCGGTAAGCACACAGCAGACCATCTCAAATCAAATACAGATAGAGAGCAGACGAAGCAGAGCGCTTATAAAGCAGAAATACCCAGCAGACAGAAAGCACACAGCAGTCCGTCGACGTTTGAAAACAGACAGAGCAGACAGAAACAGATCACTTAGTAAACCAGAGGCTTTCAGAAGACAGAAAGCACATAGCAGTCTGTCAGAAATCAGAAACAGTTAGAGCTAACAGAAAACAGAACTCTTAACAATCAGAAGTGGGACACTAGCACCAAGCATAACACTTAGAAAGGGTCGAAGACCCATGGATCTAACAGATCCCTCGACAACGCAGAAATGACCCGAAGGCCAAAGGGTTCGTCAACCCCACAGAACAGATTGGGCATGACCCACACGCAGAATGACGTCTACATGGTATACCACGGAATAGCTCGACCCAGCCATTCACGGCTCAGAAGCAGAGTAACTAGGTCCCAAAACGGAAGCTTAACAAACAGAAGCTTTCAGCAGAACGGGACAAAAGTCCTTGTCAGAACAGAGCAGAAAGCAGAAGCTTTTAACAGAACAGAACAGAGGGCCAAAGCGCATCAAACGGATCATAATCCTTTACCAAAACAAAAGTCATACACTGACTAGCAAACACGAAAACCAACCAGAAGCATAGAAGCTCAAACACTCTTCCAGAGCAAATCAGAGTTCAAAGGCTTATCAGAGACCTTAAAATCAGGAAACACTTAAACACATGCTAAAACACCTAAAAACAGATAGTACTCGGAAAGAGGAAACCAACGCCACAAACGGCACTCAAAACGGAGCTCAGACGAAGAAGTTATGGTCAAAACAGTGAGCAGTCCGAACTTGTGTCCGGACGTCGAAGTTCGGACGCAAGTCGAACTCAAATCCGCAGAAAATTTCAAGGTGTCCGAACATCCAAGTTCGGACGGATGTTCGGACGTCTTCGGAAAACAACTAGAGGGAAGTCCGAACATGTGTCCGAGCTTCAAAGTTCGGACACATGTCGAAGAGAAAAACAGAGGCGCAAAACGGGGTGTGTCCGAACTTCCAAGTTCGGACGGAAGTTCGGACACAGTGAAACTCTCAGAAAATCCAGATGCAACAGAGCGTGTCCGAACTTCCAAGTTCGGACGGAAGTTCGGACGCGCCAAAAGTTCAATTTCCAGAACGAAATCAGATGCGAACAGAGTCTCAAAAACAATGTCAAAAATGCAGCGCGAAACCAAAGTCTTTAAACCATAACCATGGCAGTTTTAGAAGGTCAAAACCAAAACAAATCAGACAGAGATCGATCACCAAACATAGGGCGATTAAACAATCCGACTCTCAAATCAGAAGCACTCAAAGTTCACAAAAAGACGGGAACCATAGAGGTAGATTCACCATTGTCAAAGTATACTTACATAACAAAATACGCAAAACAAAACCAATCCCACGGGGTTGTAACGCATCAAAAGCACATCAAAATCAACCAAGAAACATCACCAATCAGAGAGTCAAAGAATTCAAATACAGAACCGAAACAGAACCCCCGTGGGTGAACATACACAACCGAATCCATCTACCACCTACCTCACATCCGACGCAAAGCTATCTCTGCGGACTCTACGAACTGCCTTCTCGAATCTCCATTCGAACGACCATCCCTCGAATCAAACCATTCCCAAAATACAAATCGAAATTAGAAAAGAGAGAAGGGAGACTCAACGAAGAAGAGAATCAGATCTACAACCCAAACCTGACTGACGACTGACAGACGAACACAATTCCATCTACAGACCTCCAGCGATTATCAATCAAAAGGAATTGAAGAAGAAGATGAGCAAAGGGAGGAGAAGTGGAGAGCGATGAGAACGTCGAGAGAACCGTCAATGAGAGAGATGAAGGAGAGGGACTAATTAAACGTGAATTAGAATAAGAGAGAATGAGGAAATAAAATAGTTTAGGAAATCTCTCTCTTAAGAAATATAAATAACCAAAAAGGAAGAAGACCAATATAACCCTCTTTCCTCAAGCTAACATATGACATTAGGAGAATGTCATAGACAATCTAATATAAGATTACAAAATAGCACAACTCCCTTTGCGAATCAGAAAGGAAATAAAAAAAATCTGGGGTATAACAATATACCCCCCTTAAAAAGAATTTCGTCCTCGAAATTCGACGAAAGCAGAATGTGAACAAAAGCACTGCTAGTGCCAGAATACTCCAAAACTCACAAGGAACTAACATTTAGAATAGAACCCACTGTTTGATTGATTGACAGAAGCACGGATAGAAAATTACTACATATAGCCCTAAGGCACAGAAGGGAACACTCACAAAGCTAACACTTAGAATACACTGGCTGATTCACTGACAGAGGAAACAAAGCAGATGATCATTGACGCTTAGCACGAGGCACAGAGAGAACACATACTCATCTCATAAGCTTGCACCTCACAAATCTAGCACTCAGAACTTATTAGCTGACTCACTGACATAAGAGTGAAACAGAAGATTACTAACACTCAACCTAAATGCACAAGAACTCTTAGAGGTGTCCTTACCTAAAGGACCAACATACTCGCGAACTCCCACCATAACACAACACAGAACATACAACACAAGCACGTAACACAAGCTCACAACTGAAGCACACAACTCTGTCAAACAAGAACTCACATTCGGTCATCCTTTCCCAAAGGACCAGACTCCCTCCGACTCACTTTCAGAACTCACAAGCACATGCAAACAACACTACGACACTACGCTTCCGCTGCGCTACTCTAATAGCGGACAACCACAGAGCAGGCACACATTATAGACACCATATAGCAATCACAATCACGCAGCAGTTAGCACATAGCAGATAACAGGCAAAGACACGGAAGCGTAGACAGGCAAACACCCACAAATCCCAACGAAAACCAAACCGAGCTCTGATACCACTAAATGTAACGACCCCAAAACCACCCTGGTTGAGAGACCGTTACACGCCGCGCGCTTATTACCTAAGACACGCAAGGCTACACTATCGAGACCCCAAAATAGAACTAATGCTCATATATTACCAGATAAACGATTACAAAATGTCTTTACAATACACAGGCGGAAGCCAAACTGAATTACAAAGCATAATCTAAATACAACTGGGCCCTAAGGCCAAACAAACTAAATACAAAACTCAAATGCCAAAACGAAAAGTAAGAGCTGAATCTCCAAGCACGAACTAAAACCTGCAAATCAGACGGAGATAGGGGTGAGCAAAACTATTGCTCAGCAGGTGATAAACTTCATCAGCTGAGCATGCTCAAAACATAATCTGAACATACATACTTATACATATACAGAAGCGCTTAGCCAGAGCGAAACCAAAGTCAAAGCAGAAGACTTTCAAATAGGCAGAAGTCTAAAACAGAAGAGGCTAAGCAGTGGTCAAAACATACACTTAATAGCAGAAGGTAAACTGAAGCTGAAAGCTTGACGAAATCAGAAGCTTAAGAACCTCAGAAGCTTAAACACAATCAGAAGCTTAGCAAAATCAGAAGCTTAGCAAAATCAGAAGCATAGCAAAATCCGGAACTTATCAGAAGGCGGTAAGCACACAGCAGACCATCTCAAATCAAATACAGATAGAGAGCAGACGAAGCAGAGCGCTTATAAAGCAGAAATACCCAGCAGACAGAAAGCACACAGCAGTCCG
This sequence comes from Limonium bicolor, assembly GCA_023374045.1. Taxonomy (NCBI): domain Eukaryota; kingdom Viridiplantae; phylum Streptophyta; class Magnoliopsida; order Caryophyllales; family Plumbaginaceae; genus Limonium; species Limonium bicolor. Next base: position 152,463,412 of record CM041776.1, on the reverse strand, counting down.
TCGACGTTTGAAAACAGACAGAGCAGACAGAAACAGATCACTTAGTAAACCAGAGGCTTTCAGAAGACAGAAAGCACATAGCAGTCTGTCAGAAATCAGAAACAGTTAGAGCTAACAGAAAACAGAACTCTTAACAATCAGAAGTGGGACACTAGCACCAAGCATAACACTTAGAAAGGGTCGAAGACCCATGGATCTAACAGATCCCTCGACAACGCAGAAATGACCCGAAGGCCAAAGGGTTCGTCAACCCCACAGAACAGATTGGGCATGACCCACACGCAGAATGACGTCTACATGGTATACCACGGAATAGCTCGACCCAGCCATTCACGGCTCAGAAGCAGAGTAACTAGGTCCCAAAACGGAAGCTTAACAAACAGAAGCTTTCAGCAGAACGGGACAAAAGTCCTTGTCAGAACAGAGCAGAAAGCAGAAGCTTTTAACAGAACAGAATAGAGGGCCAAAGCGCATCAAACGGATCATAATCCTTTACCAAAACAAAAGTCATACACTGACTAGCAAACACGAAAACCAACCAGAAGCATAGAAGCTCAAACACTCTTCCAGAGCAAATCAGAGTTCAAAGGCTTATCAGAGACCTTAAAATCAGGAAACACTTAAACATGCTAAAACACCTGAAAACAGATAGTACTCGTAAAGAGGAAACCAACGCCAAAAACGACATTCAAAACGGAGCTCAGACGAAGAAGTTATGGTCAAAACAGTGAGCAGTCCGAACTTGTGTCCGGACGTCGAAGTTCGGACGCAAGTCGAACTCAAATCCGCAGAAAATTTCAAGGTGTCCGAACATCCAAGTTCGGACGGATGTTCGGACGTCTTCGGAAAACAACTAGAGGGAAGTCCGAACATGTGTCCGAGCTTCAAAGTTCGGACACATGTCGAAGAGAAAAACAGAGGCGCAAAACGGGGTGTCCGAACTTCCAAGTTCGGACGGAAGTTCGGACACAGTGAAACTCTCAGAAAATCCAGATGCAACAGAGCGTGTCCGAACTTCCAAGTTCGGACGGAAGTTCGGACGCGCCAAAAAGTTCAATTTCCAGAACGAAATCAGATGCGAACAGAGTCTCAAAACAATGTCAAAAATGCAGCGCGAAACCAAAGTCTTTAAACCATAACCATGGCAGTTTTAGAAGGTCAAAACCAAAACAAATCAGACAGAGATCGATCACCAAACATAGGGCGATTAAACAATCCGAACTCTCAAATCAGAAGCACTCAAAGTTCACAAAAAGACGGGAACCATAGAGGTAGATTCACCATTGTCAAAGTATACTTACATAACAAAATACGCAAAACAAAACCAATCCCACGGGGTTGTAACGCATCAAAAGCACATCAAAATCAACCAAGAAACATCACCAATCAGAGAGTCAAAGAATTCAAATACAGAACCGAAACAGAACCCCCGTGGGTGAACATACACAACCGAATCCATCTACCACCTACCTCACATCCGACGCAAAGCTATCTCTGCGGACTCTACGAACTGCCTTCTCGAATCTCCATTCGAACGACCATCCCTCGAATCAAACCATTCCCAAAATACAAAATCGAAATTAGAAAAGAGAGGGGACTCAACGAAGAAGAGAATCAGATCTACAACCCAAACCTGACTGACGACTGACAGACGAACACAATTCCATCTACAGACCTCCAGCGATTATCAATCAAAAGGAATTGAAGAAGAAGATAGCAAAGGGAGGAGAAGTGGAGAGCGATGAGAACGTCGAGAGAACCGTCAATGAGAGAGATGAAGGAGAGGGACTAATTAAACGTGAATTAGAATAAGAGAGAATGAGGAAATAAAATAGTTTAGGAAATCTCTCTCTTAAGAAATAATAAATAACCAAAAAGGAAGAAGACCAATATAACCCTCTTTCCTCAAGCTAACATATGACATTAGGAGAATGTCATAGACAATCTAATATAAGATTACAAAATAGCACAACTCCCTTTGCGAATCAGAAAGGAAATAAAAAAAATCTGGGGTATAACAATATACCCCCCTTAAAAAGAATTTCGTCCTCGAAATTCGACGAAAGCAGAATGTGAACAAACGCACTGCTAGTGCCAGAATACTCCAAAACTCACAAGGAACTAACATTTAGAATAGAACCCACTGTTTGATTGATTGACAGAAGCACGGATAGAAAATTACTAACATATAGCCCTAAGGCACAGAAGGGAACACTCACAAAGCTAACACTTAGAATACACTGGCTGATTCACTGACAGAGGAAACAAAGCAGATGATCATTGACGCTTAGCACGAGGCACAGAGAGAACACATACTCATCTCATAAGCTTGCACCTCACAAATCTAGCACTCAGAACTTATTAGCTGACTCACTGACATAAGAGGTGAAACAGAAGATTACTAACACTCAACCTAAATGCACAAGAACTCTTAGAGGTGTCCTTACCTAAAGGACCAACATACTCGCGAACTCCCACCATAACACAACACAGAACATACAACACAAGCACGTAACACAAGCTCACAACTGAAGCACACAACTCTGTCAAACAAGAACTCACATTCGGTCATCCTTTCCCAAAGGACCAGACTCCCTCCGACTCACTTTCAGAACTCACAAGCACATGCAAACAGACACTACGCTTCCGCTGCGCTACTCTAATAGCGGACAACCACAGAGCAGGCACACATTATAGACACCATATAGCAATCACAATCACGCAGCAGTTAGCACATAGCAGATAACAGGCAAAGACACGGAAGCGTAGACAGGCAAACACCCACAAATCCCAACGAAAACCAAACCGAGCTCTGATACCACTAAATGTAACGACCCCAAAACCACCCTGGTTGAGAGACCGTTACACGCCGCGCGCTTATTACCTAAGACACGCAAGGCTACACTATCGAGACCCCAAAATAGAACTAATGCTCATATATTACCAGATAAACGATTACAAAATGTCTTTACAATACACAGGCGGAAGCCAAACTGAATTACAAAGCATAATCTAAATACAACTGGGCCCTAAGGCCAAACAAACTAAATACAAAACTCAAATGCCAAAACGAAAAGTAAGAGCTGAATCTCCAAGCACGAACTAAAACCTGCAAATCAGACGGAGATAGGGGTGAGCAAAACTATTGCTCAGCAGGTGATAAACTTCATCAGCTGAGCATGCTCAAAACATAATCTGAACATACATACTTATACATATACAGAAGCGCTTAGCCAGAGCGAAACCAAAGTCAAAGCAGAAGACTTTCAAATAGGCAGAAGTCTAAAACAGAAGAGGCTAAGCAGTGGTCAAAACATACACTTAATAATAGCAGAAGGTAAACTGAAGCTGAAAGCTTGACGAAATCAGAAGCTTAAGAACCTCAGAAGCTTAAACACAATCAGAAGCTTAGCAAAATCAGAAGCTTAGCAAAATCAGAAGCATAGCAAAATCCGGAACTTATTAGAAGGCGGTAAGCACACAGCAGACCATCTCAAATCAAATACAGATAGAGAGCAGACGAAGCAGAGCGCTTATAAAGCAGAAATACCCAGCAGACAGAAAGCACACAGCAGTCCGTCGACGTTTGAAAACAGACAGAGCAGACAGAAACAGATCACTTAGTAAACCAGAGGCTTTCAGATGACAGAAAGCACATAGCAGTCTGTCAGAAATCAGAAACAGTTAGAGCTAACAGAAAACAAACTCTTAACAATCAGAAGTGGGACACTAGCACCAAGCATAACACTTAGAAAGGGTCGAAGACCCATGGATCTAACAGATCCCTCGACAACGCAGAAATGACCCGAAGGCCAAAGGGTTCGTCAACCCCACAGAACAGATTGGGCATGACCCACACGCAGAATGACGTCTACATGGTATACCACGGAATAGCTCGACCCAGCCATTCACGGCTCAGAAGCAGAGTAACTAGGTCCCAAAACGGAAGCTTAACAAACAGAAGCTTTCAGCAGAACGGGACAAAAGTCCTTGTCAGAACAGAGCAGAAAGCAGAAGCTTTTAACAGAACAGAACAGAGGGCCAAAGCGCATCAAACGGATCATAATCCTTTACCAAAACAAAAGTCATACACTGACTAGCAAACACGAAAACCAACCAGAAGCATAGAAGCTCAAACACTCTTCCAGAGCAAATCAGAGTTCAAAGGCTTATCGGAGACCTTAAAATAGGAAACATATGAACACTGCTAAACACATGAAAAGAGATAGTACTCGAAAAGAGGAACCCACGCACAAACGGCACTCAAACGGAGCTCAGACGAAGAAGTTATGGTCAAAACAGAGAGCAGTCCGAACTTGTGTCCGGACGTCGAAGTTCGGACGCAAGTCGAACTCAAATCCGCAGAAAATTTCAAGGTGTCCGAACATCCAAGTTCGGACGGATGTTCGGACGTCTTCGGAAAACAACTCGAGGGAAGTCCGAACATGTGTCCGAGCTTCAAAGTTCGGACACATGTCGAAGAGAAAAACAGAGGCGCAAAACGGGGTGTGTCCGAACTTCCAAGTTCGGACGGAAGTTCGGACACAGTGAAACTCTCAGAAAATCCAGATGCAACAGAGCGTGTCCGAACTTCCAAGTTCAGACGGAAGTTCGGACGCGCCAAAAAGTTCAATTTCCAGAACGAAATCAGATGCGAACAGAGTCTCAAAACAATGTCAAAAATGCAGCGCGAAACCAAAGTCTTTAAACCATAACCATGGCAGTTTTAGAAGGTCAAAACCAAAACAAATCAGACAGAGATCGATCACCAAACATAGGGCGATTAAACAATCCGAACTCTCAAATCAGAAGCACTCAAAGTTCACAAAAAGACGGGAACCATAGAGGTAGATTCACCATTGTCAAAGTATACTTACATAACAAAATACGCAAAACAAAACCAATCCCACGGGGTTGTAACGCATCAAAAGCACATCAAAATCAACCAAGAAACATCACCAATCAGAGAGTCAAAGAATTCAAATACAGAACCGAAACAGAACCCCGTGGGTGAACATACACAACCGAATCCATCTACCACCTACCTCACATCGACGCAAAGCTATCTCTGCGGACTCTACGAACTGCCTTCTCGAATCTCCATTCGAACGACCATCCCTCGAATCAAACCATTCCCAAAATACAAAATCGAAATTAGAAAAGAGAGAAGGGAGACTCAACGAAGAAGAGAATCAGATCTACAACCCAAACCTGACTGACGACTGACAGACGAACACAATTCCATCTACAGACCTCCAGCGATTATCAATCAAAAGGAATTGAAGAAGAAGATGAGCAAAGGGAGGAGAAGTGGAGAGCGATGAGAACGTCGAGAGAACCGTCAATGAGAGAGATGAAGGAGAGGGACTAATTAAACGTGAAATAGAATAAGAGAGAATGAGGAAATAAAATAGTTTAGGAAATCTCTCTCTTAAGAAATAATAAATAACCAAAAAGGAAGAAGACCAATATAACCCTCTTTCCTCAAGCTAACATATGACATTAGGAGAATGCCATAGACAATCTAATATAAGATTACAAAATAGCACAACTCCCTTTGCGAATCAGAAAGGAAATAAAAAAAAATCTGGGGTATAACAGCCTTCCCGAATCTCCAATCGAACGACAATCCCTCGAGTTGAACCGCTCCCAAATACAAAAGCAAAATCAGAAAAGAGGAAAGGGAAAAACTCAACGGAGGAGAGAACCAAACTCACAACCCAACCTGATTGACGACTGACAGACGAACAGAATTCCATCAGCAAATCTCCAACAGTTAATAATTGAGAGAAAGTTAAAGAAGAGAATGAGCAAAGGGAGGAGAACTTGAACGCGTAGAGAATGTCGAGAGAACCGTCAATGAGAGAGTGGAGAACTTATTTGATCGTGAATTAGAATAAGAGAGAAGGAGGAAATAAAATAGTTTTAATAAATCCCTCTCTTAAGGAATTAGTAAATAACAACAAGGAAGAAGACAATTGTAACCCTCCTTCCTCAAGCTAACATACTAACCATTAGAAGAATGTCATAGACTTTCTAATATAAGATTACAAAATAACACAAACTCCCTTTGCGAATCAGAAAGAAGTAAAATAATAAAAAAAATCTGGGGCATAACAACATACCCCCCTTAAAAAGAATTTCGTCCTCGAAATTCGACGAAACCCGGAATATGAAAAAAATGCACTTCCAGTGCCAGAATACTCCAAAACTCACAAGGAACTAACACTCAAAACAGAACCCACTGCTTGATTGATTGACAGAAGCCTGAACATAAATTACTAACATAAAGCTCTGAGGCATAGAAGGGATCACTCACAAAGCTAACACTCAGAACACACTGGCTTATTCGCTGACAGAGGAAACAAAGCAGATGATCACTGAAGGCTCAGCACAAGGCACAAAAAGAACACTCACTCATTTCAGAAGCTCTATCCTCAAAGAGCTAACACTCAAGTTTACTGGTTGACTTACTGACAGAAGAGGCGGAACAGAAGGTCACTAACTCTCAGCCCAAAAGCACATGAACTCTCAAAAGTCGTCCTTACCCAAGGACCAAACACACTTGCAAGCTCACACCGGAAGGCAACATAGGACATACAAGCCAAGCACATAAACCAAGCTCACAACTGAAGCACACATCATTGGCAACTAGAACTCACATTCGGTCATCCTCTCCCAAAGGACCCGACTCCCTCAGACCCAGACTCAGGCTCAAACACAGCAAATACACAGACAGACACTACGCTTCCACTGCGCTACTCTGATAGTGGACAACCACAGAGCAGACGCACTCAACAGACTCCAGGCAGCAATCAAATCAAGTAGCAGATAGTAGACAATTCACGCAGCAGATAACACATAGCACATCACAAGCAATGACACGGAAGCGTAGACATGCAGACACCCAACAAATCCCAACGAAAGCCAAACCTGGCTCTGATACCACTAAATGTAACAACCCCAAAACCACCCTAGGAGTTAGGGACGTTACACGCCGCGTATCTATTACCTAATAACGCAAGGCTCTAACATACGAAACCCAAAACCGAAGCAAAGTACACTTTTATAAACTGAAAACAGATTACAAGGTCTATCTGACATTACATACAGAAGCCAAATTACATTACATCACAAAATCAATTTACAAAGGGCCTTAAGCCACAACCACAAGTACAAAGCGAAGGACGAAGCAGAAAGCAGAGCAAGTCTTCAAAGGAAACTTAAACCTGCAAATCAGACAGAGATAGGGGTGAGCAAAACTATTGCTCAGCAGGTGATAAACTTCATCAGCTGAGCACGCTCAAAACATAATCTGAACATACATTTACCAGTACATATACGGAAGCGCTTAGCCAGAACCAATATCAGAGTCAAAGCGGAAGTCTTACAAGAGACAGAAGTCTAAACAGAAGGGGCTAAGCAGTGGTCAAAACATACACTTAATAGCAGAAGGTAAACTGAAGCTAAAAGCTTGACGAAATCAGAGGCTTAGCAAACTCAAAAGCTTAAACATAATCAGAAGCTTAGCTAAATCAGAACTTAGCAAAATCCAGAACTTAGCAGAAGATGGTAAGCACACAGCAGACCATCTCAAAACAAATACAGACGGAGCAGACGGGGCAGAGCCCTTACAAATCAGAAATCCACATCAAACAGAAAGCACACAGCAGTCTGCCAGTGCTTGAAAACAGACAGAGCAGACGGAAGCAGAGCAAAACAAACAGAGGCGCTCAAAGGACAGAAAGCACACAGCAGTCTGTCAACTACAAAAGCAGAGAGGACAAACAGAAGCCGAACAGAATACAAACAGAAGTGGGACACTAGAAACAAGCTAACACAATAGAAGGACTCACATAATGTCCTATGGATACGAAGATCCCACAACAGAAGCCGTAGAGACAGCTAACAGACCCGTCGGTCAAATAACGTCCTAACGGAGACCCTAAGGAGTGTAATCAAAAGGAATTCATGCGCAGCATGCTATGGGACAGCCCGACCCGACTATCCAAGGCTCAGAAGCAAAGTAACTAGGTCCCAAAACCAAAAGCTCACAAAACAGATCTTAAGCTTTATACAGAACAAGACCGAAATCCTTGTCAGAACAGAGCAGAAAGCAGAAGCTTAACGAAATCAGAGCAGAAGCTTACTAACGGGAAGCCTTAGCAAAACAGGAGTCGTAACCCGACTAGTAAATACGAAAGCAAAACTGAAGTCAGAGGTTGAATCACATTTTCAGAGCATACCAGAGGTCAGAGGCTTTTCGGAGACCTTAAAATTAGGAAACATATGAACACCTGCTAAAACACATGAAAACAGATAGTACTCGAAAAGAGGAATCCCACGCCGTAAACGGCACTCAAAACGGAGCTCAGACGAAGAAGTTATGGTCAAAACAGAGAGTAGTCCGAACTTGTGTCCGGACGTCGAAGTTCGGACGCAAGTCGAACTCAAATCCGCAGAAAATTTCAAGGTGTCCGAACATCCAAGTTCGGACGGATGTTCGGACGTCCTTCGGAAAACAACTCGTGGGAAGTCCGAACATGTGTCCGAGCTTCAAAGTTCGGACACATGTCGAAGAGAAAATCAGAGGGCGCAAAACGGGGTGTGTCCGAACTTACAAGTTCGGACGGAAGTTCGGACACAGTGAAACTCTCAGAAAATCCAGACGCAACAGAGCGTGTCCGAACTTCCAAGTTCGGACGGAAGTTCGGACGCGCCGAAAAGCTCAATTTCCAGAACGAAATCAGATGCGAACAGAGTCCTCAAAACAATGTCAAAAATGCAGTACGAAACCAAAGTCTTTAAACCATAACCATGGCAGTTTTAGAAGGTCAAATCCAAGACAAATCAGACAGAGATCGATCACCAAACGTAGGGCAATTAAACAATCCGAACTCTTAAATCAGAAGCACTCAGAGTTCACAAAACAGAAGGGAACCATAGAGGTAGATTCACCATTGTCAAAGCAATACTTACATAACAAAATATGCGAATCAAAACACTACCCACGGGGTTTTAACGCATTAGAAACGCAAATCAGAAATCCCAAATCACCACAAATCAGAGAGTCAAATAAACATATACGGAATCATTGCTCGAAACCCCCATGGGCGAACGCACACAACCGAATCCATCTACCACCTACCTCACATCCGTAGCTAAGCCATCTCTGCGGACTCTACGAATTGCCTTCCGAATCTCCAATCGAACGACAATCCCTCGAGTTGAACCGCTCCCAAATACAAAAGCAAAATCAGAAAAGAGGAAAGGGAAAAACTCAACGGAGGAGAGAACCAAACTCACAACCCAACCTGATTGACGACGACAGACGAACAGAATTCCATCAGCAGATCTCCAACAGTTAATAATTGAGAGAAAGTTAAAGAAGAGAATGAGCAAAGGGAGGAGAACTTGAACGCGTAGAGAATGTCGAGAGAACCGTCAATGAGAGAGTGGAGAACTTATTTGATCGTGAATTAGAATAAGAGAGAAGGAGGAAATAAAATAGTTTTAATAAATCCCTCTCTTAAGGAATTAGTAAATAACAACAAGGAAGAAGACAATTGTAACCCTCCTTCCTCAAGCTAACATACTAACCATTAGAAGAATGTCATAGACTTTCTAATATAAGATTACAAAATAACACAAACTCCCTTTGCGAATCAGAAAGAAGTAAAATAATAAAAAAAATCTGGGGCATAACAACATACCCCCTTAAAAGAATTTCGTCCTCGAAATTCGACGAAACCCGGAATATGAAAAAAATGCACTTCCAGTGCCAGAATACTCCAAAACTCACAAGGAACTAACACTCAAACAGAACCCACTGCTTGATTGATTGACAGAAGCCTGAACATAAAATTACTAACATAAGCTCTGAGGCATAGAAGGGATCACTCACAAAGCTAACACTCAGAACACACTGGCTTATTCGCTGACAGAGGAAACAAAGCAGATGATCACTGAAGGCTCAGCACAAGGCACAAAAAGAACACTCACTCATTTCAGAAGCTCTATCCTCAAAGAGCTAACACTCAAGTTTACTGGTTGACTTACTGACAGAAGAGGCGGAACAGAAGGTCACTAACTCTCAGCCCAAAAGCACATGAACTCTCAAAAGTCGTCCTTACCCAAGGACCAAACACACTTGCAAGCTCACACCGGAAGGCAACATAGGACATACAAGCCAAGCACATAAACCAAGCTCACAACTGAAGCACACATCATTGGCAACTAGAACTCACATTCGGTCATCCTCTCCCAAAGGACCCGACTCCCTCAGACCCAGACTCAGACTCAAACACAGCAAATACTCAGACAGACACTACGCTTCCACTGCGCTACTCTGATAGTGGACAACCACAGAGCAGACGCACTCAACAGACTCCAGGCATCAATCAAATCAAGTAGCAGATAGCAGACAATTCACGCAGCAGATAACACATAGCACATCACAAGCAATGACACGGAAGCGCAGACATGCAGACACCCAACAAATCCCAACGAAAGCCAAACCTGGCTCTAATACCACTAAATGTAACAACCCCAAAACCACCCTAGGAGTTAGGGACGTTACACGCCGCGTATCTATTACCTAATAACGCAAGGCTCTAACATACGAAACCCAAAACCGAAGCAAAGTACACTTTTATAAACTGAAAACAGATTACAAGGTCTATCTGACATTACATACAGAAGCCAAATTACATTACATCACAAAATCAATTTACAAAGGGCCTTAAGCCACAACCACAAGTACAAAGCGAAGGACGAAGCAGAAAGCAGAGCAAGTCTTCAAAGGAAACTTAAACCTGCAAATCAGACAGAGATAGGGGTGAGCAAAACTATTGCTCAGCAGGTGATAAACTTCATCAGCTGAGCACGCTCAAAACATAATCTGAACATACATTTACAAGTACATATACGGAAGCGCTTAGCCAGAACCAAATCAGAGTCAAAGCGGAAGTCTTACAAGAGACAGAAGTCTAAACAGAAGGGGCTAAGCAGTGGTCAAAACATACACTTAATAGCAGAAGGTAAACTGAAGCTAAAAGCTTGACGAAATCAGAGGCTTAGCAAACTCAAAAGCTTAAACATAATCAGAAGCTTAGCTAAATCAGAACTTAGCAAAATCAAGAACTTAGCAGAAGATGGTAAGCACACAGCAGACCATCTCAAAACAAATACAGACGGAGCAGACGGGGCAGAGCCCTTATCAGAAATCCACATCAAACAGAAAGCACAGCAGTCTGCCAGTGCTTGAAAACAGACAGAGACGGAAGCAGAGCAAAACAAACAGAGGCGCTCAAAGGACAGAAAGCACACAGCAGTCTGTCAACTACAAAAGCAGAGAGGACAAACAGAAGCCGAACAGAATACAAACAGAAGTGGGACACTAGAAACAAGCTAACACAATAGAAGGACTCACATAATGTCCTATGGATACGAAGATCCCACAACAGAAGCCGTAGAGACAGCTAACAGACCCGTCGGTCAAATAACGTCCTAACGGAGACCCTAAGGAGTGTAATCAAAAGGAATTCATGCGCAGCATGCTATGGGACAGCCCGACCCGACTATCCAAGGCTCAGAAGCAAAGTAACTAGGTCCCAAAACCAAAAGCTCACAAAACAGATCTTAAGCTTTATACAGAACAAGACCGAAATCCTTGTCAGAACAGAGCAGAAAGCAGAAGCTTAACGAAATCAGAGCAGAACTTACTAACGGGAAGCCTTAGCAAACAGGAGTCGTAACCCGACTAGTAAATACGAAAGCAAAACTGAAGTCAGAGGTTGAATCACATTTTCAGAGCATACCAGAGGTCAGAGGCTTATCGGAGACCTTAAAATCAGGAAACATATGAACTGCTAAAACACATGAAAACAGATAGTACTCGAAAAGAGGAATCCCACGCCGCAAACGGCACTCAAAACGGAGCTCAGACGAAGAAGTTATGGTCAAAACAGAGAGTAGTCCGAACTTGTGTCCGGACGTCGAAGTTCGGACGCAAGTCGAACTCAAATCCGCAGAAAATTTCAAGGTGTCCGAACATCCAAGTTCGGACGGATGTTCGGACGTCCTTCGGAAAACAACTCGTGGGAAGTCCGAACATGTGTCCGAGCTTCAAAGTTCGGACACATGTCGAAGAGAAAATCAGAGGGCGCAAAACGGGGTGTGTCCGAACTTACAAGTTCGGACGGAAGTTCGGACACAGTGAAACTCTCAGAAAATCCAGACGCAACAGAGCGTGTCCGAACTTCCAAGTTCGGACGGAAGTTCGGACGCGCCGAAAAGCTCAATTTCCAGAACGAAATCAGATGCGAACAGAGTCCTCAAAACAATGTCAAAAATGCAGTACGAAACCAAAGTCTTTAAACCATAACCATGGCAGTTTTAGAAGGTCAAATCCAAGACAAATCAGACAGAGATCGATCACCAAACGTAGGGCAATTAAACAATCCGAACTCTTAAATCAGAAGCACTCAGAGTTCACAAAACAGAAGGGAACCATAGAGGTAGATTCACCATTGTCAAAGCAATACTTACATAACAAAATATGCGAATCAAAACACTACCCACGGGGTTTTAACGCATTAGAAACGCAAATCAGAAATCACCCAAATCACCACAAATCAGAGAGTCAAATAAACATATACGGAATCATTGCTCGAAACCCCCATGGGCGAACGCACACAACCGAATCCATCTACCACCTACCTCACATCCGTAGCTAAGCCATCTCTGCGGACTCTACGAATTGCCTTCCCGAATCTCCAATTGAACGACAATCCCTCGAGTTGAACCGCTCCCAAATACAAAAGCAAAATCAGAAAAGAGGAAAGGGAAAAACTCAACGGAGGAGAGAACCAAACTCACAACCCAACCTGATTGACGACCGACAGACGAACAGAATTCCATCAGCAGATCTCCAACAGTTAATAATTGAGAGAAAGTTAAAGAAGAGAATGAGCAAAGGGAGGAGAACTTGAACGCGTAGAGAATGTCGAGAGAACCGTCAATGAGAGAGTGGAGAAGTTATTTGATCGTGAATTAGAATAAGAGAGAAGGAGGAAATAAAATAGTTTTAATAAATCCCTCTCTTAAGGAATTAGTAAATAACAACAAGGAAGAAGACAATTGTAACCCTCCTTCCTCAAGCTAACATACTAACCATTAGAAGAATGTCATAGACTTTCTAATATAAGATTACAAAATAACACAAACTCCCTTTGCGAATCAGAAAGAAGTAAAATAATTAAAAAAATCTGGGGCATAACAACATACCCCCCTTAACAAGAATTTCGTCCTCGAAATTCGACGAAACCCGGAATATGAAAAAAAATGCACTTCCAGTGCCAGAATACTCCAAAACTCACAAGGAACTAACACTCAAAACAGAACCCACTGCTTGATTGATTGACAGAAGCCTGAACATAAAATTACTAACATAAGCTCTGAGGCATAGAAGGGATCACTCACAAAGCTAACACTCAGAACACACTGGCTTATTCGCTGACAGAGGAAACAAAGCAGATGATCACTGAAGGCTCAGCACAAGGCACAAAAAGAACACTCACTCATTTCAGAAGCTCTATCCTCAAAGAGCTAACACTCAAGTTTACTGGTTGACTTACTGACAGAAGAGGCGGAACAGAAGGTCACTAACTCTCAGCCCAAAAGCACATGAACTCTCAAAAGTCGTCCTTACCCAAGGACCAAACACACTTGCAAGCTCACACCGGAAGGCAACATAGGACATACAAGCCAAGCACATAAACCAAGCTCACAACTGAAGCACACATCATTGGCAACTAGAACTCACATTCGGTCATCCTCTCCCAAAGGACCCGACTCCCTCAGACCCAGACTCAGACTCAAACACAGCAAATACTCAGACAGACACTACGCTTCCACTGCGCTACTCTGATAGTGGACAACCACAGAGCAGACGCACTCAACAGACTCCAGGCATCAATCAAATCAAGTAGCAGATAGCAGACAATTCACGCAGCAGATAACACATAGCACATCACAAGCAATGACACGGAAGCGCAGACATGCAGACACCCAACAAATCCCAACGAAAGCCAAACCTGGCTCTAATACCACTAAATGTAACGACCCCAAAACCACCCTAGGAGTTAGGGACGTTACACGCCGCGTATCTATTACCTAATAACGCAAGGCTCTAACATACGAAACCCAAAACCGAAGCAAAGTACACTTTTATTAACTGAAAACAGATTACAAGGTCTATCTGACATTACATACAGAAGCCAAATTACATTACATCACAAAATCAAATTACAAAGGGCCTTAAGCCACAACCACAAGTACAAAGCGAAGGACGAAGCAGAAAGCAGAGCAAGTCTTCAAAGGAAACTTAAACCTGCAAATCAGACGGAGATAGGGTGAGCAAAACTATTGCTCAGCAGGTGATAAACTTCATCAGCTGAGCACGCTCAAAACATAATCTGAACATACATTTACAAGTACATATACGGAAGCGCTTAGCCAGAACCAAAATCAGAGTCAAAGCGGAAGTCTTACAAGAGACAGAAGTCTAAACAGAAGGGGCTAAGCAGTGGTCAAAACATACACTTAATAGCAGAAGGTAAACTGAAGCTAAAAGCTTGACGAAATCAGAGGCTTAGCAAACTCAAAAGCTTAAACATAATCAGAAGCTTAGCTAAATCAGAACTTAGCAAAATCCAGAACTTAGCAGAAGATGGTAAGCACACAGCAGACCATCTCAAAACAAATACAGACGGAGCAGACGGGGCAGAGCCCTTACAAATCAGAAATCCACATCAAACAGAAAGCACACAGCAGTCTGCCAGTGTTTGAAAACAGACAGAGCAGACGGAAGCAGAGCAAAACAAACAGAGGCGCTCAAAGGACAGAAAGCACACAGCAGTCTGTCAACTACAAAAGTAGAGAGGACAAACAGAAGCCGAACAGAATACAAACAGAAGTGGGACACTAGAAACAAGCTAACACAACAGAAGGACTCACATAATGTCCTATGGATCCGAAGATCCCACAACAGAAGCCGTAGAGACAGCTAACAGACCCGTCGGTCAAATAACGTCCTAAGGAGACCCTAAGGAGTGTAATCAGAAGGAATTCCTGCGCAGCATGCTACGGGACAGCCCGACCCGACTATCCAAGGCTCAGAAGCAAAGTAACTAGGTCCCAAAACCAAAAGCTCACAAAACAGATCTTAAGCTTTATACAGAACAAGACCGAAATCCTTGTCAGAACAGAGCAGAAAGCAGAAGCTTAACGAAATCAGAGCAGAAGCTTACTAACGGGAAGCCTTAGCAAAACAGGAGTCGTAACCCGACTAGTAAATACGAAAGCAAAACTGAAGTCAGAGGTTGAATCACATTTTCAGAGCATACCAGAGGTCAGAGGCTTATCGGAGACCTTAAAATCAGGAAACATATGAACACCTGCTAAAACACATGAAAACAGATAGTACTCGAAAAGAGGAATCCCACGCCGCAAACGGCACTCAAAACGGAGCTCAGACGAAGAAGTTATGGTCAAAACAGAGAGTAGTCCGAACTTGTGTCCGGACGTCGAAGTTCGGACGCAAGTCGAACTCAAATCCGCAGAAAATTTCAAGGTGTCCGAACATCCAAGTTCGGACGGATGTTCGGACGTCCTTCGGAAAACAACTCGTGGGAAGTCCGAACATGTGTCCGAGCTTCAAAGTTCGGACACATGTCGAAGAGAAAATCAGAGGGCGCAAAACGGGGTGTGTCCGAACTTACAAGTTCGGACGGAAGTTCGGACACAGTGAAACTCTCAGAAAATCCAGACGCAACAGAGCGTGTCCGAACTTCCAAGTTCGGACGGAAGTTCGGACGCGCCGAAAAGCTCAATTTCCAGAACGAAATCAGATGCGAACAGAGTCCTCAAAACAATGTCAAAATGCAGTACGAAACCAAAGTCTTTAAACCATAACCATGGCAGTTTTAGAAGGTCAAATCCAGGACAAATCAGACAGAGATCGATCACCAAACGTAGGGCAATTAAACAATCCGAACTCTTAAATCAGAAGCACTCAGAGTTCACAAAACAGAAGGGAACCATAGAGGTAGATTCACCATTGTCAAAGCAATACTTACATAACAAAATATGCGAATCAAAACACTACCCACGGGGTTTTAACGCATTAGAAACGCAAATCAGAAATCACCCAAATCACCACAAATCAGAGAGTCAAATAAACATATACGGAATCATTGCTCGAAACCCCCATGGGCGAACGCACACAACCGAATCCATCTACCACCTACCTCACATCCGTAGCTAAGCCATCTCTGCGGACTCTACGAATTGCCTTCCCGAATCTCCAATCGAACGACAATCCCTCGAGTTGAACCGCTCCCAAATACAAAAGCAAAATCAGAAAAGAGGAAAGGGAAAAACTCAACGGAGGAGAGAACCAAACTCACAACCCAACCTGATTGACGACTGACAGACGAACAGAATTCCATCAGCAGATCTCCAACAGTTAATAATTGAGAGAAAGTTAAAGAAGAGAATGAGCAAAGGGAGGAGAACTTGAACGCGTAGAGAATGTCGAGAGAACCGTCAATGAGAGATTGGAGAAGTTATTTGATCGTGAATTAGAATAAGAGAGAAGGAGGAAATAAAATAGTTTTAATAAATCCCTCTCTTAAGGAATTAGTAAATAACAACAAGGAAGAAGACAATTGTAACCCTCCTTCCTCAAGCTAACATACTAACCATTAGAAGAATGTCATAGACTTTCTAATATAAGATTACAAAATAACACAAACTCCCTTTGCGAATCAGAAAGAAGTAAAATAAAAAAAATCTGGGGCATAACAACATACCCCCCTTAAAAGAATTTCGTCCTCGAAATTCGACGAAACCCGGAATATGAAAAAAATGCACTTCCAGTGCCAGAATACTCCAAAACTCACAAGGAACTAACACTCAAAACAGAACCCACTGCTTGATTGATTGACAGAAGCCTGAACATAAAATTACTAACATAAGCTCTGAGGCATAGAAGGGATCACTCACAAAGCTAACACTCAGAACACACTGGCTTATTCGCTGACAGAGGAAACAAAGCAGATGATCACTGAAGGCTCAGCACAAGGCACAAAAAGAACACTCACTCATTTCAGAAGCTCTATCCTCAAAGAGCTAACACTCAAGTTTACTGGTTGACTTACTGACAGAAGAGGCGGAACAGAAGGTCACTAACTCTCAGCCCAAAAGCACATGAACTCTCAAAAGTCGTCCTTACCCAAGGACCAAACACACTTGCAAGCTCACACCGGAAGGCAACATAGGACATACAAGCCAAGCACATAAACCAAGCTCACAACTGAAGCACACTCATTGGCAACTAGAACTCACATTCGGTCATCCTCTCCCAAAGGACCCGACTCCCTCAGACCCAGACTCAGACTCAAACACAGCAAATACACAGACAGACACTACGCTTCCACTGCGCTACTCTGATAGTGGACAACCACAGAGCAGACGCACTCAACAGACTCCAGGCATCAATCAAATCAAGTAGCAGATAGCAGACAATTCACGCAGCAGATAACACATAGCACATCACAAGCAATGACACGGAAGCGCAGACATGCAGACACCCACAAATCCCAACGAAAGCCAAACCTGGCTCTGATACCACTAAATGTAACGACCCCAAAACCACCCTAGGAGTTAGGGACGTTACACGCCGCGTATCTATTACCTAATAACGCAAGGCTCTAACATACGAAACCCAAAACCGAAGCAAAGTACACTTTTATTAACTGAAAACAGATTACAAGGTCTATCTGACATTACATACAGAAGCCAAATTACATTACATCACAAAATCAAATTACAAAGGGCCTTAAGCCACAACCACAAGTACAAAGCGAAGGACGAAGCAGAAAGCAGAGCAAGTCTTCAAAGGAAACTTAAACCTGCAAATCAGACGGAGATAGGGGTGAGCAAAACTATTGCTCAGCAGGTGATAAACTTCATCAGCTGAGCACGCTCAAAACATAATCTGAACATACATTTACAAGTACATATACGGAAGCGCTTAGCCAGAACCAATATCAGAGTCAAAGCGGAAGTCTTACAAGAGACAGAAGTCTAAACAGAAGGGGCTAAGCAGTGGTCAAAACATACACTTAATAGCAGAAGGTAAACTGAAGCTAAAAGCTTGACGAAATCAGAGGCTTAGCAAACTCAAAAGCTTAAACATAATCAGAAGCTTAGCTAAATCAGAACTTAGCAAAATCCAGAACTTAGCAGAAGATGGTAAGCACACAGCAGACCATCTCAAAACAAAACAGACGGAGCAGACGGGGCAGAGCCCTTACAAAATCAGAAATCCACATCAAACAGAAAGCACACAGCAGTCTGCAGTGTTTGAAAACAGACAGAGCGACGGAAGCAGAGCAAAACAAACAGAGGCACTCAAAGGACAGAAAGCACACAGCAGTCTGTCAACTACAAAAGTAGAGAGGACAAACAGAAGCCGAACAGAATACAAACAGAAGTGGGACACTAGAAACAGCTAACACAATAGAAGGACTCACATAATGTCCTATGGATCCGAAGATCCAAAACAGAAGCCGTAGAGACAGCTAACAGACCCGTCGGTAAATAACGTCCTAAGGAGACCCTAAGGAGTGTAAATCAGAAAGGAATTCATGCGCCGCATGCTACGGACAGCCGACCGACTATCCAAGGCTCAGATGCAAAGTAACTAGGTCCCAAAACCAAAAGCTCCAAAACAGATCTTAAGCTTTATACAGAACAAGACCGAAATCCTTGTCAGAACCAGAGCAGAAAGCAGAAGCTTAACGAATCAGAGCAGAAGCTTACTAACGGGAAGCCTTAGCAAAACAGGAGTCGTAACCCGACTAGTAAATACAAAGCAAAACTGAAGTCAGAGGTTGAATCACATTTTCAGAGCATACCAGAGGTCAGAGGCTTATCGGAGACCTTAAAATCAGGAAACATTTGAACACCTGCTAAAACACATAAAAACATATAGTACTCGAAAGAGGAATCCCCGCCGCAAATGGCTCAAAACGGAGCTCAGACGAAGAATTATGGTCAAACAGAGAGTAGTCCGAACTTGTGTCCGGACGTCGAGTTCGGACGCAAGTCGAACTCAAATCCGCAGAAAAATTTCAAGGTGTCCGAACATCCAAGTTCGGACGGATGTTCGGACGTCCTTCGGAAAACAACTCCTGGGAAGTCCGAACATGTGTCCGAGCTTCAAAGTTCGGACACATGTCGAAGAGAAAATCAGAGGGCGCAAAACGGGGTGTGTCCGAACTTCCAAGTTCGGACGGAAGTTCGGACACAGTGAAAACTCTCAGAAAATCCAGACGCAATAGAGCGTGTCCGAAATTCCAGTTCGGACGGAAGTTCGGACGCACCGAAAAGCTCAATTTCCAGAACGAAATCAGATGCGAACAGAGTCCTCAAAACAATGTCAAAAATGCTGTACGAGACCAAAGTCTTTAATCATAACCATGGCAGTTTTAGAAGGTCAAATCAAGACAAATCAGACAGAGATCGATCACCAAACGTAGGGCAATTAAATAATCCGAACTCTCAAATCAGAAGCACTCACAGTTCACAAAACAGAAGGGAACCATAGAGGTAGATTCACCATTGTCAAAGCAATACTTACATAACAAAATATGCGAATCAAAACACTACCCACGGGGTTTTAACGCATTAGAAACGCAAATCAGAAATCTCCCAAATCACCACAAATCAGAGAGTCAAAAAACATATACGGAATCATTGCTCGAAACCCGTGGGCGAACGCACACAACCGAATCCATCTACCACCTACCTCACATCCGTAGCTAAGCCATCTCTGCGGACTCTACGAATCGCCTTCCCGAATCCAATCGAACGACAATCCCTCGAGTTGAACCGCTCCCAAATACAAAAGCAAAATTAGAAAAGAGGAAAGGGAAAAACTCAACGGAGGAGAGAACCAAACTCACAACCCAACCTGATTGACGACTGATAGACGAACAGAATTCCATCAGCAGATCTCCATCAGTTAATAATTGAGAGAAAGTTAAAGAAGAGAATGAGCAAAGGGAGGAGAACTTGAACGCGTAGAGAATGTCGAGAGAACCGTCAATGAGAGAGTGGAGAAGTTATTTGATCGTGAATTAGAATAAGAGAGAAGGAGGAAATAAAATAGTTTTAATAAATCCCTCTCTTAAGGAATTAATAAATAACAACAAGGAAGAAGACAATTGTAACCCTCCTTCCTCAAGATAACATACTAACATTAGAAGAATGTCATAGACTTTCTAATATAAGATTACAAATAATACAAACTCCCTTTGTGAATCAGAAAGAAGTAAAATAATAAAAAAAAATCGGGCAAACCGTCTTACTACACCTATGTACATATATAACTTAAATGATTACCCATGTATAAACGACTACCCCGTCCTACTCTTGTAAGGCTTCTAGCTCCTTGTACCTGAAAATAGGAAAAGAAGAGAAAAGGGTGGCCCCCCAAGGGCTCAGCACCTTTACTGGTATGGTAATCCCGCAGCCCGCATGCTACCGGCCACGCACAACTATTTGTCGTCTTAGCATGCGGTTGATTATATCAGAATCATGCATGTAAACTACAAATACACAACACATTACACTGCACAACAATGGCTCATTAAAACAGCCAATACAACTACACTTAACAAATCACTCATTGTGATCTTTAACCCCTAGAGTGTTTCTCCTTTAACGGAGCTATTTCCTTAATAGACGACACATACCCACCATTCGGGTTATCCTTAAACGCCTCTTACAATAAACTGGCATTCATATCCATAATCCACATACTCCACATCTTAACAACATATCACATCACATCGCAATAAGAATTGCAGCACAACAATAATACATAACATAACGGGAACGGTTCCCTTTACGAACCGGCCCAAACATAGTCAGTTCACTTGTAGCCTAGAGAATGTTGCCAGTCTCATGATAAGCTCGTTACATAACTCGTTACCGCCTCGTAAATGAACGGATAACTTAACACAAGGTGCCTCGGATATAGTGATCAAAGCACACCGAACAAACATAAACATAGTATGCCCTGTGGCCCGACGTGAGTCAGTAAAATAGCCTTGGTTAAGCTAAAGGGAAGGTTGGAAACCAAATTGGAAAACAACCATAACATACAGAGAGGATCGAACCTGATAACAACGACCCCCATACTCACACGCGTGGCCGGAACAGACCGGACTCCTCACTTCCCCCGTTAGCACTTGTTAGTAGTTCAACATTGAACTCAAATAACGAATCACAGACATTGGGTTAAGTCTTGTTAGACACACACACCACAAGGGAAGGGAGAGTCATACATTCACACACAAACATCACACACAAACATCACATGACTAACTCACGCATAGCCGTGGTTAGAATGTTCCTTAGGTCGAAACGTTATCACCGGATACCGTTCTCTTACGTTTACCTAATAGTGGTTAATATCCCTTCATGCGCATTCGAGGTTACCGGTATCGGCACGTAAACACACAACAACAATAACGACTGTAAACTCGTTTCAGGATTATCTTATAACGTGGCACAACATACAGAAAAACACATTGGCATACAAGCCTGTAATCCGGTAGGACACAGGTTGCAAGAAAACCATACTTGGTCCTTGCTGCGTACGGTCCCGCCAACGTAGCTCCTAGACATTTGACAATGTCGGTTAATTACTTATTAAGTTCCGGTTTACTAAACACTTTAACGATTGAATGACCGCTTCTTTGTTTAAACTCACACTTGGTTGTCATCATTATACCACTAGGGTTTACTACTTAAACCACGCTTTGTTTGGTTTTTTTTTACATGTTTTGGGTCGTCCGACCCACCGTCCAACCCAACCAACTGGGTCGGACCCTTCCTGTAACACCCCTACTAATTCGGCTCCTAATAATCCTATAAAAGTCTGCACAATAATATCTCGCAGCGGTAAAATAATAACTGTCACCCTAATGGTGTCACTGTTATCACTCGCCCATACGAGTGATAACGAATTACCTGATAATCAACTTGCGAAACGTATTCCCGCAGTGACCACAAGAGATAGATAGTAGAACTTAAACAACTTAAAACAAATCTAACATCAACAATTATTACAGACCGTGAGCATCTAAACAAAATACACCTCGGTTAAACAACCCGAGTCCAAAACACCTGAGTATCACACCGTACCAAGTCTAAACCAACCGTACTATCACAATGGTCACCTCGCTGCGACCCACCAGCTATTCACCTGAAATAAAGATGGTTTGTGGTATGGAATCAGCCCCTGCTGAGTATGTCATCACATGCCCCGTCATGCCCCAAAGACCCCTCAATTATTTGGTCGAGAGCATGAGGTTCATTACATGCAATACCGTTTTAATATTTAAGACTGTAGACAATTAACAGTAACATCCATACAATAAACACAACCATCAACAAGTATAATGTGACCACAAGTATAACCAATGAACAACCAAGCGAAACAACGAGAATGATAAACAAGTATTATTTCTCGTCCATGGCATAGGAACCAATATCGTTCGCCACTGTATAATTCTCAACTATATATTGTTCAGTTATACCTAGTGTACACAATGTCTCATTAGAACGACAAGTCTCTAGTTACCCATATTATGGCGGGTCACCCACGGCAGTAGCCACTCCAACGGTAGAGTCTCCGACCAACGAGCCATTCTAGCTCACGGGAAATTTTCTTGATACTTGCGGACCCGTACGCGGACATCCTGGTATCGTTTTTGTGATCACAGCGCGCACCAAGAGCCACATCCTCTTGGCTTTACTTTCCATCTTTAATTATTATTTATTCCATCGCATCGCATTACCAAATTTACTAACACAGCAGACTAAGGTCATTAGTCCAATCAGAGTCTGTAAACTCGGGATCCAGTGTTAGATACGAGAGCGGCGTATAGAAAGGCCAATGCTCCGTATAAAAGTCTCGGATAATATGTATATCTTATTATCCTAGTGCTACAACGTTTTTCTGACGATCCTTATATTTATATAAGATAGCACCATAGCCGCTAGTTCGTTTATATATATTGGTTCATATATACGAACCGGTACTGTTAACTCAACAACAGTAATAAGCAGCTATAAATACACAGTCATGCATATTTAATTAAACATTCAGACAAACAATCTTATCACAGATCACACAGAAGTCTGAACTGAGGAAGTCCTCAGAGACAATCAGAGACACATAACAACATACCGTTCACCCGATGTATTACGGTGGAGTATGAATCAGCGAGATCCTATGCTCCTTGTGTAGTCTCATAATCTAAACAATACATAATGCTACTGATTAGCATACCGTATAACAACACAATTCTACGGTACCCCGTACCGTCACTAACACCTCCCGGTTAACCTCCCGTTATTAACTATCAATGTTTGTCGGGTTTTAGGTTTAACTCGAGATTGGGAAAGAGTGTTACATTACATGCGTAGTTTGCCTTGTATATTAATATACTTATTGTTGGATTATCGCATGTAACTAATGTATATTGTAGATCGTATAGTTTGTTTCATTATCGTATGTGTGATCCTTTGTCATGCACTATGCATCTTACCTTAGTATTTATTTTTCTAAGGTTTGTCTCTTTTTTTTTTAAATTCAATGTGGTATAATTCATTTGTGAACTTATACTTTTAATTACATGAATTCTCATTATCACATGTACACTCTCTTTACATTAGAATTCCATATCCAATGTTTATAATTTTTTCCTTATCTATTATCATTTTAATTATGATAATTATAATTATTGAACCTTATCACATTTTCTACACCATTACATATATTTATTTATATGTGTGTATTATGGAACTATTTATTATATGGTAAGTCTTGTAATTTATATTCATTCTTTTAATGAATATCTCTTATATTATAAATGTTATAATTCTTATAACATTAAAACCATATTATAAATTCCATTTAAAAATGTTAATATTTGCGAACAGCACCTATGTTCTTAAATATTTCCAAAATCTTCCACTTAATTAATGTAATGTTACATTATAGTTATATAACATATCTTATGACATTTAAGTCATTAAAACAATTATAACCTATAGTCATATTTGTTTATAAAATACCAAATGGCCTTAATATTTCGGCTTTCACTTATAACCACTAAACTTCTATAAAATCACAATTAAATCCCAATTTATAATACATAGTTTTCTAATTCCATTAAAACATATATATTATACATATATCTTTATAAAACCCTATACATAATTCCAAAAATTACCAAACTATACCAAAAGGTTATAAACATTATTCTTAACCTTATTTTTCCTCTAAGTCTCGGTTATAATATTTGTTACCTATTTATAACAATGTATAAAATACCATATATTATACTTATATAATTCTTATGAACTCCAAATTTAACCAAATAAATTTCTAAAAATTTCTAATAACTTAAGGACTTACTAAACTCCATTTAGTACCCTTAAGTTTCGGTAATTACATTACCCCCAGTCTTATAAATCTTTTACAATTTAATAAGTATCTCATTATAAGATAGTATTTTAATTTCTTAAATTTTCTAAACTTGGTCAAAGTCTCCTATATAGTCAACTTTGACTCCTAATACCCAATGGGAACCAATTTTTCGGTAATTACAAATAATAACCTATACTTTTCTATTTTTACAATTTTGACCCAAAACTTTATAAAATGTTATAATTTTTATTAAATTCATTTAAAAACCCTAAATTGTTCTAAATTACGCCCACGGCTTTCTAAATCCTTATAATTACGAATTGGCCCCAATTTTAATTATAAGCATAAATAAAACTAAATAAGCTTATAAACTTAAATTAAAATGGCCTAATGACATGGCCTTATTACAACCTTGAACTTGCAAAATAAATTACACAATAAATGTCTCAAAATATAGCATATATATTCGGCCTCACTTAGGTTTAATTATTTTTCCACATAATGTCATAATTTGACCATTATGTTAATTAAATCCCTTAAATGACTAGCTTAATTTATCTTAGCCATTTTTTTCCATTTTTAGGTCAATATGACCTATATATATATATTCACTCTCGGCCATATATATATATATGCTTAAAAATTACAAAAATCATAAGTTTAAGGTTTATACCTTGATTAAGCCTTGTATGCTCGGCCACTTGTAGGAAAAATCACCACTTGATTTAGACATGTTTAATACACAAAAACAAGATATGGTTACACTCCAAGCTTGAGTTTAACCATAAGGAATAATTAATGTAAGATTTAAGGTAAAAATCACCTTAAAAATGCAAGGAGGTTCAAGGTGGTTTCGATCTGAACCAAACACACCACCAGGTGTTAGATCCACTATATTGACATAGGAAATAGTTAGATCTCGAAATACTACCTTGTTATTAGGTTTTACCTTGGGAAAATGCCTTAAAAGAGAGTATTTCTCTTGGATCTGGTCACCCTTGCTCCAAATGGCTAACCAACAGATTCCACATGAAAGGAGAAGAAGATGAGGCTATGACCAAAGTTTCACAGCCAAACTCGAAGGGAATCAAAAGTTATGAGCTTAAAGCACTTTTACCTTAAAATGTAGATTTGAACAACCTTGGTCCCTCTACTGGTCTCAACCGAGTTTAGCTCTTGTTCTAACCTTAGAACACTGAGAATAAGCCATAGGAATGATGAGCCACGAAATCTAGGTGTTGGTGGTGAGAGATGAAGAAAAAGAGCTAAAAATGACATTAAAACACTTACCTTAGGAGCTTAGGAGCTAGGCTTGCCTTCCATGCTCAAGAACAACCTTGAGAGCTTGAGAGGAAGGGTGAGCTCGGCTGGGAACGAGAGGATCGGACAAGGAAGGAAGGAGAAGGTGGGAATGATTGGAATAATTAAAAAGTAATGTTATTTTCTAAAAGTAAATGCATTAGGTAGTATTGTCTCCAAAATCATTGTATGCTGTCTCCTCACTTATTGCAGCCGATTTCCTGGTCCAAAGGGGTCAATTATTGACCATTGACCATGCTTGGTCAATGTTGACTCATGCGGGCCCCACTTTAGGGTTTTATTAATATTTTAATATTAAATTTGTAAAATTCGTAAATTTCTGGAATTAAATTCCTAATATGATATAATATGATTAAATATCATATTTAAGGGTAATTATAATTTTTAAGCCCATTAAAAATCAATTTAAAAGGCAATCTCACAAAAACGTGCTTTAAGGAGTTTTAGCGCACATTTTTGTGTCACAGGGTGTTCCTGAGCTTAGTTCTCCTTGAGAATGGTTTTATTGTGTTCCTTGCTTCATTATAATACTTAGGAATCCACTTTGGATCTTATTGAGGTCATACAACCTTTATGGTGTCTTAAAGCACATTTTTGGCTTTACCGATCTTAAGGCGTGTTTTGCCTTGTTGAGATCTTTTAGATTGTTCCCCAATAATATTTAGATGCTTAATAATCATCTTAGATCATTAATAGATCATTTAATTATATTTTAAATTAGGGGTATTTCAGTCTACCCCCCTTAAAAAGGCTTCGTCCCGAAGTCCTTAATCCTCTACAGTTCACCTAAGGAATCAAGTTCCACTAAGTAACCAAACAGTCCATTGCTAGGGAGTAACTCCCACTAGGTTCCGACCTAGTCTATACATACAACATATATTAATTAATCAACTCATGATATAACTCATTCATATCACAGCACAAACAAGGTGCACATCCAACTCATCAACAAAAGTACTCAGCGGTACTATAAATATTTTCACCAGGTGCACTAAGGCACATACATACATAAAATGTATCATACACACAATCATCCAAACAACATGTATGTCGCAGCATACCAACAAAACACACACAAAAACAAGACCTAATGCACAACATGTGCGCAAGCCAAGTGGTGTCTACCCCCCTTAAAAAGGTTTGACCACGAACCCGTACAAGTAACACAGCTACTGCGAAGAGTGCTGGGTACTTCGCTCTCATGGAGTCCTCTAACTCCCATGTAGCCTCCTCCACCTCATGGTTCGACCAGAGAACCTTGACCATGCTAACGGTCTTGTTCCTAGTCTGCCTCGTCTTCGTATCGAGAATGCGGAGTGGTACTTCCTCATATCGTAGAGCAGGGTCCAACTCTAAAGTCTCTGGCTGCAAAACGTGCGATGGGTGGGGCACATACCTCTTCAACTGTGAAACGTGAAAACGTCGTGCACCCTCCCGAGCTCTGCTGGTAAATCCAGTCTGTAGGCTAATGGGCCCACTCGCTCCCTAATCGCATAAGGTCCAACATACTTTGGGCTCAACTTGCCCTTCTGCCCAAACCGGAATATTCCCTTCATGGGTGACACTCTAAGGAATACCATGTCGTCGGTAGTGAACTCAATGTCCCTCCTCTTGGTGTCTGCATTTGCTTTTGCCGGTCCTGAGCTGCCCTCATGTTCTTCCTAATCTGTAGGACATCCTCCTTAATCTGCTCTAGGTATCTGGTCCTAGAAGCGTAGTCTCGCTGGCCTCATCCCAGCATAAAGGAGTCCTACATGGTCTACCATAAAGTGCCTGAAATGGTGGCATCTGTATCGAGGAGTGGTAGCTGTTGTTGTAGGCGAACTCTATCAGATGTAGTCGCTCTAACCAACTCCCCTGAAAATCTAAGGCACATGCTCTCAGCATGTCCTCCAGTGTCTGGATGGTCCTCTCACTCTGACCGTCGGTCTGTGGATGGAACGCCGTACTAAGCTTCAACTTTGTACCCAAGGCTTCCTGAACCTGTCCCCAGAATCTGGACAAAAATCGAGGGTCCCTATCAGAAACAATAGTCTTTGGCACACCATGGTGCCGGATCACCTCCTTCTGGAACAAGTCCGCTAACTTCGGGACGTTCCAGGTATCCTTCATAGCAATAAACTTTGCCACCTTCGTCAGACGGTCCACAATGACCCAAATCGTGTTCAGTCCTCCCTTAGTCGGTGGGAGACCGACAACGAAATCCATCGAAATGTCCTCGAACTTCCAACAAGGAATAGGCATAGACTGCACTAAACCTCCGGGTCTCCTATGCTCAAACTTAACCTTCTGGAGGTCAAGCATCTAGCCACATACTCAGCTACATCCTTCTTCATCCGCTCCACCAGAAATGAACCTTCAAATCCTTATACATCTTCGACGAACCAGGGTGGACGGATAAGGACGAGCAATGAGCCTCCTGGAGTATCTTCTCCTTCAGATCAGGAGACGACTCCGGAATACAAACGGCCATTCAGTCGGATCATGCCATCATCGCACAGTTCGAAGTCATATTTCAGCCTCTCAAAACAACCATCTACCATTTTCTGCCTGATACTCTGCATATAGTGATCACTCTCCTGTGCAGCTCGTATCTCATCAATCATACTGCTGTTTGCTAATAAAGTGAACAATGAATGAGCTCTGCGGCTCAGGGCATCAGCTACCACATTCGCCTTGCCCTCTTTGTACCTCAGGTCTATATCGTAGTCCTTCAAGAACTCGACCATCTTCTCTGTCGCATGTTCAGCTCCTTCTGAGAGAAGAGATGCTGTAACTCTTGTGATCAGAGTAGATAGTGACTGTCACACCATACAAATAATGTCGCCAGATCTTCAAAGCGAAGACTACTGCGCCTAACTCAAGGTCATGTGTGGGGTAATTCACCTCATGCTTCTTCAGCTGTCGGGATGCGTAAGCGACTACCTTCCCGTGCTGCATAAGCACACAGCCTAGACCGGTTCCAGAGGCATCACAGTATACCTCGAACCCATCAGTGCCCTCAGGGATAGTAAGAACGGGCGCTGATGTCAGGAGATCCTTCAGCGTCTGAAAGGACTGCTCACACTCTGCAGACCATAAGAACTGGGATTCCTTCTTCATTAGATTAGTCATCGGTTTGGCTTCCTTGGAGAAGTCCTTCACAAATCTTCGATAATACCCTGCCAAACCCAGAAAGCTACGGACGTCTGTGACTGTCTTCGGCCTTGGCCAACTCTTCACTGCCTCAATCTTAGCAGGATCTACAGATATGCCGCTAGCTGATATAATGTGTCCTAGAAATGACACGCTGTCAACCAAAACTCACACTTAGAGAGTTTGGCATACAGCTGGTTCTCTCTCATAATATTCAACACCTGTCTCAAATGCAACTCATGGTCTTCCTTGGTCTTTGAATAGATCAGAATATCGTCGATGAAGACTACAACTGAACTATCAAGATACTCTCTAAAAAGTCGGTTCATCAAGTCCATGAATATGGCTGGCGCATTCGTCAGTCCGAATGGCATAACGGTGAACTCGTAGTGTCCATACCGTGTCCGGAAAGCTGTCTTCTCAATATCACCCTCTGCAATCCTAATCTGATGGTAGCCAGATCTGAGGTCTATCTTCGAGAACACACTGGCTCCTCTCAGCTGATCAAATAAATCATCTATCCGTGGTAATGGGTACCTGTTCTTGACTGTAACCGCATTAAGCTCGCGGTAGTCGATGCAGAGTCGCATACTGCCGTCCTTTTTCTTGACGAACAGCACTGGAGCACCCCAAGGAGAAACACTAGGTCGAATGAATCCCTTGTCAGGAGGTCCTCCAGCTGTAGCTTCAGCTCCCTCATCTCAGCCGGTGCCATACGGTAGGGTGCCTTAGCAATGGGGCCCGTACCTGGCAACAAGTCGACGGCGAACTCAACCTCGCGCACAGGTGGCATGCCTGGCAGCTCATCAGGAAATAAGTCGGGAAAATCTACCACGACTGGAATGTCTACGTCCGTCACGTCGCTCTGTCTCGTGTCCTGTACATAACAGAGGAAGGCTTGTCGGCATCCTTCATCGGACATGCTCATCCGCATCATCGCTGTCGGCTCTCTCCTCACACTGCGGTATGACACTGTCTTGCCGCTCGGCCCCTTCAGTAGTAGTCGATGCTCTGCGCAATGAAGGCGGCCCCTATGCTTCTGTAGCCAATCCATGCCCACTATGATGTCAAAACCCAAGTTCTTGAACTCAATCAGATCAATGGGAAGGTCTCAGTCATAATGCTGATCTCTAACCCTGTATACTGTCTGGTGCAACCTACTTTCTCCTTCGAAGGAAGGGTGACTGCAAAGTCTGAAAGCTGTTCGGGGGTGGCCCCCAGCTTCTTAGCAAACGTCGAGGAAAATAAAGAATGCGAAGCCCCTGAGTCGAACAGTACGGAAGCACTAACACCATCAATAGGAAAGGTACCTGAGATTACCTCTCGTATTAGCATCGAGTCCCAATAAATCACTAGTTTACTGTTGTTTGTAATTGTCATACCTGTGATGACATTACCAGACTCCTTGGCTTGCGCCATGTCTAGGATGCAGATGGTACCTTCCTTTCCATTTCTATGGCCTGAAGTTATGAATTATCGGTATTAACAAAAACTGAACACATATACTTGAAGGTAGAAAACTCTTATTTATTCATTCCAACCGTATTAACAAGGTTACACTTAACTACTACTATACATCTTACTATCAATTCTGTCTGAAGGTCAATTTAAACGACGGGTCGGATGTGGGTATCATTCACTAGAGCGGTGGTGCGGTATTGAGCTTAATGCTCTTAATACCATGATATACAAGTCTCGACTCTCCACCAAATACAACACATCTCCAGACTTGAGGATGATCTTGCTTGCTAGATCCATCCTCTTCTGGTCTCCATAATGAACTCAGCATCATCGCCGATGGGAAAAAGATACAACTGGTATTCTCTGGTGATGGACTCGGTCGTCTCATCACGGTCCTGGTGCATTCCAAGCTTCCCTCCCTGTTCATAGTATTGATGATGCAAACGTCAGG
Organism: Limonium bicolor; assembly: GCA_023374045.1. NCBI lineage: Eukaryota > Viridiplantae > Streptophyta > Magnoliopsida > Caryophyllales > Plumbaginaceae > Limonium > Limonium bicolor. The sequence continues at coordinate 152,432,471 of CM041776.1, read as the reverse complement.
TGTCATGTCGGGTAATGGATAAGTCTCACAGTCTTGAGCAATATCCATTGCGTTTCTCACCAAGGTAAGGAAACTCTCAGGTATCCTAGGTATAGATACGTCACCTACCATCCTCACCTCTCGATAAACCCTAGCTTGTGGATCCCAATCTTTCCTAAGCACATCATGTGCAGTTTCATTCTAGAACCACTAGTAAATACAGGGGTATAAAAACCTCCTATGCCCTTACCCAAAGCTCTACACTCATTCACTATGGTGATTTGCTCATCTAGGGTTAGGAACTCTCTGAGAAGTATCATGCCCGGTCTGACTACATGACACAACTCACTAGGGTACTCCGTCTTTCTTCCACGGGTCTAGGTGATCTCTGTCTTGTAAGTGTGGGATAGCAGATATCGAAGTCTCCTAAGAGGTAAAAGGTTTCCTAGGTAAGTTGTTTATCTAAAACGGTAACTAAACACTCATTCATGCTAAGGTAAACGTTTAACACTTAGTCATGCTTTCATACAATGGTTAAGGTTTCAAATGCTAACCTTCACCGCGCTGGGTACTAGTGCCAGCGCCTGAAGCTCCCGCTGCATTCAGCATACGGTTGCCCGGCGGGTTCCTCTGGCCCTGGTTCTGCTGCTGCGGCTGCTGCTGCTGCTGCCCTCTCTGGGCTTGGGGCGCCGGCCCCTCTGGCCACCTCGAGCTCCACCTCCTCCAGTAGGTGCGCTCTGAGTCCCCTTCTGCGGGCGGTACGCTCGGCTATCAGGATTAGTAAGCACTCGAACGACCTGTGGCCCTTCTTTCCACAATGGTGGCAGTCCACCGCTTGCCCGGTGCAGTCGACACCCGGGTGGTCTTTACCACAGCGCTTGCAGTGAAAGTGGCGCTGGGGTGCAGAACCTATTATCATATCACACTCAGATTAATACAAGGATGGTAATGGGTAGTGTAGTACACAATTTATTCACAAGGTTAGATCGCTTACCCTTAGGGGTACAGATCTAAGAGGCTGCACATCGTAGGTAGGCCCGGTCAGCAACGGGACCTTGTCCTTACCCTTTTGGCTGGCCTGCTCCTTCTTCTTCTCCCTCCAGGAGAACTTTTTCTTCCTGTGATCGTCAAAGTGTCAGGATAGCAGGTATAAAAGCAGGCAGTAAGTAAGTAATTTAAATGGATTAAATAACTTAAGGTGGTTCTTACTTCCAGCCCTTACTGCCTCCGCTTCCAGCCTCAGTTCCGCCTTTTCTCTGGGGCCTTACGCTTCTGCCCCTGGCCGTCCTCCCGGCTGTTCACCATCATCTCAGTCCGAGAAGCAGCGTCATAACACTCCTGTAATACATCAATGAGTTCCCCGAACTTGTAATAAATCAAACTGAGTTATAGGTATAACTGTCAATTAATTTTTACCTGACCGTAGGGTACAAGGTAGCACCCATGGCGGCCTTAATAGCATATCTCAACCCGCCTCTAAATTTCTCACCTTCACAGCATCAGAATAAACAACTCCTGGGACGAAGTCCAAGAGCCAATAAACAAGGAGTAGTACTGATCTACTGTCATACTACCCTGCCTCAGGGCCTCAAACTCCTCCCTTTCCTCTGCTTCAAATGAGCAGGATAGTACTTCTCTCTCAACAATTCCACAAAACCAGTCCATCCAAAACCCTCTATAGCAAGATAATGTGCCTTCACGGACCTCCACCACGTGCTGGCAGCGTCCTTCAGGTGAAAGGGCTGCTATATCGACTCGGTGCTCAGCAGGCACGTGTATGGCATCGAAGGCCTTCTCGTGCTCAACAATGTATCTCTCCAGGACAGTGGGGTCAGCAACTCCATCAT